>LPNX010879865.1:168634-221167 GCA_001517045.1 Pseudotsuga menziesii | reverse complement strand
TCAAAAAATCCAAGTAAGTTGAGGGATGCCTGATTTTTCAGGTTTCTATTGCATCTAACGTGCACAAAAAGGTCCCTCATCTTCTTGCACACACCCCCATGCTTTCTTTGGAGTATCAGCTTCTATAATGTAATGAAATAGTGAATAGTCTATACTGTCTTATATGAGACTCAAGGCAACAATTTGTCTTCTTTCTTTTTTGAACTCTGTCAAAGCAATAAATTTTTCTCGATCAATGGGATCCTCTTCAACTATGAAGTGCCACAAATCTTGTAATTTTAACATATTAATTACTTTGATTTCCCATGCATCATACTTATCTCCATTGCAGGTCTACCATAAACCTTCCGGTGTTAAGAGATTTATTACCTTTTCAAATTATTCATGTAGTGCTTCTGGTAGCACCATCTTCAAGAATCTAGATCACAACCTCCAATAAGATTGGATCTATTGGTGTGTGTGCTTTCCACTTTGTGAAAAAGGATTTACCCAAGAGATAAAAATAAAGAAAAAAAAATACACCTAATTCTTCGTGTATGCTTTCCATTATGTGAAAAGGTGGATCCGAGCTTCTCATTGAAAGTGCTTTCCACTTTGTGAAAAGGCTTACCCTAGGATCGGGCCATAAGATCTGATACCATGTTAAAGAAAACAAGATAACAGATGGAAGCACTATGGGTGTATTAATAGCCTTCTTGAATATTAAGCAAATGTATTTATAGGATTACATAACACCAAAACCATGGGTAAATACCATGGGTCGTCAAATACTATGGGCCACTAATTCTAGGTAATGTGACCAATTCAACTAGTCAACTAACTAAGTAATTAATGCATTATTGATAGTGGTCCGTTAAGATTACAATTCTTAACAATATCTGCTATGTTCCTCAAAGGTTTTATTAAACTGTAAAAGTGCAACAATTATTAAGGGTTATGTTGGATTGCGAAATTGTTGCATAGTTGTCACATAAATTATTAGATTGATATTTGGAATGTTTCTCAAGTGTTGAGTTATATTTGGTACATTCCTTTACGGTTTTTTCATGTTGTGACATTTATCATCTGCTATGCTGAATTGTTTTCCTTAATGATTTTGTTGGATTATGAATTTTGTTTATAGTCATGATGTATTGTGACATATTGAAGGGTTTTGCTGAATTGTGGCATTCCTCCATGGTTATGTCACAATACAACATACTATTAGCTAATGCACTATAACCCTTAATAAAGATTATTAATATGTCACATCTTAATGTGGCATAACCCTTTATAAACATAACCCTTGAACCATTATGGTTGAATTTAGTGAACCACTTTGCCATAGTTCACAATCCAACATTACATTTTTTGAACATTGAATGTCACATCTTGGGAATTTTTGCAATACAACATAAACCTTTAGCAATGTCACAATGTGACATAACCCTTCATCTATGTGACAATGCAAGATAACCCTTGATAAACATCACAATTCGGCCCAACTCTTGATGAACACTAAATGTCACATTATTAATATGTCAAATCTTAATTTGTGTCGGTATATACTGGACACTGTAGCGAGCCATTGACGACTTTGCTCAACCATGTTTGACTGTAACTTGACAATAGTCAACCATGGTTGACTTTATTTAACCATGGTTAACTTTTGTTTGACCGTAGTTAACCATGATTGACTTTAGTGAATAAAATTAATTATAATAAAATTAACATAATAATATATAAAGATATTATAAAACAAAGTATTACAAAAATAATATTGATTAATTAATTAAAATATAATAATTAATTAAAAAATATTATTATTTATTAACTTTTAATTAAAAATATATTAAATTATTATATACTACAATATTTAATTAAAATATTATAATCAAATAGAAATATAAATGCATTATTAATTAATATTAATGTATCACAATAATATTACATATCATTTAACACGAGGTTTTATCATAATGTCGACACAACATGAATATTAGAGGAAATGATTTCTAGATTGTGATAAGTGCAAACATGAACATTTGATTAATTCTCAATTCAAGGCTAATATTTGACTTAACGAAGACTATGGTTGTACATAGAGATTTGTTTTTCATTGAGACATATTTTAATCATGCTTAAAGAATATTTAAGATACAAAATAAGAAAATAATGTATTTATGTTTCAAAATGAAAAATATAAACTCTAAATCAAAATTATTAATTAATATTATGAAAATTTAAACTCTAAACAATTTCATTTAGAATTTAGTATAGTAATTTAATAAGATATAATACGTTTAATTATAAAATGTACACTTTAAAACAATTTAGTTTTCTAATTGAATATATGATATTAATTCAAATAATTATTTACTATTAATATATATCATATTAATTTGATTTATTAGTTAATTATTTTTTTTCAGTTTAAATAAAAATATTAAAAAATATATTAGAAAGTAACATAAGTAAAACATGATTAGAAGTTTAATATTGCAATAAAAAATGGCACTTGATCAACATTGCAATGTTACAAATCTCTTGAAAACCCTTCGACAAAGATTGAAAGATGAATTTCACACTGTGACATAAATGTACAGGAATGTCTCAATCAAACATAAAAAATGATGAATTTCAGAATGTGGCAAAACATTACAATGCAACATAGCCCTTGGTGAACATCGAATCTCACATTATTCATGTGTTGCATATTTGGTTGTATCGACATATACCAAACAATGTAGTGAACCATGGTTGACTTTAGTTTGAACGTAGTAAACCTTGGTTGACTTTAGTGAGGCATGTTAAACTTTAGAACCACGTGTTCGTAGTTCAAAATTCAACATGGAACTTTCTAAACGTTGAATACCACACTATTAATGTTTCACCTCTAGTATGGCATTGTCATAATGCGATATAACCCTTCACCAATGTCGAAATGTGAAATAACCCTTGATGAACATTGCAATGCAACGTAACCTTTGATAAACATCATAATGCGACATAACCCTTGATGAATGACAAATGCCACATTATTCACCTATCACATATTTGATTGTGTTGGAATATACACGACACTCTAGCGAACCATGGATGACTTTGGTCAGCCATGTTTGAATTTAGTTTGACTATAGTCAAACATGGTTGACTTTAGAAAGTCATGTTTGACTCTTTTTTTTAACCGTACTTGACTTTAGAAAGTCACCATTTAACCAGTTGAAGCAGTTTAACTAAAAAGATATGCAGAATTCTAAAAAATTCTAAACTGTCTTCTATTCCATAATCATCTCTTAACCATCATTCCATAACCATTTGATCCTTATACACTTGATCCAGCCACATACTATAGTCGTATGCTGCTATAAGTTTAATTAAAGATCCATGTCAAAGAAACAAAAATCCTTGTCAGAACAACACGGAAGCTATAAGCAGCCCACTATTTACGAATCAATTTGAGAAGAATGCTATATATTGAATGAAAGCAACTAGACCTCAAAATGTTATGATTGATCTCAAGCAGCCCACAGATCTCAAAATGTTAGGATTGATTTCTGGTTTTAAAACTTCTTCGAGAGTCGATAATAAGTTGTATTATTTTGTATTGTGTGTCTTAAATATGAAGACCTTTGTTTATTAGTAAGATAAGCAATTTGTATTTATGTAGTCAAAAGAAAGGTGATGAAGATCTCACAAATTATAAACTAGCACAACATAAAATGTTGCTGGTGTATGACGATCGACATCATTTAAGGGATGAGAAAGGAAATGACGTCAATCGACGTACACCAACAACATTTTATGTTGTTGTACTAGTTATCGGACCACGTTTGAGCATGAAAATAATAGTACTAATATTATTGTTATTCTAATTATTATTATTATTTAGAAATTAAATATTGAATCATGTAATTATTATTACTAATATTAACATTACTAATATTAATAATTAATAATGATAATATTAATAATAATAATAATAATAAATATTTTTTTTTTTTTAGTATTATTCTTATTATTAGTATTAGTATTATTATATGGATGATTATGTGATTATGGTACCCTTAAAATTGTTAAATTGTTTTTTTAATAATAAGAATAATAATAAAACTAATAAAACTAATAATAATAATTCTTAATATTATTAGTAGTAATATTTTAATAATAATAATAATAATAATAAATATAATTAGTATTAATTATTTTATTACAATAATAAAAATAAGTATAATAATAATAATATGATGATGATGATAATCGTGATGATGATAATAATGATCATTATATGATGATAATGGTGATTATTATTATTATTATTATTATTATTAAAGATACAATTTAATAATTTTAATATAACCATAATCACATAATCATAAGTGTAATAATAATAATATTCTTATTATTTGTAATAGTATTATTATTAAAATAAAAGGGAAACATTATTATTTTTTAAATTTGTATAGTCGTATATAATAGTGTGATAAAATAATATGGGAAAAAAGTAAAAATAAATTTATTTTCTATAGTAAACAAATGAATAATTATTTTTGTATTTTTCTTTTGTAAATATTATTTTTTAGAAAATAATATATAGCTTTAGAAAATATGTTTTTGTATACTATTTTATTTTTTGAATATTTATTTCATTTATTCACAATAAATTTTTCTAGAAATGAATTTATATGGTTTACATAGTCGACCATACCCATGCTTAAAGATGGACACTATGTTCAACCATGACCATTAACCATGGTTGACCATGGTCATCTCCACCATGGTTGGTGATCCGGATTTATGCAGGAATGCAACAGAATACACAAATAACCATAGAAACAAATATGCAGCGGAAATAACACTTCATTTCATTAATTAATAACTGAAACTTGTTTACATACAGAATGGAAATAAACTAGGTAGAGTGCTGGTAGCTTATCTCTGAGAAGAGATGTGGTGCCTACATGCCTCTGAAATCTGTGTTACAATGAGGATCAAAGGCCTATATATTATTGAGAAACAATGGAAACACTACACGTCCAAAAACCTAACCCTAGGAGGTGAAACGCCTTAATGTGGGCCCCGTTGGGTAACTTGGTACATCAATTTCCGAGGGTCGTAACTTTAGCATACTACCTCCATTTGACGTGCATGATACATCATTAGAAAGATCTATTAAAGGACCACATCCATGAACAACGAATACCAAGTCCGAAACGGACTCATATTTGCTCAACCATTCCATGCCAAAAAAACATCATTTAGGGCCTCAAAACGGCTCCGGAAGTTTAGGATNTAAATTGTGCTACAATTAAGGAAACTGGAAAACTGAAAGAAACAGTGGTGGGGGTCCAAGAGGAATAGGTGGGTGGCCACCAATATCCTCCTGGATCAGTTGGCCATGTGCAACGATGAACAGGACCATGGTTGACGATGACATGGTTAATTATTTTGAGCCTATTTGAACACATGGTTAACCTGGAAATGGGAAGCATATATTTGACATGATGTAGTCAAGACCACCATCATGACATCCATGATTGACCAAGTTGGAAAAAATCAACCATGGTTGACATCCATAAGCATGGATGACAATACTTGAACATAGTCATGCAAAGCACAGATTACATGGTCACCCATGGTCATCTCATACCTTGATTCATCTAGTTTATATACCATGGACATGGTTGACTTGGTTGTCACACCATGGGCATGGTTGACATGATTACCATACCATGGTCATGGTTGACATGATTGTGATACTATGGACATGGTTATCATGGTTCAGCATGTTGGACCAAGGTGTCAATATTGTTTGATCTACTTGGCATGACCATACTTGGGCATGGTTGACATTGTTGCATTTATTGACCATAGTTTCCTTGTCTATAATGTTTGACGTGATAGTCACGGTTGACCTGCTTCAATGGTTGCTATGTTTGAAGGTATAGAAAAATTTTGTCGTGATCTATGAAACGTTTGTCGATATATGAAAACTTTGTCGACAGACCTAAAGTTAGTCGGTATATGTAAAGTTTGTCACTATATTAAAAGTGGGTCACTATGGTTTTATGGTAAGTTGAAAAGTGTTGCCGCTTTATGAAAAGGTTGTGGCCATATAAAAAGTTTGTCGCTATATGAAATGTTTGTTGCAATAGTTTTATGAATAGATGAATAGTTTGTCGCTATATCAAATTTGTCGCTATATTAAAATCTCGTCACCATGATTTATGAATAAGTCAAAAAGTCTGTCGCTATATAAAGAGTTTTTCGCAAAGACAAAAGTTTGTCGATACATGTAAACATTGTCAGTATAAGAAAATTTTGACACTATGCTAGAAGCTTGTCACGATGGTTTTATGATTATATCAGAAGTTTGTCTGTATATAAAAAATTTGTCGCTAGAGGAAAAGTTTGGCGCCATGGTTTTATGATTATATGAAAAGGTTGTCGATATAGTACAAGTGTCGCTATGGATTTATGATGAAATAAAAAATGTTGTCGCTATTTCAAAAGTTTTTTCCCAAATTGAAAAGTTGCTCGGTATAGTTTTATGATTAATTGCTAATGTTTGCGATTGTATGAAAAGTTTGGCGGTGCATTAAAAGTTAGATGTTATATTAAAAGTTTGTCATTATCGTTTGTCGGAACATGAAAATTTTGGCGAAATGGTTTCATGGATGGCATTATAGTAGTAACATTATTCTTATTAAATGTTTCTCGCTATGGTTTTATGATGACACCAAAAGTTTGGCATTATATAAAAAAATATGTTGCTATAGCAAAAGTTAGTCGTTGTATAAAATGCTTGTCACGATATGGAAACTTTGTCGATAAAGTAAACGTTAGTTGCTATGGTTTTCTGAGTATATCACAAGTTTGTGTGGTTTCTGTGGTTTTATGATGACACCAAAAGGTTGTCACTATAAAAAAAAATTGTGGCTATATCAAAAGTTTGGCACTATATGAAAAGTATGTCACTATTTATCGCTAAACCAAAAGTTGGTCGGTATACACAATGAGTGGCGCCACATTAAAAGATGCTAGATAATTTTTGTCACTTTGTAATGTGTCATTTTACCAAAAGTTTGGCGCTATAGAAAAAATTTGTCGCTATATTAAAAGGTTTGAAGCTATGGTTTTACGAATGTATGAAAAGTTTGAAGGTATAGCGAAAAGGTGTCGCGATCTATGAAACATTTGTCGGTATATGACAACTTACTCGATACATCTAAAGTTAGTCACTATATGTAAAGTTTGTCGGTATATTAAAAGTGGGGCGCTATGGTTTATTTCTCATGTCAAAAGTTTTGCCGCTTTATGAAAAGGTTCTCGCCATAAAAAAGTTTGCCGCTACATGAAATGTTTGTCGCAATGGTTTTATGCTTAACTGAATAGTTTGTCCCTATATCTAATTTGTGGCTACCCTAAAAAGGTTCGCACTATATTAAAAGATTGTCTCCATTTTTTATGATTAAGTGAAAAGTATGTCGCTACATAAAGAGTTGTTCGCAAAATCAAAACTTTTTCCATATATGTCAAGTTTGTCGGTATATCAAAAGTCTATGGGTTTATGATGAATTAAAAAAAGTTGTTGTTATTTCACAAGTTCGTCCCAATATGAAAAGTTGCTCGATATGGTTTTATGGTTAATTCTAAATTTTGGCAATTGTATCAACAATTTGTTGTTGTATTTAAAGTTAGGCGGTATATTAAAAGTTTGTAGTCATCGTTTGTCACAATATTAAAAGTTTGTTGAAATTGTTTCATGAATGGCATTAGAGTACTTACATTATTCATATCAAATGTTTCTCGCTATATGAAATGTTTGTGGATCTATGACAAGCTTGCCGCACTGTTTCTTTATTATATGCAAATTCTGTCTGTATATGAAAAGTTGGTCTCCATTGTTTTATAATTATTAAATCATAGGGTAAAAATAAATATTTATTATATCAAAAGTTCGTCGCTATATTTCTTGAAAGTATGTCATAAATGAATATGCACTTTGACAATTTGGGAAACAAATATTAAAAGTTTTGAGTGATAACAATATCAATAGTATAGTGCGATATCCTAAATTGAACACCACCACATTTACTTTCCATTTAACATGTTGAAAAAAATGAAAAAGAAACCACAGTAGAAACGCATAGTTGAAAATGTAAAAAAAATTATTCAGCTACATTTGAGAGACATTTTTTTCCACATTGTTGACAAAGTACTAAATAATGTAGTACTGCAACTTCATTCACAGATAACATTATTGAAATAGAGTAAAGCTTCAATCTTTCAACTGCATAAAACAAGAAAGGAAATTTAACTCTCATGGACATGATAACTTCGAGGTTCGACAATGCATTCCATAATGATTGTGTTGTCTTGTATCGAGGATTTGTTACTTGTATATTAACCAGCATAGATCCAAATCCTAGGCTCTATCAAGAGCCGAGAGGGATCAAATCTCTCTAGGTGCAAACCTCTTCTTAAGTATTACACTCAATGAGCTATCAACTTTGGTGTGTCCTATATATACTATTGATTTGATTCAAACCAAAAGACACATCTTTTTATTTAAGGTCAACATATAATATATTTATTATTAATATTTAATATTATTTATGGCCAACATATAATATTTAATATTATTTTTTATTTTGTTATGAACGAACATTACAACATCTCCCCATAAATGGTTTTACAACCATATGCAACACCCTCCTAAAACCATGGGTTGTTTAGGAGGCCTTGCACATGGTCTTAAAACTATTTGCAAGGCCCTCCTAAACCATGGGTTTTTTTAGGAGGCCTTGCACATGGTTTTAAAACCATGTGCACGGTCCTCCTAAACCATATACAATAAAACCATGGGTTGTTTAAAAGGCCAACACTTTTTTGCAAATAATTCATTTTTTATTTTTTTGTTATTTTGTTATGTAGGAACATTATAACATCTCTCCCATATTGTGTTTTTTTTTATGATCCTCATTTTTTGGGGGGATAATTAAATTTTTAATTTTTTATTGTTTTGTTATTTTTTACTTTTTTATTGTTTTGTTAGGTAGGAAGATTACAACATCTCCCCCATATTAGGTTGTTTTTCTGGTGGACATTTATTTTGTTTTATAATTAAAAAATCTATTTTTTTATTAATAAAAATAACGTTACGTAACGTTACAAGATCTCCCCCATACTGGGTTGTAGAGAGCCTCTCGGATCAATGATGGAGGAAGTTAAAAGTCATTGTATTTTTGTTAGTTTTTGGTATGCCTCCATGGTCTACTACAATGTTCATGTCCCCTTAAATGCAGCTCACCCTTTCTTCCAACTCTAGTTCTTTTCTTTTCAAACATTCTATTTCATCGCTGAATACCTGATTCACTTATTGGAGACCTATCCAGTCATTGACATTGTCCTCATCTTGTTTGCGGCTCCAATATCCTCATGCGTCTGTTACGTTTTTGGATTCCATGCATAAATAACGAAGAGTGTCCATCAAAGAAACAACTGTGGACTGCAAGCTGCGAAATCCATGAAGGAGACAATAGGTTCGGTGAGACATTTCTCTACGAGGTTGCATTTTTTTGGTTTTTTGAATTTGGTGTTTCTGCGAATCTAGAGAGTTGGACACAGGAAGCTGTCAACAAAAAAACATGATGTCATGATTTAGATTACATTGTTATAGGGAAAATACACTTGGCATGACCATACTTGGGCATGCTTGACATTGTTGCATTTATTGACCATAGTTTCCTTGTCTATAATGTTTGACATGATAGTCACGATTGACTTGCTTCAATGGTTGCTATGTTTGAAGGTATAGAAAAATTTTGTTGCGATCTACGAAACGTTTGTCAGTACATGAAAACTTTGTCGGTAGACCTAAAGTTAGTCGGTATATGTAAAGTTTGTCACTATATTAAAAGTGGGTTGCTATGGTTTTATGGTAAGCTGAAAAGTGTAGCCGCTTTATGAAAATGTTGTGGCCATATAAAAAGTTTGTCGCTATATGAAATGTTTGTGGCAATGGTTTTATGAATACATAAATAGTTTTTCGCTATATCAAAGTTGTCTCTATATCAAAAGGTTGTCACTATCATGGGGACTTCACTTAGTGAACCTCTCACATAGCACGTGCTATCGTGGGATATTAAAGAATACCCTTAATTTCAAGAGATATTGACCCAAACTCTTTTTGTTGAAACCCCCTCCCAATACTTAAAACCTCCTCCCCAGCCCTTTTTATACCTCAATCCTTATAAACCACCCTACCCACCCCCACCTTAAACCCCTCATCCCCCCAATACCTGCAATATATTGGTTCGATTATTTATAATTTTAAAACCCACAATATGAAATAACGTGATAGGATATTGATCAACAAGTGAAGCCCCCATGGTCACTGTATTAAAATCTCGTCACCATGATTTATGAATAACTCAAAAGTCTGTCGCTATATAAAGAGTTGTTCGCAAAGACAAAAGTTTGTCAATATATGTAAACTTTTTCGGTATAAGAAAAGTTTGGCGGTATGCCAGAAGCTTGTCACGATGGTTTTATGATTATATCAGAAGTTTGTATGTATATAAAAAGTTTGTCGCTAGAGGAAGCTTTAAGAATTTCATAGTTAGTTATATGTAAATCATCGACATTGATGTAAGTTTGTTATTACACCAAAACCTCCAAACCTGTAAATATTGATAAACATTTTAAATCAAATACATAATCCCTATTTAAGCATAGCTGTTGTTATTTCATATTATAAAGAAAATACAAAACACCATTGGTAATGGAAGCTTTAAAAATTTCAGTTTTATGTAAATCATCAACATTGTTGTAAGTTTGTCATTACACCAAAACCTGCAAACCTCATAAACATTTGAAATCAAATACATAATCCCTATCCAAATCGTAGTTGTTTGTCCATATTATATTCCAAAATAGTATAGTCATTCAACAGATACTCCAACACTCTAAACAAAAAATACAAAACATCATTGAAATTGAAAGCTTTAAGAATTTCATACTTTTCTGCAATAGTATGCAATAGTATAGGATACCTTTTGGAGGATGTTGAGGTAGTTAGTGCATACCTGGTAAGACGGGCTAGTGTAGTTGCTCTCTAGGGCTCTAACCGCGAAGAAAGGTGGAGCTGCATTATGGTGTGTGGAAATATTGAAGGCATTTGGGCAGTTGAGGGAGGTGATATGGTGGAGCCTTATGCTGCAGAAGCAGATAATCGAATCGCATGAAGCATTACAGCTGGGAATGTTAATGCCCCGGGTCTTGGGAGAGCTCTGTAAGCTGTTCACGCATGTCTGCAAATCGTCGGGAAGGATAGGTTGCAAGTCGGTGGAGGAAATGGGTGGTGGCGCCGCTTGGAGCGCGGTCCGCGTGTGGGCAACATACAACCAGGCGCTTAATAGAGCCTATGATTTGGATCTATGTTGGATTTAAAAGACTGACTTGAGTAAGTTGACAGGTTGGAAAGCTTATGTTTGTGCATGTTTAAAAAATAATAGTACGGAATGGTTGGAGAATGTTATGGAAAGAAACTATGTAGGTAAGGGGATATGTTATAACGCACCAAGAGGGATCAAATCTCTCAAAGTGCAAACTCTTTTTTAGAGTGGAAATGTTAGGAAATGTGTAATCCAATGTTTCTGGTTTTAGTTTAGCTAATTTATGTTGTTTTATATAAAATCAATTCTAAATAATTTAAGTTTAATTTAAGACGACATGTTATTTTTAATAATATTTTATTAGTTTTATAAAGGGCATTTGTCAACTCTAGGATGAGCACAGAAGTAGTTACACATCTCTTCCTTACTCAGGTGTACAATGCACCTAATAGGTTACAAGTTTTTTGATTTCAAGTGTATGTTATTAATATTTTTATAATTGTTTATTTTAAATTTGGAATTACAACTATAAAATAAATTCTAATAGTAAACGTGTCTAATTTTCTACCATCTAAGAAAAAGACTATATATAAATTATTGTGTATTTATGCAAGATTTTATAGTTTGTTCTTTCATTCAAATCTAATTACTTTTAAGTGAATTAAAAAATAGTCTAATTTAACTCAAAAAACCAAATCTACAATTGTTGCAATAGTTGAAATAAAGTTTTCAAAAACCCAACGGAGCTTAATGCCTATCAAATAAGAAGAGCCTAAAGCATAAAATCCATAAATACTAACAATAACAAAAAAATATCAAAAACTTGACAAAGTAACTTAAACTTTATTCTTTCATATAATCCTTGATTTTACATAATTGGTCCATATAATAATGCATAATGATCTCTACTTTACATGATTTATAATTGAGTAGTCTATTCATTTAATGTCATTTAATGTTTTAGACTTTCCACTAGTTTTTAGTGAGAATGAATTTATATTGTAAAATCCAAATTTGAAAAGGTTTAAATTGTGTTTTTAAATGTATAAATGAATTTAATACATCTCTAAAACTTATATTATACAATTTACACAACTAATATATATATCACTATATATATTTTTTTAACATTTCTAATAAAAATAAAAAACTAAACAAACCTTGAAAAAAAATATATCTCAAAATAAATACTAAACATAAAATATTTAAACACTCCATTTATACTTATTACACACAACAATACTAAAATTCTCATATAAAATAATAATTCCTGATGTGATATAAGTGATACATAAAACAATGAACAATAATCCCTTATCTTACATAATTATAATTAGTCAACACACCAATGCTCAATTTCTGAGATGCAATAATAAAGCAACCAATACAGATAACCCAATTACTAAAAAACATATCCGGCCAACCTAACAATATGTTCAACATGAAGAAAGCACATATTTTAATGAGATGTACTACATAATACTATTAAATAACTAAACTGTAAATCGTTACCATATGCATGATCATTAAAACCTTATGCTTTGACTTATACATTATATGTTGAAATATTGTAAAAAGTCACTATTAAAAAACAAACCAGTCGATAAAATTAAACCAAATTTTATAAAATTAAAGTTTCTATTTTAAAAACCTAATTTGAAATTTACTTTCAGTTTATATAAAAATCACAACACTCAATGAATTGAAAAACTGTATTATGACTGTGTGACGTTCATACCGTCTTTCCGAACAATTACAAAATGGAAATGGCCTCTCCGAGACGTAGTGAATGTATTGTTTTAATTGAAGAAATGTTTTTTTATATGCATGGTATATGTCAACGTATAAAACCATTAGTACAACAAAATATTTAGATTCTAAACATTTTTTTAAAATTACAGAATCCTTTATATCATAATCCCTAATTCAAAAAAAAATTACCATGTGGAACAAGTGTGATAGTATCCTTCGATAAAAACAATATAAAAGGATCCACAGAGACATTTCCTTGGACGGTCTGATAAAAGCTTTAGATTGGTGAGAGGTATTAAGCTGTTGTCCTAATCTACCACTTCAATATTTCTGAAATAACTGGCTCTGGAGAATCCTTCTTCTGTGAAGTGGCCACTACCCATTTGTGTGCTGGTGTGCATGCCCTCCGGCCTGGTGTTTATAATCTCTCCTCCCCATTCAACCATGCTTGCATGATCTGCTAGATGGCTGAATAGAAACGAAGGCCAGTACCCTGCTGTTAATTGTCCGCCTCAGAATCCCAGCCACCCGTCTCCACGATTTGGGTCCTGCTCAGTTCAATTCAAACAAGAGAAATCATTGGAATCAGTTCATAAACTAAAAGAAAATTTTCTTCGAACCCCCACACAACCCTGGATAAATAGTTACAGTTAGCTAATTTAGGTACCCAATTGAAAAAATTACAGTGAACAAACCAAATTAATAAGTTACATTAGGTAATTGCAATGCATTATATTTATGCTATAAGTGGATCCATAGCTGCCTATTTTTTATTTTCTTGGATAGCTTCTACGACTATAAGATAGATCTCCGAGTTTCTGAGCCATGATCTGAGACAGGTGTTGTTATGATTTGAGAGTGGATATCTACATCACAAAACCTTCAACAAAAAACTATATAATTAATTCATGGAGACCAAGTAACCGTTTACCTTCCAAACTATCAAGCTAATATCATATTGGTGATATTGCAGCTCCAATGGCGATCTGGTTATTTGTTTCCACGAACCCTGAGCATAACAGGTTGTAGCAACCAATAGCCTGGTGGGCATCCGTCTGCAAACACCCCAAAAATACATTAGGTCTCAATTTGGGATATAATGTAGGACTGAGCCAATGTTATTATCTGAAAATTTGCTGCGTGCTAACCGTCCAATATGTGAAAAACCGCGGATACGAAGCTCCATATAGCTCTGAAGTGACCTGCAACAATGAGAGTGATTGTTTACACATTAGAGTTAGCCCCAAAACTGGGGAAATAAGGATATTGCAATGAGCAATATAGTTGTAATTCATACTTGCCACCCAGCTTCAATTGTGTTGAGATCATTCCCAAAGGTACCAGAGATGACCCACATCTGTGACAGATTGAACTCGAGGGGCCTCTCTATATGAGGCGTCCATACGTTCAGATTGGCTTTTGCACCATAGTACTGATCCCCCGACACGAATCCCACTGCATGCTGTATATACATAAAATCTGAAACCATTAGAAAAACAGCTGATTCTATCTAGCAAAAGGCTATGAAATGAAAACTCAATGTTGTTGCAGAAAACCATTAGAAAAACAGTGAATTCTATCATTTTAAAGATAGTTAAGAGCTATGAAAGTTAGAGAGCTGCCAATCTCATTTGTGTAGCAAACTTCTTTATCAAAGGCTGGATTCAAAAGTCAGGTTAGTTTTTTGAGAATTTGAATTAATTACGAATTGGGCACTTGGGAGCTTTGCTCCACTAATGTATAGAAAACATGCAGGTTTTGATAATACTTGCAATTTCTACCGGATTATTAACTGAAAAGAAAATACTTGTAGCACAATGGATTCAAAATTTTGAAGTTGGTAACTCGAAAAAAATTGATGAACATACTTCATGGCGGACATTCTCTTCAGTGTAGCGCTTCTTAGGATTCCAGGCAGTAGGTGGACGAGGGGGTTTACGGCCAGATCTCCTCACAGAGCCAAATCTTAATACATCTTCTCTGCTCGTACGGCGAATGGGAACAGTCCCCTTGGGGCACTTCCTCTGTTGATGCCATGGCTGGAAATTCTTCAATGAAGATCCGTTTTTAGAGCCCTTGGGCAGTCTCACGGGCGGTTCCTGCATCACATAGAGTGTCCACTGATTACTATAACAGAACAAAATCGCGTCATATATGCATGGCTGCCATGAAAAACGGATTGAATTAGTCATTCCAGTACTTAGCTAACAGACCTGAGGCGAGAGTCCTTTCAAACGAGGGTGATCAAATGCAGGCCGTTGATGAGCAAGCACGCAATCCATAATGTCTCCATCTCGGCTCTGTCAAATCCCAAAATCCAAAACGATCAGAAAACAAATTCAAACAAAACGCAATCGATAATGTATCCATCTCGGTCTGTCAAATCCCAAAATTATGCAAAAATAAACCAGAGAAATATATTTCTTGTACCTGTGCACTCGCTTTGTCTTACAGGTCTCGTTTAGTTCATCCAAAATCCTCCACACTCTTGTTTAGTTAATTCAAGTAACGCACTACTGTTTAGTTAATCCAATACCCTTCGCACTCCAATACCATGCAAATCCGGCCATCAAATTTGTTTAGTTAATCCAAAACCCTTCGCACTCCAGTCCCATGCAAATCCTATGCAAATCCGGCCATAAAATTTTGTTTCCTTCAATCTGGGCCGCTCAAACCAAATCACTGATTAAAAAAGCATGCGATCTTCGCAACAAAGAAGATGGAATAGGATAGCAATGGCTTTTAAGTTTTTTATATTTTTGGATTAATTCTCTATATGTCTACTGTCATAGCGTTAGTCTCAATATGTCTATTGTCTAGTTTGTTGTTGAGTTGTACGTTCATATAAACATTATTAATAGCTACTTAATTTTATAAATTGAGGTTTTTTTATATATTATAATGTATTATATAGATTACGAGGCTGATTGTTTTCTGAACATGTGTATAAAATTCAATGAGGTTACAATTTTTAACAGCTTCCTGCTCTCTTCTTTGCGCCTTTAGATCCAGCTGCTTCAAACAGTCAAATTAAGTTTGGTTTTGAATGTCCCAAACTTAATTCGTTTGTGTAATGTAGAGTGATTCGGGGAATCAGATGCAAATGAATCTGAGTATAGGTAGACGTGTTTTTGTTTTGAAAGTCGCACTCCTGTATAAATAACTCTTTTTGAAAGTATTTTATTGTTTTTTAAAGGTAGTTTAATGGCGGGTTTGAAGCGTTTCTTCCTCAAAGATTTTAGGGTTACATTTATCTTGATTTAAAGGTATTCGTTTAGGAATTATTATAGATGTTATGTAAGCAAGGTTTTTGAACTCTGAAAATTAGCGTGTTACTTGGCTAATATATTATAATGCATTACCCTTGAAATAAACGAATTCTCTGAATATGATAACCAGTGGCCATTAACACGAACGGATTGAATAGTAAACCTATTTTTTTCTGACCATATGTATATAGTGGTCTGGAAGAAATGGAACACCAGCGTAAATGGATCATACTGCATGATATAAGCAATGTCAACAGTGGATTTTTCTTACAGTGGATTTTTCTCTCTTTAGTTGCATCACTCTCTAGTTGCAATGTTTTTTTATTTTTAATTTATTATCGTGCAGTGAAACTGACGCTATGCGATTAAAATTTGAGCCATTAGCGAATCACTAAGAAAACCACATATCAAAGAGCCATTGCCGAGAGCCTCAGCCTCACTTAAAATAGAGACACACCCATTTTGATCTTGATTAAGGAAACCTGTAAATTAATATAAGAAAACATTTACAGTTACATTGACATTTCTTATGTAGAAGTTTTAACTAATGATAACTAGTACACTCATATAGTTTGTAGCTGGATCAATGGGATACTCCTAGCTTATCCAGAGTGTAACTGTTGGATAAGCCAGCTGGACTGGGTCCCTTCAGGTCCAAGGAGTCGTCCATTGAAGGATATCCCACTTCCTTATTCCTGGATCAGTTTTCAAACCACCATCAATCCAGCTCCCCTGTTCCGATCCGGCCTGGGTTGCACAAAGTTGTTGATGCCCATACGCTGGTTTGGGTTGCATATGCTGGGTACCACTCTTTTTCATCCAATATGCCCATATGCGTACCACTCTTTTACATCCGCCTCTTTGTCATTTGATTCCTATTTGTTGAATTATGTCCTTTGCACCTGAAAAACCGCAGAAAGACTACTTGTAGAAGATTCAACCTGTTTTTGTTGCTCAAACATATTGACAACACAAGGACATGTAACTCTTTGAAGAATGGTTGGACAACAAAACAAATGTCTACGGGATAATTGATCACAAGGAACATTAGTTGGATAATCTCAATGGATTTCAAATGCATCTACTAAATTTGGTAAAACTCGTCATAAATGGTTAATTCACTTCTCACAAGAAGGACAAAAAGGGAAGATTGAATTGATTGCTATGTATGAATCATTTGATGACATCTTCTCTATCCGCTTGAAGGATTAATTATGCTATCTCGTGTCATATAAAACGTTGCATGAAGTGGTAGATCCATCAATCACATCAATTCATTACAAATCTTGAATATGTGAGCAAAAAGTGCAAACATGGAAGAACAATGTGATCTAAAAGGAAAAAGAAACATGGCTCCGGGGAGCAACTGAAACAATGTGATGACTAAGGAACAAATATGAGTTCGACACATTATGAAAGTTGCACAAAGGAGCAACAAAATATGCGAACATAAGCGTAAATTCAAGGGGAGAACTAGCAACTATGTAGGGGAAGGACACATTGTGGTATCATAGGTTTGCAGATCATTGAATATTTCTTTGTCATTGATATAAATTGGGGATAAAGTAGCAAGTAAATATACAAACAAGATTGTGCAATAGAAAGACTTCAATGAAGAACTAACATTCAAAGGAGCTTATCTTTATTTGGTGTTGACATCAATGAAAAAGGGGGAGTTTGTTGAGCTTGGTGTTATCAATGAATGAGATTGTTGAACTTGGTACTGGAATTTAAGTCTTAAATCTTGTTTGAAGAAGTATATAGAAATTTTGTGCACAAGCATTTAGTTTGAAGAAGTATATAGAGAATATGTGTGCAACTCTTGTTGACACATATATGTCGACAGGGGTACACAAACTGTCGACACCCCTTCTCAATGGGATTGGGCCTGAGCACCAGCCCAGACATATTTTACCCTGTCCAGCAACACCTGCGAAGAAGATGAAGTCTCACCCGATATGCTCAAGGGAGAGCTGCAAGAACCACATTTCTGCAGTAAGGAGGAGGATTTGTGCGCCTATTCTCTATATTTTGCAGTACTTAACCAGTGACTCAGGTGAGGGTTTGAACATCAATTACTCATATTTGATCACATCAAGAACCATTCATATTAGATTTAGTCATCGCAAAAGAGATCGACAAACCTGAAATTATTCAGTATGCAGAGGCATCGCATCATTCAAGAATATAAACCATATCACAACAATTTATCATTTGGATCACATCATTAAAACCACAAAACTAGCAAAACACAAGACAAAGAATTTCTAACATCATCTACGCATGTCATATTACTTCTGCACATCAAACAGGTTCCCAAAATACATTCTCAGATTCGCAAAATTGAACCAAAATAGTAGATACAAAGATCGATCTTCCGCATATGCTAAAAAAGATAGTCTAAGACAAAGTTCCCCGATATCATGATGGTGATCCTATTACACTTCTAACTCTATATATAGTCTTGCACCTTTACAAAATGCTCCACTTGTAACTACTTTCTAACTAACTTGGACCAAAAAGTAAAAAACTATGACCAAATCAACTCTTGTCGACTTCTCCACCTTGCACACTATTTCTGACATTCGCACAATGTGCATCTATATTACCATCTAACAGGCACCAACACAAACTTGTGTCTCATCCTTGAGCCACATCAGATGGATATTCTGTACTCATTGATCTTGATCTTGAAATATTCATACTGTTGTTTAACTTCATCAACTGCAGTTCCTTACGACTTCTCTACATAGCCTGAAGTGCATTAACTGCTTTAAGTGCCAGTTGCTCACCAATGTCCTGGAATTCATCTAGGTAAGTTGTGCGATGATGATGGAGCTCTCTTTCTTTGGTTGCTCTCTGTTGTAGCACTTTCAGTTCTGTCGCCATAGTCACCTGCACTACAAGGGGCATCGCTTTGAGTGGTGCCCTCATCATTGTTAATTTTTCCTCAGCTTCATCTAACTGTGTGCTCAACTATTGCAGCACGTCATCCTAAACCACGCTTATCCAAAATTGTTTGGTTTCATTTGTGATTGTCTTAGCTACCTTCTCACTCTCTTCCAGTTGTGTTGCCACATTTTCAATCACTCCTTTGTGCATTGAAACTTGTTTTGGAGGTGTGCCTGGGATTGCTCGTTCCTACAGTTCTTTGTTGTCTCTTCTCAAATCTGTGATAACTTGTCCTGATTGCAAAATTTTAGCTTTCACAAACATTTCCTCTATGATGTCATGGATTTCTTGATAGGAGAATGCAATAGCTTTTTCTGGTCGTACCTTATCATGCCATATCTACACTTTTTCCACAATCACGATGTCTAGTGCCTTCTTGAGGTGCTCTATTTCTTCCTTTAACATTGCCTCTTGCTCCTATGACTTCACCAAATGGTCATCGATGATTTCTTCTCTATCGGCAAGCTCTTAACTTGTAACTTTTTGCAACCACACCAGAGTGTGGGTTGACAATTCGTTAACATGAAGATAAATTGTATGAAACTGGTGCAATGTCGCGTCAAAATCCTCGTTGTTTGTATCCAATGCTCGCGATGGAATTTGTACAATTCTGGCCCGCTTTCTTGTGCTCAATTCTCTAGTTCTCTGCAACACATTTTCTTCTAGCACCTTTTCTAAAATTGTGTTACTCAAAGATTGTAATTGATTCTTTACCTCCTGAAAACCTTATGTTGAGTGTTGTTTTAACTTGGCCTCGCTCATAATCGTCGCCATAGTGATCGCTATGAGAATGCGAGTCACTTGGTCCCCTTTCATGGTTGGGGTGCTATTAGCTTTGCCCTAATCAAACCTTCGCTTCGTTCTACCTTCCTCAAACTACCGCTCCATTTCAAAGTCTGTCAGAGTCTTGGATGACTCTCCTGGTGATTCTTACTCGCTTTCTAGTTCTTGTGTGTGGTCTACAAAGAATCCAATGGGTAACTTGCCTTAGTATCCGATAGTTCATCACTACTTACTGAGATTCTCCACTAGGCGGGCCAATCATCGCCTATAACATCAAGTTCCTCATTCGTCAACTTATATTGCATGGCCAACCACTACTTTTCTTTGTCCCAATGCGCTTGGATGTGAATTGCATGCAGACCCATCGGGAACCTTGGGATTTGTCGATCCTTTACTACTGCCTCCTCAAAAAGGCGTGGAACCTTTTCTGCTGCAATCCACAACGCATCCCTATAAGATAAAATTGTATTATGCAGTCAATCAAGTGCTCATTCATATTGATATACCACAAATTTTGATATCTCGCTCCCTTACATATCTGAGTGAATTCAACCTCCATGCCATGATAATTTCGGGGCTTCGTCCATCCAACCAATGCAATCAGTATTAATAACCAAGAGTAATTAAAGTCCCACTTACCTTCTTAGACAAGCATCGCATCCTCTGTTAACTAGTTTAGAAAAAACAATGACCAATTCATTTGCACCCCCTCTATGCACTACTCTGCACATGCAATCACTCCAGACGTGCATTGATTCCCGCATTTTTTCCTTACTACTTTGATAGCGAAGATCTTGGCTGCAACCCGAACCGCGTGATCATTTATTGTATCAACAACATAGGATCTATTGTCGCGATCCACTCCATATTTCTTCTTCATCTTAGTGGCTAACTGCTTATCATTATCCTTGTCGCGAAAGTATTGCGATGAATCAGGCCCCTTCATTGGCAACCCATTTATCTACGAAATCAACTCCACAATGATTGGTACCTTAGTGTCAAGCCACAAGTAACCTCCATGAAAACATACCAACAGTTTCTTCGCACATGCATTGGATTTTGAAAGACGGCCAAAATGTGGCATGTGCATGAGGCCTAACAACCCAAACCTTTGTAGTCCCATTTCCCACTGCTGCGGTATGCGAACAATTGGTCTGCCATCCCCTCGCCCTCGTGAATCGAATGGCTTTGTGGTGCATTCGGCGTATGCCAACAAGTCATGATCATTGTATTTCATTTTTTTTAGAAATGACACGATGTTTAATGTGCAACACACTCCAATGGGAATCCCTAGCATCTGAATGCGGTATTTCTGGTTCTTGGTAAATTTAATCTGGGGTGCACTAGGATTGTGTGGGGGGATAAACCCAGGGATGTCTGCAGTCCCTGCCCCCTTCTTTTCTGTAGAGTCTTCAGCTTCAATTTTCAACGGTGCAGCCTGCACCTCTACTTCCTCTTCCACCCTTCCTGAACTTCTGGTGGTCTATTTCTTCTGCATAGGGGACCTGGGACGATTCGCGCCCCTCTTCTTCCATGGAATTTATTGTGTCTTCGACTATAACTCAACCATTTATTCTTCAATCACGGTGCATATGCGTGATGAGTCTTGAATGCTACCACTGGAAATAACCTCGGCCATCTCTGTAACTCTAGCACTCTCTTGCTCTTAACTCTTCTCTACTAATTCTGTGCACTCTTCTCAACTCAATGATCAAAATGGTTCATTCAAATCACCCCTGTCGATTCTTATAGCTTGAATGCACCTGTGAGAAAGATTGGGAATGATCACGACCAAAAAATCCCTCGATCGACCAAATTTGTCACTGATTCTACAAATCCAACGGTCATATTACCAAGAAATGTGTGTCCTGTCCAATGCCATCATCTCCCATTGAATTTAACTACTTCATTTATTATCCAATTTAACCATATTGCGTCTCCCTGGATGTTTCCAAACTGCTAGTTTTTTGCAACTTCGCCATGTTTCCTTTCGCTGCCACTGGTGTCAAGTGTGATAGCCTCCTCTATAGCACATATTTTTTTTTGTGTGATGCCTTAAGCATCGCTTCGCACCTGGATATCCTAGTAGTGCCTTAGCCAGCTTCCATTCACCAACTTATGTAGCATTGCACCATATAACTGCTGCAACTATACCACACCTCCATCGGTAATAAGATGAATGATATAAGGTCCTAACCAATGTAGTTGCAACTTGCTTGGTTGTTTTACAAACTGACTATCATATAGCAACACCATGTCTCCATGTTGAAGTATTTTTCTTAATTTCTCGATCATGCCATGCCTTCTGGCAATCCTTTTTGACTTGTTGATGAAATTTGGCGACGAATCGATCTTCCTCCATTTGTACAAGATGAGCCAACCATTCCTCAAATGCACCTTAGTCACTCATACCCGTCGCTGCTACGATGCATAGGCTTGGAACAATATACTCCATTGGCATCACCGCTTCTTGACCATATACCAACTTAAATGGTGTATGTCCTGTCAACCATTTGCGGGTGGTTTGATAGGCCCATAAGATCGTAGGAATATTCAAGTCCCAATCATCGCGGCTGGAATTGCAAACCTTGGTGAGTGCATGCTCCACTACCTTATTGAACGCCTCCACTATTCCATTATCTTGTGGATGATAGGGAGTGCTCTTATTATGTTGAATTTGGAATTCCTCTACTAGTGCGTTGATAATGCGATTAATGAAGTGACTGCCCTGATCGCTCATCAATATCTTAGGACAACTGAACCGAGTGACAACATTGTCAAATAGGAACCTCGCTGCGGTCACAGTAGTGCAATCCGTCACCGGTGTTGCTTCCCCCAATCTAGTGAGATAATTTGTCATTGTGATGATGTACCACGCACCCATCCTTTTCCCTGCTGGGTTGATAGGTGCCACAAAGTCGATTGAGAATTTATCAAATGGTTGCATCGTTGCCTGAGGTATTACTGAGATCTCATCATGACACGATGGCTTCCCCATCCATTGACATACATCGTAATTTTTAGCATAATTTGCAGCATCATCGTGCAAAGTTGGCCACCAAAGACCAGCTCGAAGTATCTTTCAGGAAGTTGTGCGACCTCCATAGTGCCCTCCTACCACTCTGTCATGTGCTTTGGCCAATATCCTCCACTTTTCATCTGGAAGAACATATCATCGTAAAATCTCATCCAGCCCCATCTTATAGAGTTGTGCAGCAATTAGCTGAAAATCCATGGCTTGAACAACTAATTGTTTCTTCTGACTAGTGGTAAAATCATTTGACACTTTCCCTGTCAATAGAAACTGAATAATGTGCTTGTAATGGTCATCAACCATTCCAACCTTAAATAATTGTGCATCAAGTAATCCATCCTCGATGTTTGATGGTTCTTCGCAACCCTCAATCTGAGACAAATGATCTGGATCGATGTTTAAGCGACCTAGCTTCATAATGACTTTGAAATCAAACTCTTGGAATTAGAGTAGTAGCCAGCGACATATCTTCACCCCCAACATAGGCTTGTTGACCAAGTATTTTAATGCAGAATGGTCAATGAACATTTTAAAGTGGCCTCCTAACATATGATGATGAATTTTTTGGAGCGCATACACCATCACCAAGCCTTCACGTTCCATCGTGGTATAGTTATGTTCCCCCAATGACAATTTATGTCTAGTGAAAGCAATCAGATGATCGATATCTCCCTTACCAATTTGCACCAGAACCACACCCAATGTAACAAATGATGCATCGACATGAACATCAAATTCCTTCATCCAGTCTTGAAATAGCAATATTGGTGTTTTTAACTTGTTCTTCTTTAGATCGTCTATACTCTCTTGACACTCGAGACTCCATTCAAACAATGCATATTTATTCAACATCTTCTCCATTGGAGTTGTGATTTCCATGTAACCCCATATGAACGTTCGATAATATCTTGTATGTCCCAATGTCGCTCTGAGTTGTTTTACATTTGTCGGTGGTGTTAGATTAACAATTAGTGCAATATTAGCTCAACCTACCAACAGTCCCTCCTTACAAACAATGTTCCCAAACAAATTCCTGAATGTTGCACAAAATATGCATTTCAACGAATTCAGTGTGATCTGGTGTTGTCGACACCGCTCCAACACCAGTCGTAGATTGGCGACGTGATCCTATACTAGCTCATACACCATCCAAACATCCATGTATACTACCAAAAATATCTGAATAAATTCCTTAAACACAACAAGTTCAATCCTATAGAATATCGTAGGTGGATTCTTGAGTCCAAACGGCATCATCGTATACTAAAAGCATCCCCATTCATTCACAAAAGACATCTAATGTCGGTATTCTTTCACAATATTGATCTAATGATAGCATGAAAATCCATCCATGAATGAATAGATCTCCTAACCCCATACTCCTTCCAGCACTTCATCCATAAATGGCGTAGGGAATGGATCATGGAGACATGTGTCATTTAACTTTTAGACATAGACACATATACAAAATTTTCCTGTCTTCTTATCCTGAACAACCATTGGACTGACCCATTCTGATTCTTCAATTGGTTCAATGATTCCAACATCCAGCATTCTATCTAGTTCATCCTTCACTCGCTCCTTCTATCACGGATTTAATCAATACAAATGTTGCTTAACTGGCTTCACATATGGTTTGAGTGGGATTTTGATTTCCCCCAAGTCCCTTAGGATCCCCTTCATCTCAGAGAATTTGGTCGGAAACAAGTCCTAGAACTCATGCAATAAGTCGGTGATTTTTCCATAGTCTCTTCATCCCAATAATCCCCAATATTGGAGAACTTTGTTTCGTTCTCTGTCCCAATGTTGACCTTCTGAATCTTCAACGATTGTTGAAATTTATATGTCGGTATCTTTGGTGGTGTGATATCTCAAC
Organism: Pseudotsuga menziesii; assembly: GCA_001517045.1. Lineage (NCBI taxonomy): Eukaryota > Viridiplantae > Streptophyta > Pinopsida > Pinales > Pinaceae > Pseudotsuga > Pseudotsuga menziesii. The sequence goes on along the minus strand of LPNX010879865.1, from coordinate 196,123 downwards.
TTCCTTCTGATTCTGGGATATTGACGTTTCTGGGATCATCCTTATCATTCGGTCCACCTGTTACATTGTAACATTCCATCATCGACTATACTATCGGTATCTTGTCTGATTCCACTGGGAAATCAACTGGGACTGCTTCCAAGATAACATCACAGATGTGCTAAAGTGTGCTATGAATTGTTGGGTTATCATTTGCAAAACTGAAGGTGTGGCTGAAACCAACTGCCAAGTCCTCCCATGTCATGATCTCCCTTTGAAATTCTGCTGAGGTATACCACTATCATAGGAATTTCATCAAGCGTATGTACAAAATCATGTAATCATTCATCCTTTGGTCGTGATACCCATGTGGTCTGACATGCAACTAAATGATCATTGGGGTTATTCCATCCATCATACTTCATGACTTTGTAGCACTCTATTTCGCCAAAGAGAACTTCCATTAATCTACGACACAACGACCATTCGTCGATTGATTTATTATGTGTCGCCCACCGAGTGTTGGAGTGGTCTTAATTGCTTCCTCTAATGCCAACAACCATTGAGGTGTCGATACTTTCTCTTATAATTCAGTGATGAACTCAACCAATTTGGGTACTCCTTCATATGTTGGTAGCTCAACAATATCTGTCGTGACCCAACGTAGTGGCTGAGTGACCAGTCCACACTTCCGAATAGATAGTTCATGTAACCAATTTTTCCAATTCTCCAGCGCATCGTTAGAATCCAATGATGCAGAGCTATAACTTCGCCAGATCAATTCCCTATCTGCAATGGGATGAATCTAGTCTTCATAAATATTATATGCATGGTCCCATCCTCCTACAACTTCCTCCTTGATGGGATCGATGTATCTTCTTCCTTTGCTCGAATCTAGTGGAGTGATGAATCTTATGTCACAGTTCTCATGTCATGACTCGCTTCTTGAAATTGATTATTGTTAGATTTTGATTGTCCCAACCAATCCCTAACAGTTCAGGATATGAGATTCCTTCATCGACGATCTCAATCACATCAAAATCAACATATGTATCCATCCCCTCTACTTATAACAATAAGTGTGATACTCGCCCAATTGGCGACACCCTGGCCTAATTTTCTAGTCACAATTGTACAGGGGACCAAACCAACTGTGGTTTCCCCATCTTCTCCCATGTCTAATTTGTCAAAATGTTGACATCTGAGCCTAGGTCCACAATGACTGAATCCACATCATAATCGTTGATATGGACATTCATCTGCATCTCTCTTCCGGTCTTATTCTTATGTAAGGAGTTCATCGCGTGGTCTTATCGGCCTTTCTATGGTCGATATAAAAAAATTGTGATTTCGGCTAACACATCAGGATCTTTTGCTAGTGAAAGAAAACTTTCGAAGAATTTTTGTAGAGTTCCAACCCTTCGATAAGGCCCTACTAAGAGTATCGAATCAAAAGTAGGTGGAATTTCAAGAATTACCAACTTGCACCTTCTTCTGAGCCTCCCATCTCATCCATGGGATTGGGCCATCGTCTCCTGTCGCTGCACCTCCTCACGTTACGACTACAACATCTTCTAGTTATATTCTAGGTTCAGCCAAAATTTTCCCCACAGTCGGTCCTTGGTTCTGTTTCTGGGGCGGGTTCAAATTTTGGTTCATGTTTTGCTTCGGGTTATGATTTTGGTTCGGTGGCAGTGGAAAATTCTTCGCTTTCCATTTTGAAATTAGTTGTGGATAATAATAAACTGTATAATCTACAGCTGTATAGTAGGTACATTGCAATTGAATGTTTGGGAAATCTCGATGGTAATGTCCCAATACTCCACAATTATAACATTGCACACGTCCATGACTCCATGACCTCGTCCTCCTCCTCAACTGAAACCTATGTTTTGTCATCCTCGGAAGCCTCCTTGTTGTTGATAATGTGGTTTATTATACTGCTACTGCTACGGTGGATTCGACTGTGGTGGAACAAACTTTGGTTGAGTACACTACGGTTGCTGCGTAGCATACTACACCTAATTATACTACTGCTGTGGTGGAGAAAAATACGATTGCGGTTGCGCAAATTGGGTTGTTTTCTACAGTGGTGGTATTTCTGTTGATCGATGTTCTTATCCCTTCATATAATACATATCCGTTGTCCTTTCTTGGAGCAGATCATATTCTCTACAATCCTTCTCTTAATGCCCAACATAGGGACAAAAATTATGGAGTAACCGAATCCGGTTGGTCCATTAGTAGTCGAATCCGACTATCATTTTTAATAATGAAATACAAATAATATATTAGATGATGATAAAAAAGGTACAATAGGCTTGCCTCTTATACGGATTGAGCCAGCATAGTGAAGGGTTACACCCTTTCACTAGTAATTAACTAATTTAATCAATATTTTATTTTATATTTGTTGCATAGCCACTCCCTTTAAGGGAGCTTTGTCCTCAAAGCTCAAGTATTTCCTAATGTCATATTTTATTCTGGCTCTATGTCGCACTGATGACTTGAGAGGTGCGATTTTGATTACGACTATTGCCTCATTTTAATTATTATGTCTTGGTATTTGCAATAAGTATGAACTTGGTGAAGTTTTGTTTATGCTTTTTCTACTTGTGTGATTTCTTCTTTTAACTATGTTTGTTGTCATTTGAACATGCTCAACATACACTATGACCTTAACTATTTTTGTGTTGTTATCCCCAACATATTTTGTGTCAGTTCCCTTGAACGGGCTCCTTGTGCTTATAGTGCTCATAAGAACACCGGTCTTATCTTGTGTCTGATAGATATTATAGTTGCTTCCCTTGATGTTCTTTATAGCTGTCTTTGTGATGATATCTGTCCTTCGTTTGTTTGTGATTGTGACATTTTTGTCGCAGCATTGATCATCTTTATTGTTAGCAACATTGGCTTGTCTCTTATCACAATCTTGGTCTGGGACATCCTTTTTTTCATCAACTTGGGTGGCCTCTTCTACGTGATTTTCACCTCCATCTACATTTACTTTAAATGTTTCGTCCATAGTTTTCTTTATTTCATCTATGTCCTTAAGGATTTCCTCAAGGAGATCTATGAATTCGTCACTCTTACTATAAGATGCCATGGATGTTTGTAGAACGCTATTTTGGCCTTTTAAGGTAAAATTTTGAATAATAATATATTAATTAATTAATATTATAATAAATCCAATATTTGATTTTTTTTAAATATATTATTATTAATATATTGTATTGTATTGTATTATATTATATTATAATATATTATATTATATTATGTTTTTTTGTTTTTTTTGTTGCAGGTTTAGGAGGAGGAGGCGGAGCGACGGCCTGGTTGAGGTGGCCACTGTGGAGGACAATGTAGAGGTGAAGAGAGCTGAAGCAGGAAGCAAGGCAAGCGGTGTGGATAAGAAGGTTGTGGATGAAGGGGGCAGAGTCGTATGCGGGAAGTGGCGTGCAAGTGGCAGCCGACAGTAGAAAGGGAGCCTGGGATGGTGGGGAGGAGTTGAGATCCAGTGGAGGAGTGCCCAACGTGAGCAGTGGACGGGGAGGGAAGATCGGAGCGCGAGAGGTAAGACTGAGAGCAGATGGAGGTGAGTGTTGACAATGCGCAAAATATGGAGCTGAGGACTGGGGTAGTGGGCAGGCGGAGGCAGGGAGCAGTGCGTAAAGAAGTGGGAGACAAGGGAACGACGACGCAGTGAGGAGGAGGGCTGGGATGGTGGGCAGGCGGAGGCAGGGAGCAATGCATGGAGAAGTGGGAGGTAAGGGAACGATGATGCTGTGAGGAGGACGATGAGGGAAGGGAGCAAGCACGTAGAGGCTGGAGAGGCGAGGTTCTAGAGTGTGCGTGGAAGAATGAATGGAATGGTGGGGCAAGCGATCAGGAGCACGAGTGCTAGGAAGGGCACGCATGATAGGGAGAGTGGAGGAGTGCAACGTAGAGTGGTGAGGTGTGGAGGAGAAATGGACTGTGCAGGAGGTGCATGGAGAAGCTGAGTGTGAAGGAGGACCGTGGAGGAGTTGAGTGTGAAGGAGTAACATGGGAGATGAAGCCAACGGGAGGTGGAATGGAAGGTGTGTAAGTGGAGGGTAGCGGAGTAGAGAGAGGTATGGGTGAAATGGAGCAGCGGAGGAATCAAGAATTGATGAGCCAAGTCCGAGCTCAAGTAGGGATTGATGAGCCGAGTCCAAGCTCAAAGTGCAGGAGCGAATCCACTCTGATATCAAATGGAGCAACCGAATCTGGTTGGTCCGTTAGTAGTCGAATCTGACTATCATTTTTAATAATGAAATATGAATAATATATTAGATGATGATAAAAAAGGTACAATAAGCTCACCTCTTATACGGCTTGAGCCAACATAGTGAAGGGTTACACCCTTTCACTAGTAATTAACTAATTTAATTAATATTTTATTTTATATTTGTTACAAACTACATAACAAGTTTGCAGGTTTCAATACTACCTTTTGGAGATATACACACTCTTTGTGTCCATGTTCATGAGTTTGGTAGATGTGACACCATGGAATCCCACCGTGGCTTGATGTATTTGGAGCGCCCAACAGCAAATAATTGTGAAAATATGGGAATTTATCCTTATGATGTCCTTCTGTGTGACATCAAGTACACCATACCTATTCATGAATTTATTTTCACTTCTTGATATCTTGCAATTGAACTGTCAGGTTCACCGATTGTGATTGTATCTAATTCATCCCCACTCCAGTTTCGCTGACTCATGAAGCTTCCAGCTTCATTGTGATCTCCAGATCCTCACTCTATGACGTAATCATCTCCTGCATTAATGGCATGCAAATATGGGGTACTAACACTGTGATGAACCATTCTTTATGTTGTACATCGCTCATTTTGAAACTGAATTTCACCATCAACATTTTGAATTGTTGATTAAAATCCTAGACTAACGCGTTTGGATATTGCTTGATTTCCTTCAATTCTATAATGTACTATGATTCAGATTTGGGTTTCTTGAATTCTTCAGTCAATGTGGTTCTAATCTCCGCAAGAGTCTTTTGTTGATTCCCTGTGAGAACTTGTACGAACTTCATATACCAATCTAGTGTGCAACCTTGAAAATTTGTCACCAGTTGACCCTTGTTAATATCCTCCTCTTGGACTTGCTTCACATTCCATACCACTTCGCAGAGGAACCAATATTGTTTGGGATCCTTAGTCCCATTCCCATGGAACAAAGGCAATTTCACATCATCGCCCTCCATTTTGGGCCTTCTTTCTATGTTCGCTAATCTATTTTTGTTACTGTGTTGATGGCACATCGGGTAGTCTTGTGATGATCAGATGTTCTTCCTGAAAGTAGCGCAGTGCATGCAGGTGTAGGTACGTTGTTTCTTTGGTTTGGTCATTTCTCGGGCTCAAGCATAGCCTGGTCGTCTCCTTCGTCATTGTAGGGTTGCTTAGTCTCCTATGATCTTCTCTCGTAGTTTCTTGTCCTGGTCCCAGCAGGAATCTCCTCAGTCCTCTACCTCTTCTCTTGCCAAAACCTCACCCCACTTCATAGAATACCACACTCTTCCTCGAATTCCCTCACAGTTTCATCGTAACTCTCATCCATCTACCCCTTATCAGTCCATCCAACCCTTGTCTCCGTGGTACCCATAACCTCTTCACACCAAATCTCTACTCGTCAGAGTTCATTTTCAATATTCCCTTTTTACAGATAAGAATCTTAATCCACAATTGCAAAGACAATAGAAACCTACCTCTTGGTCCTTTGAAGAATTCCCTTTTCACGTCGCTATATGAATTGACTATGTCAACTATGTATTCGTTAATGTATCCTTTAAAAAATTTGTCGAGCCACACTTCAATGGCCCTCGATGCTCTGTTGTCTACCTCCTTCGGCTGCTGGATCAGTTCTGGGGTCTAGCACGTAGGTTCACCTCCTTGAAAAATCGTCTTCCGATAGGTCATCTGCGCCAACCACTTGTACAATATAATTGAAAACTCGACGAAGAAATATGTTTGGATATAAAAATAGATATGCCTTCCCAACCACTCTTCTTGTGTTAGTCTCAAACTTGCGTTTTCTTCTGCTGGAAATTCTCGAGCCTTCTGATCGAACCAATCCCGAATCTCCGGTTTCGTCAAATCCCACAACATATCCTCCTCTTCCTCACACTAAGGTCCCAACAACAAAACCATTTGTTGACACAGATCTGTCGATGCCCCTTGTCACCGTGATTTCCCTAAGCATCAACCCAGACAGATTTTACCTTGACTAGCAACACCTACGAAACAGATGAAGTCTCACACGATATGTTCAAAGGAGAGCTGCAGGAACCACGTTTTTGTGGTAAGGAGGAGGATTTGCGCACCTATTCTCTATTTGTCGCAGTACTTAACCAAATATTTGAGTGACGATTTGAACATCAATTACTCATATTTGATCGCATCAACAACCATTCATATTAGATTTAGTCATCGAAAAAGAGATCGACAAACCTGAAATCATTACGTATGTAGAGCCATCGCATCATTAAAGAATATAAACCATATCATAGCAATTTATCATTTGGATCACATCATTAAAACCAGAAAACCAACAAAACACAAGACAAAGAGTTTCCAACATCATCTGCACATGTCATATTACTTCCACACATCAAACAGGTTCCCAAAATAGAAACAAATAGAAGATACAAAGATTGATCTTCCACAGATGCTCAAAAATATAGTCTAAGAAAAAGTTCATCCATATCATGATGATGATCCTATTACACTTCTAACTCTATATATAGGCTTGCGCCTTTACAAAATGGTCCACTTGTAACTACTTTCTAACTAACCTAGACCAAAAAGTAAAAAACTATGACCAAATCAACTCTTGTCGACTTCTCTGCCTTGCACACTATTTATGACTTTCGCACCATGCGCATCCATATCGTCTTCCAACAATTCTCAACAAGTCCCACCCATTGTCAAAGAAAGTCTTAAAGCTAGTTTGAAGAAGTATACATAATAAAGTTGTTTTTGCGCAATCAAGTTATGGAAATCTAGTGTACAAACCGCACCAAGTGATGGACATCTAGTGTGCAAGTCCCAACAAGTTATGGAACTCCTGTGTGTAAGAACCACCAAGTCATAAAACCCCAAAAGTGCATGCCGACGAAAGAATCAGAGGGGTGGTCATCTTGACCGAGAAGAAATGTAGAATGGGTGTCACAGACTTAAAGAAATCCTAATTTGTGGACACATCAATTAAGTAATATTGGTAAAAATAAGAGGAAGATTGATGTGTGTTGAAGTAAGCTTGGAGCACAAAGATGTAATAGTCTGAAATTACAAGCTTCGAGGAATAAATGAAGTGCTTAAGGGAATTAATGGCAATATGACTTAAGGCAAGTCGCAATATTACAGGACATGGTGAAATATAAACAACAGTTGCACATATTTATAAAGAGAATTTGTTAGAGGATCCTAAGGAGCATTTGAGAAATGAGCATGTGAATGAGGAGCACTTAAACAGAAGAAGGAATAATTGCATAGAAAGATTTGGAAATTTGAAGAACAATTTGCTGAGCAGTTTGAGTAGAACAGAGGAAACATAGGAGAAAGTGCAAAGTGGATTTTGAGTAAGGTTTGCAACAAATATATTTCTGGGCATTAGGATGGGGAAAGGACATAAGATTGGTTTCTCCCACTGGTTGGTTCCTAGTAATTCATGTGGGTGGGAGACTGCACAAGTCGGTGCTCATAAAAGGATTGGTTTCCTCACAAGTTGGTGCATGCAAAACAACAAATTGGTGCTTGCAAGGGATTAGTGTTCCTGTTTGATTAGTATCAACAAAACAATGAGTTGGTGCTCACACTTGTTATGGAGATTGGTGTCTCCCAATCATTATTTGTAATAAGAATATATATATTCTTTGCGAAATGTTCTTTGTATTGGAAATTGCTTATGATACATGGTTCATATGTTAATTAATGGTTACATTAACATATGAACCATATCAATATCATTTGGAATCCAAGAAGGAGAAATGGTATGAGAGGAACAAGATTGAAAATAGGTTCCTTTATCTCTTCTTGAAGCTTTTGAGGACCAAAAATATCTAAATGAAGAGGTGTGATTTGAATTTGGATCCAAAGAATAATGGATTTAGCTCTAGCTCCACTAAAGATAGAGAAAGGGTTATGCTTAAATAGTTAAGGACAAGACGAAAAACATAGTGGTGATTTTAATGGCTAATATCACTCTATTATTTAATGATAATGTAATAATACAATTTTTATTTTATTCACCCTCCAATAGAGGTCAAGTGAATGCAAGCATTATCTCGTGTACATTAGAAAAATAAATAAAAGAAGAAAAAACATGAGACCCTTTTTAAATGTAATAAAAGATAAATAAATAAACATGAAATTTTTTTCATAATGAAATTTCTCCATAATTAGAAAGGGTTTTTTTGGTGAGAGTGAAGGAAGTGTTTCTTAGATTTTGAGGTAAAGCTTGACGATGAATCAAAGAGCTTGTATTTGTTTATTGTCCAATAATAAAGACCCTCGTGTGTTTTGAATGTTGGTTATCTCAATTAAGTTTCTAGATTATTTGTTATGCATTCATGTTTGATGATACTTAATTGGTACTCATTACTTATCTAAGAGTTGTAGCATGCAAGTTCCATTGAGACTCACTAGGAAATTACTTTTATATTAAAATTAAGTAAATAGAACAATTATACAATCTACCCCATCTAAGACTTCTAGTAAGAAAGTTCCATTTAGTGAATAGAATAATCACAATATACCCCATATAAAACTTGTTTTAGGCTAGTTCCATTGGTACTCATAAATTTGTTTTTTAATAAAATTAGGTCAATAGAACAGCCACACAATCTACCCATCTAAGAAGTGTAGTAGATAATTCTCATTAGCACTCACTAGGGAATAAGTTTTATATTAAAATTAGTTGAATAGAACATGTAATTTCCCCTTTTTTAAATTTGATCAAAATGACCAATTCCTCAATTCTTTCACAATGTACTCAAATTCATCTTCTTACAACTCTAGTTATGTGGATTCAATTGATTCCAAAATTCCTCCAGTTTATTTCAAACTTGGTGAGGAATGTCCTGAGGGGTTGTGGGAAATATTACCACATATATAAAGCATATAATCAACTCATATACCCAACCATGGTCTCAAATTTGCAATGGAAGAAGTTTCAGGACAAGACTAGTCAATTTGGGAGGTGGAAATCCCCCCTGGGTCTTGGAACAAATCTCTTCACCACACTATACAAACTTCACTGATGGTGGGTATTCCACTGGGCTCTGTTATCATACATTAATTAAAGTATAATTTAAGAATAATATGTGGTTTTTGGTTCGAATAGGTATCCAAGAAAACTCCATGAATTTATTAGTAATTTTGAGGTTCCAACCCCCAATGGTAGATGACTCCAAATAGCTCCAAATGCTCTCGAATTGTCCCAGAAGGTGTAATATTGATATATTAACTTAATTATAATTTTCATAGGTGTATTATGGCATTCCCATTAATTTTTTATTTCTATATCAAATTTTGAATAAGATAGATGCTTTAACTAGCAATTTTGGGGCTTAAATCCCTCCCGGGTAATTGTCGGAATGGCTTCCCAAATGTACAGAAACTCACTCAAATTCTCAAATTTAAGTATGGGATGTGTATAATACATTATCATAGACTCATATGCATAAAAAATCGAATTCCCATGGCTGTTATCACTTCCTTCAATCAGATATAAAAAACTAGTTTTTGACCCTTGGGGAAACGAGAAGTAGTTTGGTCCAAATGATATGAAATTCGATCCAATGGACACAAATTATAAGTTAATGAACATGAAACCAATATTAGATATTAATTAAAGTTAATTCATTCATAAATCATCAGTGGTGCACACATTTATTCGATTCCATCAAGATTGCAAGAGTTTACAACAAGGTATTGGGGAAATGGCACTATTTCTTCAATATTGGACAATAATACATGAAATATCTTGTAATTTCGACCTGAGATATTTATGAGCTTGAAATACATATAATTTACATCAAAATACAAAATACTTGAGCAAGAGAATCTCCCTCAAATATATGAATAGCTCACCAAGTGCGCCTCACTCCATAGAGATGAAATATGGTGAGAAAACTTGAGATGAATGGAAGAACATGCTGATATTGAGATGTCCATGAGATTCCTGTAGCCTACACCTATAACTTATGAATCCATTTAAGCTCCTTGAAATACTTGAGTGGCCTCTCCAAATCACCAATTAGGACGGGAATCTTTCACCCTCGAAATTGGTTAATGCAAGGAACTAGTTATCCACTAGCTCTCTCTTCACAAGCCCAAATTCATCAAATGATCAAAAAGATTCTTATCATGGTTGATACCTGTATTTTATAAAAATTATTGGTATTCTAAGGTTCCAAATCCATCCATAAACCAAATCCAAGTCGAATTGGTGTGGCTGCTCATGCAATGGCATGTGGCCTCTCTCTTCACCTTCCCTCTTCTCCCAAATCTGAGTAGGAGCCTCTTGGCCTTATCCAACTCCAAAATTAGACCTCTAAGATGATATATTCATGCCTGACATGTCATTATGTCAGTATTTCAGCCTTTAGATCTAACTTGTGGCATAACTGTCATAGAATCTCCATCATTTGTGTCATAGAAGTCATAAATGTAAGGGGAATCTAGCCAAGTGTCCATGAAACTCCCATTTGTCTCTTCCTCTCCCATGTAAGTTACAATTCATCCCAAATTTGACCTATGAAGTATATGGAAAACTATATTAACCTCATAATCCATCCCAAAACATTAGGATTCCTATAGATTCGAAATTACAAGAGGAGGATGCCATTTAGCATAGGAATTTTAGCTTGAGTGGGCCTTATAGTCTCCATGTGTCTCCATTTTCCATAGCCATTTCAATTTTCTCTTGTATTTATTTAATAAGCTACATTATTAAATATTTATACTCTTCTAATATCTAAACATCATTATTATCCCCCTTATTCCAAATCTCAAAGCTTCCACCCCCAACCTAGGAAACTAGTGATTTTTCTCCTTGGCAATTATTTGACTTTTAGCATCCATTTGACAACTTTCATGAATATGGAAAATGTGATTTGGACATTGTGACCCAATTCAAAATTTGGGAAATTACAAATCATCCCTTCCCAATATTGTTTGTCCTCAAGCAATTTCAAACATGGTTGTTGAAGAACCTTCTTTCTGTATGATTCTTTGAAGTTACCACTGAGCTGCCCACTTTGAGTCTTTGAGATTCCATGAAGATTTCAGAGAGGAACCACCATTCTTGCTGCTGCACTAATATTATTAACATCACCTTATTAAGTGGGGAATCCATATCTGATACTTCTTGTTTCCCTAAGAATTTGGAATCAAGGGACTAAGAACTATCCCGGGGTCCCATTGCTTGCATTGTCTTCCAACAATTAAGAGTGCTCTCCAACTCATACCATTAGGAAAGAGAATTCCTAGATCCCATTTTCTTGTATGCATTCTTCCAAACATCATGAGTACATAATATATATAATCAAAGTACATAACAACATAGTAAAAATATACATCAATGAGACGCCTCATCAAAAAATTATGAAAGTTCTTATACCTCCAAGTGAGTAGACTGCCATTTGCAAGTGCATACATGATTTAAGTGACCAATCAAATATGCTCCAATAAAATAGGTGAGGATCCCATGTCCTATAATGCTACTCCCAAATAATGTAATATGCATCAAAATAATAATCAACCATTTTTTCTTTCATCCAATATGTGAATGAAGAACTTCCACCAAAATATGAACCAAATAAGGAGCAAATAAAACATGAAGACTTCAAGTGGCTCAAAGAAGTCTCATCAATACACCCATGAATATGTATATCATCATGAAATAATAGAGGATGTAGCTTCCAATAATAATGTTCCTCAATCATATCCCTTGTCACCCAAGTGTCGGATGAAGTTCCTCCAACATCGAATGAACCAAGTGCTGAGCAAGAAAAACCATGAGTCTTCAAGTGACTCAAATGCATGTCATAGGTGCATCAATGTAGATGTGCATCATCATAAAGTAACAAAGGATTCTACCGCAAATGTAAATGAGAGTGTTCTCCAACCATGTCATCATAAAAAATAAATGTAGGAGTTTCATACTCCTCATGTGGCACCACAAAAAAGAACCTTTTCACCCATACTTCATTGAGACTAATGCTGCAAAACATGGAATTGTAGGATGTAGAAGAATGAACTAACTCACCCAAATGATCAAAAAGTGCAGAATTTTCATCATGGTAATGATCCATATGGGTAGTATCATGCAGCTCCTTCAAAAGTGTGAAACCTTTTTCATAGATTGGTTCAAATGTAGAGGAATCATGCTCTTCTTTAAAAATTGCATAACCTTCATCAAGAGACCATTCAAGTTCCTCTTCCACCACATCAAGTGTTTGGATCTCTTCAAGTTCATATTCAAACACATCAATTACATTCAAATTTCCAAATTTCTCATGATCCACCATGTCATGAGAATCCTCCAAACAATCTACCATTTGACAATCTGAAACATAGGAGGAAAAACAAGTGTCTTGCAACTTTTCAAGAAGTTGCTCATTTTGAATTGTGAGATTATGAATAACTTCATTATTCTTCAAGTAGGAATAATGTAACCATTCACTAAGCTCAATGACATTTTTTCTATCAAAAATCAAAAACATAAAATTACCTTTGTTGTTGCACATTTCTCTTTGAATCTTCTCCATGTCTTCAAGGAAGGATGGCTCCTCCAAGGAAGTAGCTCTCCAACAAGAATTTGATACCAATGCCTGAGTGTCATGGAGTATGATAAGGGCCTCTTTGATCTTCTTTTCATTCATATTTAAGGACCCTTCAAGAAAATGAGGCTCTTGAAAATGAACCTCCTCATCTTCTACCTTCTTGCTTGGACCAACTTCATGAAGCTCAAGTGGTGGGGATGTTGATCTTGTTTCTTCTTCAACTGCTACAAGGTCTTCATTTTCATGTTTAATGGAATTTTGGATTGCAGCAACACTTTCAAAAGTGATCTCTATGTCACCAACATAGAGGTGTGAGCACCCATCAGTAGGTACTCCTTCATAGTTCAAACATCCATCCGTATATTTCCTTTGGTCCATGTCCATAGTAGAATTTGTTTCAGAATGATATTCAATAGTTTCAAGGTACTCTTCTTCCTTCTCATGTGATTTTTCCTCATATTTTTCAAAGTCATTTAGGACTGACTTTCGATCCTCTTGATGTAATTCCTTTTCTTGTTCACCACCCACAGAAATTTGTAGCTCCTTAGTCTCCTCCCTTTTCTCCTTCAAGAAAGCTGATGCATTTTTCCCCTTGGTTTTCTTAAAATCAATATATTTTTCCCAACTTTGGATAGCCAAAAATTTGAATCCTTTCATAATATTCTTGGTCATGTATTCAAGGATAGGTTCCATGTTTTTTATTATCTCCTCACCATCATATGAGGTTCTATTTTCATGTCTAGTCATAGTTTCCCAAAAAAAATTGCCTTCTTCTCCTACTTTTTTTTTCCTCTTCAACAAAAGAACTTTTGGTTTCAATATATAATTGTGGTCCCTGAATTATTGTACTAATAAATATCAGACCACATCAGGTGCCAAGATAATGCTCTTATACCACTGTAATTTCCCATTTTTGAAATTTTATCAAAATGACCGATTCAACAATTCTTTCATAATGTACTCAAATTCATCTGCTTACAACTCTAGTTATGTGGATTCAATTGACTCCAAAATTCCTCCAATTGCTTTCAAACTTTGTGAGGAATGTCCTGAGGGGTGATGGGACATATTAGCACATCTATCAAGCATATAATCAATTAATATACCCAACCATGGTCTGCAATTTGCAAGGGAATAAGTTTCGGGACAAGACTAGTCAATTTGGGAGGTGGAAATCCCCCCTGGGTCCTGGAACAAATCTCTTCACCACATTGTAAAAACTTCACTAATGGTGGGTATGATACTTGTATCTATTATCAGACATTCACTAAAGTATATTTGAATCATCATATGCAGTTTTGGGGTTGAATAGGTATCCAAGAGAACTCCATGAATTTAGTAGTAATTTTGAGGTTCTAACCCCCAATGGTAGACCAAATAGTTCCAAATGATCTCGAATTGTACCTGAAAGTGTATGAGTGATATAATAACTTAATTATAATGTTAAAGGGTGTATTATGGACTTCCAATTACTTCTGAAAGTCTATATCAAATTCTGAATAAGGTAGATGCTTTAACTAGCAATTTTGGGGCTCAAATCCCTCCCGGATAATTGCCGGAATGGCTTCCCAAATGTATAGAAACTCACTCAAATTATCAAATTGAAGCAAGGGATGTGCATAATACATTATCAGAGACTCATATGCAGAACCAATCGAATTCCCATAGTTGTTATCACTTCCTTCAATCAGATATAAAAAACTAGTTTTGGACCCTTGGGGAAACGAGATGTAGTTTGGTCCAAATGATATGAAATTTGACCCAATGGCCACAAATTATCAGTTACTGAACATGAAACCCATATTAGAAATTAGTGACAGTTCAATCATTCATAAATCATAAATTGTGCACACATTTATTCGATTCCATCAAGATTGCAAGAGTTTACAACAAGGTATTGAGGAAATGGCACTGTTTCTTCAATATTGGACAATAATACATGAAATATCTTGGAATTTCGAACTGAGAGCTTTCTGAACTTGAAATACAGAGAATTTACATGAGAATACAAAATACTTGAGCAAGAGAATCTCCCTCAAAGAGATGAATATCTCACCAAGCACGCCTCCCTCCATAGAGCTGAAATATGGTGAGAAAACTTGAGATGAATGGAAGAACAAGATGATATTGAGATGTCCATTAGATTCCTGTAGCTTGCACCTGTAACTTATGAATCCATTGAATCTCCTTGAAATACATGAGTGGCCTCTCCAAATCACCAATTATGATGGGAATCTTTCACCTTCGAAATTGGTTAATGCAAGGAACTAGTCATCCACAAACTCTCTCTTCACAAACCCAAATTCATCAAATGATCAAAAAGATTCTTCTCATGGCTGATCCCTATATTTTATAAACATTAATTTTCTTGTAAGGTTCCAAATCCATCCATAAACCAAAGCCAATTCGAATTGGTGTGGCTGCTCGTGCTATGCCATGTGGTCTCTCTCTTCACCTTCACTCTTCTCCCAAATTTGAGTAGGAGACTCTTGACCTTCTCCAACTCCTAAATTCGACCTCTAAGATGGTCTATTTAGGCCTGACATGTCAATATGTCAGTATTTCAGCCTTCATATATGACTTGTGTCATAAATGTCATAGAATCTCCATCATTTGTGTCATAGATGTCATAAATGTAAGGGGAATCTAGACAAGTGTCCATGAAACTCCCTTTTGGCTCTTCCTCTTCCATGTAAGTTACAAGAGTCATCCCAAATTCGACCTTTGAAGTATATGGAAAATTATATTAACCTCATAATCCATCCCAAAACATTAGGCTTCCCATAGATTCGAAATTACAAGAGGAGGATGCCATTTAACATAGAAATTCTAGCTTGAGTGAGCCCCATAGTCTCCATGTGTCTCCATTCTCAATAGCCATTTCAATTTTCTCTTGTATTTATTTAATAAGATACATTATTAAATATTTATCCTATTCTAATGTCTAAACATCATTTATTATCCCCCTTATTCCAAATCTCAAAGCTTCCACCCCCAACCTAAGAAACTAGTGATTTTCCTCCTTGGCAATTATTTGACTTTTAACATCCATTTGACAAATTTCATGAATATGGAAAATGTGATTTGGCCTTTATGAACCAATGAAGAATTTATGATATTACAGAACAAGCACACAACCTATATCCATTGCTACTGACTAGAAAATTAATTTTGTATTAAAATTATGTGAATAAAACAATTACACAATATACACCATCTAAGAGTGGTAGTACGCAAGTTCCATTAGTACTCGTTACAAAATTGGTTTTATATTGAAAATAGGTGAATAGAACAATTACACAATATATGGTGACTAGAAGATCAATGATTTAATGTCTCTAGTTACGCAGTAGGCGTTTTTTTCTCTAGGGTCCTGTTTCTAAGCCCAGTTTTTAATTGGTTCATCCTTAGAAACGTTTTTTCTCTGGGGTCTTGTTTCTAGGCCCAGTTTTTAATTGGTTCATCCTTGGTGGTCCCTTCTACTAATCCTCTTTCACCATGTGTAATTTTTTTTGTCAACCATAGTCTGCCACGTGTTCGGTTACGGTTGTTTCCTGTTGTGGAGGTTTCCTTGTGTTCTATACTTTGCAGCTGAGCACCCATGAACATACAGCACCCTGGAGCACGGAATGGCCAGGGAGTGTGTGCGGCAAGTAGTAAGGGAATAGTTGTGTGGAAGAGGCATGTGGGAGAGATCACAAGAGTGCAATTGTGTAATTGTAATTGTGTGTTTCCGCAGTTGAGTGTTGTGCAGGAAGCTTTGCTGAAAATTTCGATGTTATTGCTGGATTATTAACGTATTAAATTTCAATATAGCTCAAAGCTTCAAGCTCAGATGTAGGTTATGCACATCTGAGAGTAATGCCATTGCAAGAAGGATCCTTCAAGGGTGAGAAATTCGAAGCTACTTGACATACTAAGTATATTTCCAATTCGCAGACTGCTTCACAGTTTAAGAATTAAGTTTAATTTTTACACTTTCAAATTAAGTTAAAATTTGTCGCTATTAATGATAAATGTTGTATGTCTAGAAAGCTTTCAACCTATGTTCACTATTTTCTAATTTCATTGGAGGAAATTTGAGCCAAAGAGTTTTCAATTAGTTAAATATGAGAGTTCCAATGATACAGGTTTTACACGTTTGCTTGCTTGAGGTATTTATCATCCTCAATTGTACTGTAATAGTATTGGTTAGATCAGACGTCAATGCAACTTCCAATTTTGGTCTCGTTCTCTCTAGCTGTTTTCTTTCTTGATTTTTATGCTATCTATATCCTTGCTCAACTTCTAGATTTTTATGGTATCTATATCACTGTCCAAATTTTCTTAGTATAACGGTTATATATCCAGTGCACTAGCATGATTTCCTTCTAACTTCTCTCCAGTTAAATCGTTCCTTGGGCAGTTTATTTTATGGATGCAAGTGCCTTTAGATAAATGTTTCATGTTTCTTTCAGGTAGGCAAGCCATGTGACTTTTTCAGCTTGTAGTTATGGTTCATAAAATTTTAATATGATTTTTAGTTATGATTAAATTTAAAAAATATAAGTAATTGAGTTGATTTTTTTTAAATATAATTTCTTAAATTTAGATATAACTTTTTCTTGTAAATATGATTCCTAAAATTTAAAATATATATGTAATTTGTTGAGCTTTTTTTTCAAATATTCCTAAATGAACCATTTTTTTAGGTACAAAAATCAGTTAGTCAACAAGTTTCTACTTTGATGGCTTACGTTTAAAATTCCAAAGTTAAACACACCTGGTTTTCAATTTTAAATTTTCAAACTTAGATGGTTTTCGGGATGTATTTAATATTTATTGAATGTATATTTTTTATTTTCGAGTTTCACTTTTATTGCTTAGTGTTAAAATTCAAAAGTTAACATGGGTGATTTTCATGATAATTTTAAAGTTTCCTTTTTCGGATGTATTTAATATTTATTGAATGATATTTTATTTTCTAAATAAAATAAAATTTATATGTATTATTTAATAAAATTTATATGTATTATTTAATAGTGACAGTAGCATCTCTCACTATGGTACACCAATGCTCAAGTACAATATAAAGGGATCTACTTACAACCTAATTAATGTTGATATTTAAATTACCCAAAACTAATAAAGAAAGAACATTATATTTAGATAAAAATGTTGGATTTCAAGGTTGAATTCAATCCAAGGATGATTTTAATTCATAATTGACTTCAATCCAAGGGTGGCTTTAATCCATAATTGACTTCAATCTAAGGACGAATTCAATCCATGTTTGACTTCAATGCATGGTTGAATTTTAAGTAAGGTTAACTTCAATCCAAGGTTGAATTCAATCCAAGGTATACTTCAATCAAAGGGTGACTTCAATCCATTATTAACTTTTAACCAAGGTTGAGTTGAATCCATAATTGAGTGTTAAGCCTTGAGGTTGGATTCAATCCTAGGTTTGCTTTAATCCATGGTTGGATTCAATCCATTGTTTCCTTTTACGCATGGTTAACTTCAATCCATGGTTGAATTTGGCTTCAATCCAAGGTTAACTTCAGTCCATGGTTAACTTTAATCCATTATTGACTTTTAAGCATAGTCGACTTCAATCCAAGGTTGAATTCAATCCATGCTTGAGTTCAATCCATGATTTACTTCAATTCAAGGTTGAATTCAATCCATATTTGAATTTAATACATAGTGGATTTTTAAGCAAGGATGACTTCAATCCAAGGTTGACTCGAATCCATGGGTGACTTCAATCCAAGGTTGACTTCGCTCTAATGTTGACATCAATCCATGTTTAACTTCAATCCAAGGTTGAATTCAATCCATGGGTGACTTCAATCCAAGGTTGACTTCAATCCATGGCTAAATCAAAGGTACACTTCAATTGAAGGTAGACATCAATCGAAGGTTGACTTCAATCCATGGTTGTATTTGATCCGAGGTTGGCTTCAATCCAAAGTTGACATCAACACAAGTGTGACTAAAATCCATAGTTCACTTTTAAGTAAGCATGACTTCAATCCATAGTTCACTTTTAAGCAAGGTTTATGTTAATCCTAGGATGGATTCAATCCGAGGTTGACTTCATTCCATGGTTGACTTAAATCCATGGTTGAGTTCAATCCATAGTTTTGATATTTCAATTGTAGACCAGTCCATTAAAAAATGTTACTTTTAAATCAAAGGATTTGAATGTTAATAAAGCATTTAGGCTTATCACTGAATTTGCATTTATTGCAACTTTGTTTGGATTAACAATTTTGGATGACCACAAAGTCGATGGTAAATAATAGCTTTGAATGGTGAACTAAGATATATAAATTCACATTATATTGTGGTTTCTCATAAATTGACATTTTAGTAAGCATTTGGTAGCAAATCATCATTACAATTTTGTATTAATACTATAAATGTATGACAAAATTATCAATGGCTCATGAAGTTACAAAAATTTTACAAAAAATAAGATGAACATTCTTTATTAACTATGACAAGTTTTGGCTATTCATCTCTTCTCTATTTTATTTTCTAATACTTTGTACATTGATTTATAGAACTCGAGGAACCAATAAGGTATTTATGTGGTTTCTCATAAATTCACATTTTAATAAGCATTTGGGTAGTAAATCTGCATATTATATATATATATTATTTTACTTGTGTATGCTATTGGCTTTGAGAGAAGCCATACCCTTGCAATCTAAATGTTCTAGACATATTGCATCTTGGGGATTCAATCTTTTTCCTTTGACTTTTGTTTCATCCTCTTATATTGTGATTATGTTGCATTTTTTTCACTTGACATTTAATTTGTATTTACTTTTCCACCCAATTCATAGTTTTTTATGTTATGTTTCCTCTGGGATAATGTGTGTTTGTTATTTAGTCCCATTTTGAAATGTTTCTTGAGAAATGTTGGCAAGATACTCCTTGAAACTACTAAACTTTACTTCATAGGTCTACCTTGAAGGATGGTGGATGTGTAAATGACAATCAAGAACAACCCACAAAGATCCATGTTTTCCCTACTTCACAATCAATGAATATGGAAGCTATCTAACGAGCTATATACATCGAGGCCGCAATCATGGATTGTTTTTATTTGTGAGTGGGCCCCTCCACCCTTTGTATCTCATCTTCACAACTAATAATGAAAGTCATAGAGGTTTAATGGAAATTGACAAGAATCAATTGTAGCTTTCAATCTTATCATTTATATTTTTATGTAATGTATCACCTCCCAAGTGTTAGCTTTTGCAAGGAAATAATTCTAATATATGTTATGGCCTAACATTACCATAGAAGTGCTAACAAAACATATCAAGATGTGTATCATTCTCCAAGGGATCTTACTCACCAGGAAATAGGAAGATTATAATTTTCAAGTACAAGTTTTGACAAAAAAAATGCCCCCGTTAGATGAGATATATAGAATACCTTTCCAATTCCATGAAAATAAGGGATCTTACCAACTCAATGAAAAGAAGGGACATCATAATTACAATAAAATTGGAATATATATTTTTTTAATAATTAGACTATAATGAAGATAGAATGAAGTTGGATGATGAAGCATGGATCTAGACTATCATGATGAGTTAGAAGGACCAACATAAATAAAAATAAAAAAACTAACTATTTCATACACTTTCAAATTTTATTAGGTATGTATTTCATTCTCTCAAGTATGTAGTCCAACAAAAATGATTCATCTATTTATTTGCCATTATTGAGAAAGTGTTTTGAGATAGTAGGTTGTAAACATTTATTTGAGTTTGATATTTAATTTGTCTCTATCAAATAACAGATGTATAATAATAGTGGTGAAATGATTTCATTATATTTAGGCTTCATCATATCATGTTGACTAATAATAACGATTGGTATATAATTGGTGGCTTGATCAATGAAACAAGGAAACCATGATACCTTGTTACAAAAGGTGTCTAGCTTGTTTATGTAGCGACAAGTAAAGAATGTATCGATCTTCTAATAAAAGAGGTATATACACTTGAAACAAAACACGTGAGAATATTGTATGAAGATAAAATCAAGAGAATTAGAAGAGGATGCACATTGTGTTGTGTTCTTGGATTGCTTTGAGGATTGTGTTAGGTGCTTAGATTCCTTTAAATTGAATAAGATACTTATCCATCTTCCATGTGGCCATAATTTTCACTCATATTGCATATTTATGTGTTTGAATAACAATCAAGATTGCCCATATTGTAGGAGAAAATTTTCACTAAGAGTTCGCCAAGTGCATGTGTTCATAACATGAATTGAGTTTGTTTATAACAGTTGGATCCCTTCGTTAATATATGTGTACATCCATCAAAGAGGAAAATGTTTTGTCAATCTGATAGTGAAATATTGGGAATTGATTCATGTAACCTTGTGAAAATTCCCTTCCCTATTTCACTTATAATTTTGTTTTGATTATTTGATGCCTCATTAATATCCAAGGTCCATTCTTGGTGGTATCTAGAAATAAGCAAGTTGTCTTATGGATGTGGTACATTTGAATTGTTTAGTTTCAATTATTTATTAGTACTTATAATATTACAATGATTCATATACTGATTGAAATAAAGGGGTTTTTAAAATACTTATAAACTCTTAGTATAATACATATGAAGTTGCTTTCTTTTGAAAAAGTGTTTGAAACTGCAAATTTTAAACATTTATTTGTCCTTAATCTTTATTTGTCTCTATCAAATAACAAATTGATACTAATAATGGTAAAATGTTTTCATTATATTTAGGCTTTGTCATTCATGCTAACTAATAATAAGGATCATATACTACTATTGGTGGCATGATCAATGAAACAAGACACCCAGAGGTGTCTAGCCTACTTATGTAGTGATGTCTACATAATAAAAATGTTAATTGTGTTTAGTTCATAGCTAACATCATGTACATTTAATATTCAAGTGCCAATTTGTGATTTTTTGAAAGGGATAAATTTAAAGTTGACCCTTCCTTGGTCTTTCCTACAAAAGTGGTACTTGATTTGTGATGGTACTTAGAGTACAAGGATAGGTTTACACCATGGGAAAACTTTAGTCCATGTATTCTTTTGGGGTTTTTTTTTTCACAACATCAATTCGATTTTAATTTCTGGGCATCTACTCTAGTGTTTATTAGTGTTTATAGATACTGAACTATATAATACTTGATATGTTTGATGATATAAGATGACCATATCTTAATTCAGTTTGAATAATAAAAATTAGTATTTTCAATGAAATAATTCTCTATCAAAAAATGAACAACATTTAAAAAAAAACAACTAAAAAAATCATTTATCTCAACCTGCACACGTTGAAAAGGAAGTTGCCTTGTGGCTGGCTGTACGCCATCCCCATAAAGCGCATGTCGTAATCCATGGTTGAAATCTCTTTCTCCTGTCGATGTTGAAGCTTGTGTCATGGCCCACGGGCCACTAGTCGACAATCCTCTCATTGTTTTTGTCTGCTAACAAGACGTGCAGTAGATCGCTGTTGACTAGGCTAGCCCACTCCACTCCATCTCTTCTGTGGGCGTCCTATTCAATATAACCATCCCAATGGATTTTAGCGCATGGCCTTTGTGTTGTTCGGTAATGAAACCATCCTAAATTTGCGTTGAGGCTGGGTTGGCTCTGGCTTATTCCATGCTTCATTCTGTTCTTGTGGTGAATTAAACCATGTTAATGGGATTTGTCTTGGAGCTTGCAGCAAGACAAATAGAACTGCTCTTGATGCGATAGTTGGAGTGGGTCGCTATTAAAGGGTGCTATTTCTATATGTGGACATACTATTGGATAGTTTACATGTAACTTTGTTATTAGTCTTAAAACACTTTTATTAAGTGAAAAAGGTTAATGAGTTTCAAAAACTTTTTTATTAAGTGAAAAAGGCTTATTTTTAAATAGAAGTTTTTATTTGAGATTTGGGGTGGATAGATGTTTTTATCTGAGATTTAGGGTGGATTACAGCCTATGCTTTTTCATCTACAGAGATGAAGATGACACAAGGGTATTGTCAAGAGATTGATTATATTGCAGCCATTCAAAATTAGAAATAAACAATTATAAAAAAATGAATATAAAAAATAACTGGTAGCTAGCTGACTAATGGATAACATATAGCTATAGGCATGGATAACATATAGCTAAGCATGGATAACTCACCCTCCAAACTTTTTAACTAGAAGAATAAAAAAAATAAAAAAAAATTCTAAACTGTCTTCCATTCCATAACCATCCCATTTGATCTTTATCAAGTGATCCAGCCACACACTGCTGATATAAATTTTATGAAAGTGGTCCAGCCACAAACTGCTGATATAAGTTTTATTAAAGGCCTTCTTATCAGCCACAAACTATATACATATGCTGATATAAGTTTTATTAAAGGCCTTGTTGGAGCAACACGGAAGCTATAAGCAGCCCACTGTTTACGAATCAATTTGAGAAGAATGTTATATGTTTCCGAATCAATTTGAGAAGAATGTTGTATATGCAATGAAAGCTCTAGTAGAAATGTTGCCACAGATCTCAAAATGTAAGGATTGATGTCCGGTTTTAAAACTTCTTCACGAGTTATAGGTATGAAAGGCGATTACGATCTCACAAATTATAAAAAACAACAACTATGGAATCATATTATACTCTAGAACCTAACAGTACATATAATGGGTAATCTATGAAACATATAACTCTCCATCGATCCACAATCATTTACTGGTTACTACTGTCGATAAATGTTGTCCTTCCCTTCAGGTCTTCTACAAAATTCATGATGTTCTTATGAGAAGATCCTCCTTCCACCATTGCTGTCCTCGCACTGTCTCTGAGCGCTTCTACATTTTTCCTCATCTCTTTCCCTTCGTCACTGAACAATTTTCTTATAGCCTTACATATGTCATCCCTTACTGTCAGATCGTTAAAATATACAGTACTGTTATTGTGGCAACTAATTCTTAATCCAACCTTCCATACATCGGCCATGAGAACACAATTGGTGTTTTGTTCAGACCAAACAGGAAATCCCAACATGGGAACTCCAAGAGCTATGCTTTCAAGCATTGAGTTCCATCCGCAGTGTGTAACGAATCCACCAACGGAGCGATGGGCTAACACTCGCAGCTGATTGCACCACGGAACAACGAGACCCTGCAACCCAATTCCCATCTCGTGGGGAAAGCCATCCGGCGAGAACGTCACGCAGTCTGAAGCAGCAGCTACTATGTCGTGACGAAGAACCCAAAGGAAGGGCTGCCCGCTTTCCTTGAGACCCATCGCTATTTCTTCAAGCTCAGCTTTAGATAAATGAATCATGCTCCCAAACGAAACATATATAACCGAATCTTTGGGCTTTGTATCCAGCCAAGCTGAGCAGTCATATTCTGTCCAAATGCCTGTTCCAATTCTTCTGTCCTTGTCAGGATTTTCACCGTCAAAATAATTAGATGGAAGCAACGGACCGATATGCAAAACCGGAGGTTCTAAGTTCATTGCCGCGCTTTCAAGTGCGTCAAAAGAATTAGGAAAAATCCAGTCTGCCCTGCGACTTGACTGAAGCGATTTAAGCACCATTTCAAGAGCGCACTCTGAATCTGCGTCTCGCTGTCTCAAAAGAGATGGAAGGTCTCTCGGGTGTAACGTCGGAATGCCCGGAATATAATCAATCAAATTCTTCCCTGCAACAAGTGATAATAACTATTAGTATAAGTAAGCACTAAATGTTTTTCATCTCTGTATGTGATAATAAATAACAAGTGATAAAAGTAAAATGGTTTTCCTTATAGTATGTGTTTAAAGCTTATTTGAATAATTTTACACATTATTTAAGTTTATCTAAACAATCTCATAAAAATTTTAATCAAAATTACATCAAATCCATGCAGATAAAAAGCCCTTATAACAGTCCACATAACAATATGAAATAGGCGTTCTGAGCTAACAATACAAGGAGGACTCTTTCCAACATCAGCCAGCATACAAACTGCAGAAATTTATCAAAAGCTAACAAAGCTGCCAGATACTAAAAAGTTGCAAAACTGGGAGGCCTAGAAGCAGGAGAAACAATTTATCAAAAGCTAACAAAGCTGCCAGATACTAAAAAGTCGTGAAACTGGAAAGCCTAAAAAGATGTGAATAGAAGCAGGAGAAACTTCCTTCATCGATCAAGATTCCGTCCATAAACTTTGAAAAATGAAGTACACCAGAACAGCCCTCAATCGCCAGCTTTGAAAGACAGTTAGCTTCAGATTTGAAAGCCCTATACAAATGCAAGAATTGAAAGCCCTATACAAATGCTTGAAATCAAAGGAGTGAAAAAACATGCCTTATTTGTGTCTATCTAAGTAAAACACATTAATAAAATTAGTTTGAGTAATTTAACACATTGATAAAATTAATTTTAATTTGGTCTTTCACTATGAAAGGAAAAGAAAGATTAGTAGAATCAAAATTACATCAAATCCATGCAGATAAAAAGCCCTTATAAACAGTCCACATAACAATATGAAATAAGTGTTCTGAGCCAACAATACAAAAAGGACTCTTTCCGACATCAGCCAGCATACAAACTGCAAACTGCAGAAATTTATCAAAAGCTAACAAAACTGTGAGACAATAAAAAGCTGCAAAACTGGGAAGCCTA
Organism: Pseudotsuga menziesii; assembly: GCA_001517045.1. Lineage (NCBI taxonomy): Eukaryota > Viridiplantae > Streptophyta > Pinopsida > Pinales > Pinaceae > Pseudotsuga > Pseudotsuga menziesii. The sequence continues at coordinate 170,668 of LPNX010879865.1, read as the reverse complement.
GAAGCAAGAGAAACATCTTTCATCGATCAAGATTCCCTCAGTAAACTTGGAAAAATGGAACACGCTATAGTCTCCAATGGCCAGCTTTGAAAGACAGTCAACTTCAGAATTGAAAACCCTATACAAATGCTTGAAATCTGAGGAATAAAAATACACACATTATTTGTGTCTATCTAAGTAAACGAACACATTAATTTTTAATTTGAGGAATAGAACACATTAATAAAATTAATTTTAATTTGGTCTTCAATAGTAACCATAAGTTAACTATAAGTAAGCTGAAAGGAAAATCAGTAAGTAAGCAGGCAGTGAGCTTACCAGTACCAGCTGGTCCTTTATTGTGAACCTTCAGCAGTTGAGAGTGATAGTAGATTGAATAAACAGAAGTGGATTGAGTCCAAAACGAGATCCAGGGAATGCCGAATTTCTTGGTCACATCAAGTGACCAGTAGAGTATGGCATCAGCTATGACGCACGATATAGGGGGGTGGTCCTTGTTGAGACTGTGAATAAGCTGTTCCAACTCCTCTCCCATGTTTTCCACAGCGCGCATATGATCCAAGAACCTGCCTGATCGATCGAAATTGAGGGGCAATCCATCGGGGATTTGAGCAGAGCGAATGTCAAGACCCAGTTTGTTGGCTTGCAGCTCAATAGGATTGACTTCACATTTGGAATTATGAGCTTTGATGATTTGAGAGTGGGTGTGATGCGTTGTGACGAAGGTGACTGTAACACCAGTAGAAGCAAGCTTCTCTGCCAACTGCATCATGGGAGTTATATGACTCTGCAATGGCAACGGAATCACCAGAGCATGCAAGGCAGTTAAAGCAGCTGGTTCGGAATTGCTACCCATGGCTTAAAACTCCTTTGTGATGGAATGAATACGAGCAAACATATATTTATATCCATATTAAATAGTGAAGGAATTTCATTTTTATACGTATTTGACATGTAAGTGTTAGAATAATCCGTCAGGATTATTGTAAATAAATAATAGGAATATGAATAGATAGGAAGGCGAAAAGACTGGTAATCAACCCCCTCATGAAATGTATAAATATAGGCATTTGCATTTGAATAATCAATTGGAATCGGGAGTTATTACCAACAAGTGGTATCAGAGCTGCGTTGAAAATAGAGTAAAGCTGGAGATTGAAATCATATTGATGAGGTTGAAGTCGTGGTGAAGATAGAGTATAAGCCTGATACAACGTGGAGCTGTGTGTTGAAGCCGCGACCTCTGCGTTGATATATTGCATTGAGACTGCAATACTGCTTGATATATTGCGTTGAAGTGAATACCAGCGTTGAAGTTATTACCAGTGTAAAGCGAGCTGCGAGCTGCTTGGAGATTTATGCTGGTGACTGCGTGGTATATTATGCTTCAGACTGCGTGGTATATAGACTGCGTGGTATATTACCCTTTTTTTGGAGACTGCGTGGTGGTGGTGCATGGTATATTATGCATGCAGTGTATATTATGCTGGTGGCGACCATAGTGGGAGACTGTCTGCGTGAAGGCCCAGTGAAGACTGTATGCTGGAGAATTGTATGTTGCCTGTGACTGCGATGATATAATACATGCTGTTGATATTTCCATTTTGAGAGCTCTTCATTCTCTTCAGTCCAGAATTGTATGCTGTTTCGATTTAGTCACGTTGAAGGCCTGTTGAAGACTGCCCCTGGCTACAAAGGTTTGTTGCTGTAACAATGGTCTATTTGATTTCTGCGTGGACGAAATACTGCTAAAGACTGAGCGTGGACTGCATGCTGTGACCTGTGCTGCAGGCCTTAAAAGATAATATGCATTGATTATATATATATGCGTTGATCATATATATGCTGCAGTGAACCCTAATTTTTTTTGAAGTAAACCCTATTTTTCTTGCAAAGTCTGGATAGGGGCTGAGATTGATATTGCAGACCAATATAAGGCTGTGTATGACTGACAGTAATATATATTTTGTATCTACTCATATATTTGCTATAAACCTGCATTGTATTCACCTTGGCAGACACTGTAGACCTGCA
>LPNX010879865.1:136541-164606 GCA_001517045.1 Pseudotsuga menziesii | reverse complement strand
GAAGGCGAAAAGGCTGGTAATCAACCGCCTCATGAAATGTATAAATATAGGCATTTGCATTTGAATAATCAATTGGAATCGGGAGTTATTACCAACAGTAAGGATTTGATAAACAAGTCAGGTAAAAAAATATTTGGAAAGTCTATTTGATGTTTATGAATTCAGATATCTGTCTAAATTTTTAAAACCTATGTTAACTACTAAAACTTAGCCAACAATCATTGACCATTATGCTGGGTTAACTCCTGTGCTACTCTTAATTTCCAGTTATCCTAGGAACACATAAATGCTAGACTTCTCTATTTCCATGTATTTGTATTGTATTTATTTATATTTTATGTTTCTAATTGTATTATTAGTCTTCTTTTGAGCCTTGGGATTTTTCTAAAAAGAATCTCTAAAATTCTCTCCTTTAAAATTTTATAATTTACTTAATTAGTAAATTTCTATATAAATATTTCACTCAAGTTTATATATAATATAAAAAAATTATTTTATTCACATTTATATATAATATTAAAAATAAATTGATACTCAACCAAATTGATTAAACCGTCAAATAATAGGCACAAAAAACTTGAAACTGTCATTAAATTTTTATTGACAGGCAAAAGAAAATTGAATTTCCAGGCCTGCTTATAACGCTGTTGATTTCAGTTGCAGAAAAAGCCGCAGGCTCACGTTCTGACAGAAAAAGCCGCAGGCTGACGTTCCGAGACTGAAACACTGAAACATGTTGCAGAAAAAGCCGCAGGCTGACGTTCTGCTAGTAATATTTAGCTTGCTGCAGGTTATTTAATGTTGCTGCAGCACATTAGATGTCAGTTAGATCTTAATTAGTATCAAGCCCTGCTGCCGCAACATTAAGTGGGCTGTAGCAGACTGAATATTGCTTGCCTTCTAAAACATGTTGTAGAAAAAGCCATATTAACTGTTACATATTCCACAAGGATAGAACAGAAAATGAACATTTTTTTTGTTTGGAAATCCAATGATGGTATAATCATTCAATCATGTTAGAATTTGCATAATTATTAACTTGTTGTGAACTAATTTTAATAAGTTATAAGTTAAAATCATGTTAGAATTCTCATAATTATTAACTTGTTGTGAACTAATATCAATAGGTTATAAGTTAAGTGTCATAAATAAGGTTTTTTTTTTTCTATACAAAAATGGTGACTGCCATAAAATGCTCTTTAAAATCAATCTCATTAATATAACTGTTTGATGTTCATGCAATCTAGTAAAAGCATAAATGCTAATCCAGCCTAAATTCTAAGATGTTAAAACTTTATATAATCATAATTATAGAAAAAAACAGAGATAAAAACCTCTAAGAATTAATGACATCAATAACTCTTTATATGTTAGAATTTTGGGTGGAGTAAACTCTTTATTTTTTCTAAATTACACAAGGATTACATGAAGATGAAATAAATGTATTCTGCAGATTAATTTTATAAATAACTTCTAATTTAGGCATAAATAACATATAATTGATACATAATTGATAGCTAATACATAAATAACTAATAATTGACACTTAACTTATTAATTATATATTCCCAATTAAGTAGCTATATTAAATCCTATATCTCAAACTAAAATTAAATGTATTATATATTTTAATTTTTGCACAATCCGCATTAACGTCCTTTGTACTTTGTGAAAACAAAAAGTCGTAGGTAACTTAATATATTAATTTTCAAATTATGTGGCTGTCCTCCCTGCATAAATTACGTGGTTCACGTACTCCGTGTAAATACTTTCAAATATGTGGCTGACCTATATTCAATATATGTGGCTGACGACCTCTCTTTAACTACTTTCAAACATGTGGCTGACCTATATTCAATTTGTGTGGCTGACGACCTCCGTCACAAGCTTTGATGAAGGTACAAGTATAAAACACTTTGTGCTTATTTGCTTTAGAGAAAGGATGGATCATTTTTATTCTTAGCTTGGATTTATGATCTCCTAGGGAACGTTTTTGGGGTCTACTAGAAGTCTAATTATTTGGGAGTTAAGTTTCAATAGGTTTTGGTTTGTTTTTTTATTATTTACTTATTATTACGGTTTAGATCTTGAGATGTAAAGGTGTTGGTGCATGTATGTTTTATGCTCTTTGGTGAATAGTTTATTATGTAGGTGCAATTTTGGTTTTTTTTTTTTGGTTCTAACTATTCATGTACTGAGAGTGTCTGGTATTGAGAGTGTTTTGGTTATTTTTCGGACACTAGGTTTAGTGGTAGGATGACGTTCGAGGCATAGCTCCACGAGTGAAGGTGTTGGTATGTGCAGGTTAAATGCTCCTCGGTGGCTAGTTTATTATGCAAGTGTGTTTTCGGTTCTTCAATTGTTTCCCAATTCTGACAGTGCCTGCATTGGGACTGTTGTGGTTGATTGTCGGTCACCAGTTTTTGCAGGGTGTGTTCCAAACGCTTCTCGGTCGACAATCAATGCAGTTAAATGGGATTATAATGCAGATGGAAGAGGGAAAAGATTTATTTGTGAAAGTTTTTTCGTTGTGCTACTCTATGAAAACTAGAAGGTCAGAGATGTTGGGGATTGTCTTCTTGATTCGTGGACAACGACACAATGATGGAGGCAGTGGCACAGTGGTGAGCTAATGGAAGATGGTTGTTCCGTTGAAAACAATTGTTACGTTTGCTCTTTGAAAAGAGAAATTAGTAGGTTTGGTTCTATTTGGATTAATGGAAAATGTTTGTGGTTTGGACTAGCGATTATTTCTATTTTTGTTTGGGTAGAGCATGTTCTAGTTTTTTTATTTCCCCGTTGAAAACAATGGTCTTTGTAGAAAAAAATTCACATGTTCCTATTTTAGTGAATGCGCAATTTTTTGTGGTGCATTGCTCCATAGCTCGATTTACTCTATGCACATTGAAATAACCATTGTTATGGTTGTTCCACTGAAGCATCTTCTGGTCTTGATATTTTTTGTGGTGCTTTGCTTCATGGCTAAACTTGCAGTGTGCACGTTGAAATAGTCATTGTTCAGGATGTCCCATTGAAAAAAAACTTATTTCCACTCTTTGAAAAGAGAAATGTACAGGCCTAGTTCTATTTGGATGAATAGACAATTCTTATATTATAGGAAATTTCAACTCAAAATGAGCATTTTAAGTCTAATTCAAATTCCATGTCATCATGTGTTAGCCAATGAAATTGCTTTAAATTTGAAAAATTGTATAGGTCTTAAACACTTTTTTAATATAAATTTGGGGATAGGTATCATAAAAAAAACTACTTTTTTTGTTTGTATTTTCGACATATTTCCCCATGTTTTTACTCAAATTTCGATCGGGAGAGCTCTTTGGGTACAGAATTAAATTCCACATCCAACGAGTACCCACTCGGCACACTTTTGATNGAAATACCTGAAAAAATGTGATACACATTTTTTCAGGTATTTCTTGTTTTTGGGGTAGCAGGGTCCATCAAAAGTGTGCCGAGTGGGTACTCGTTGGATGAGGAATTTAATTCTGCACCCAACGAGCTCTCCTGATTGAAATTTGAGTAAAAACATGGGGAGATATGTCGACAATACAAACAAAAAAGTAGTTTTTTTCTTTTCTTCCTCCAAAATTAATAAATATTATTTTATTATTTTATTAATTTTTTTTAGGTGACCCATTTTGAGTTGAAATTTCCTCTAATCGGGTGTGTTGTTTTTTTGCTAAAAAAAAAATTATGGTGTGGACAATGCTTTTTTTCTCATTGTAAAAAAAATTACAGGTGTATTGTTGTCTCAAGCATGTTTTGGTCTTATGAGAACTAGGGCATTAAACTATGTTTCTTGTATTTATTTCGTGCACATTTTTGAGAAATTTTTATTATGTGGTTTATTTGAATCTTTACGCAAGAACAAGGGCATTGAACATTGTTTATTGGTTTTAATTCGTTGACATTTTGACCAATTTTTATTTTAGGGTTTAATCAAATATTTATTTAACAATTGCGACAACAAGAGAAATGAGCTCTTTCTATTTCATTCACATTTGCATATTTGTAAAAAATTATATTAAATGAAAGAATCACTTGTCATTTCTTTATTGTGTTAGGGAGGTCTAACCCTATTTATGCCTTATGTAGGGTTTTGTTTGAACTGCTCTGCTTAAAGTGCAAGACCATGGACCATTGCAATTTCTAGTTTCCTATTTTCTTAGGATTTTATTGAATCATTGTTACCAATTTCTAGTCGTATGTCCCAAATAGGGTTTTATTGGAACTGTTTTGCAACCCAAAAGAAAAAAATGAAATACTAAGTAGTTTAGCATAATCATAATTTATAAAGGTTATGCAGTGTAGCTTAGCAAAAGTGATATGGGACAAGCGATAGAGCATTTAAATAGGAGATAACACAATGAAAAAGGAAAAGCTATAAACTTATAAATGTCTGTTTGAGAGCCTAAAGATGAAGGAGGATAAGGACATTGCATCCTACTTTCAGCGCGTAGATGAAATTGTTAATACTATTAGAGGTCTTGGAAAAATAGTTCCTGAAGAAGCTGTAGAGAAGGTGTTGAGATCTCTACCTATGATATTTGATTCTAAAGTATTAGTTTTGAAAGATAGAAAAGATCTTGGCACGAAAATAATGGATGAGATTCATGGAATTCTTATTTCCTATGAAATGAGAACTGGAAAGGAGAATCCCTCAAGAAGAGAAGAAACATTCAAGGCTTCCAAGAAGACAAAAGGACACAAACAAGATTACAATAAAAATGCTTTTGACAAATCTAATATTGACAAAGCTAACTTTGTGAAGAAACTCCAGTAATGTCGTAGAAAATACAAAGGTAAGCTTCCTTTCAAGTGTTTTGAATGTGGTAATCATTTTTCTTCTAAGTGTCCTTATAAAGAGAAAAGAGATAGTGATGATGAGGATGATCATAAAGAAAAGAGAAAGACACACAGAGGAGGTAGACCTGAAAATAAAACATTTGGAAAATAAAGGAAAAGTTTATACTCCAAAGAGGAAAGTATCTCAATAGATGAAGCTGACAATTGTTATGATGAAAGAGAAGTGCTTTTTATGGAGATAGAAGAAGAATGTGAAAATGAAAACTTTGAAGATGAAGAATGTACCGAGGTAGACTTCGAAGAAGAAGTATTAAGTGATTTAGAGTATTTGAAAAACACAAGAAAGGAGAATAAATTTTAAACGATAAAATTTTGAAGAATGAAGACTAGATACAAAAATTTAAAAGAATTAAAGAGGATCTAGCAGGAAATATAGAAGAGAAAGAAACAACATATGAGGATTAAAGAAGGAATTATGTAAGGTAAACACTCACTTAAACTATCAACACAATTTTGGCGGAATCTCTAAGGTATTTGATGAAATCATCAACAATCAAAGATCAATTTCAGACATATCTGGGTTGGGATATGGACAAGACAAATGTAATAAGGATTCAAATCTAATAACACATAACCATGAAGAAGGTACAAGGATCCTTCCATATGTACTCAAATAGTTTTATCAAAGAGAAATACAACAGAAAGAATGACCAACAATCTACTTATCATAACAAAGGAGATGTACCACTTACAATACCTCTCACAACTAGGTACCAAACTATACTTTTGGGGCATTGTTATTCCAGTTATAATTTTCGTCATAAGGATGCAAATTGCAAAGAATTGGAAAAAAATAATTTTGAGAAAAAGAGAAGTCCTCTCAAGAACATCGGAGATGAAAATTTGAACAAAGAAACCAAGAAATATAATGAAGCAATTAATCATTTTAGTATTTTGGAAATGGACATTGAATGCTATCAATGTCACACCTATGGTTGTAAAGCGGGTTCCTCTTGTAGGATGGGTGGTTGGGGCAGTAGGATATTGTTGTCCCCACCCAATATCAAAACCCATGACTATATGTACATGACCCCTACGGGAGTGTCAAAACCCCAAATTTTCACAAAAATTTAAAATTTTGAGATAACATAAAATGTTGAAATTGCAGTTTACTAACAGCTAAAGGTTAGCAGCAAAAGAAACAGTCAATTGATTTGTATTACATAATCTCAATACGTTAACTAAGCAGTTTCTTTTTTTGTAATATGAATAAGGTTTACTTGCATATTGTTTTAATTCAGTTTACTGATGAGTTCTTTTTATGTCAAGTAGGTGGAATCTATCCTTGAATCCTGGGCTTACTTAGCATTTATGCTAACACAGAAAGATTACTTGTTCTTACAGGTTTACAGGTATGATTGAACGAGTAATGTTTTAAATTTCCTAAAGTATCCAGAAGTGTTTCTATTTGCAATTAATAAGCTTAGTAAATAAGTTGTTAAATTCCCAGCAACTTTCACGAGGTAAAATAGTTTGTTTTCTTCAGTTTTTCTTATAAACAAAGTTCAATTAGATGAGTTCCTTTCTTTATCAAACATAGTGACAGTAAAGATATTTATTGTGGCTCTAGACTAAAAATCTTAGCTACAGAGCAACTTCTACTTTAATGTGCATATCTTGCAATGTTATACTGATTGTACTATTAGTTATTATACATTATCATACTATTTTACCTGAGTAACAAACTGAACGATATTTATCTTCTGCAAGGAAACTTACAGCCTGTAAACTTCTTTACAACATAAGTTTGATTAGTGTAAAAACAATAATGTCTTTTCACATGAAAACACTATTTTCCTATACTTCTTAAATCTACGTCAATCCATGTGGTTCTATTGATTCTAGACTCAAGTAGGATCATTCCACGGCAATTCTTATTCTTTCTATAATGCTTTTCTTGTGTTAAGTTACTGTCTACAAATAGTTTCTGAGGTTGATTCTTTCTAAAAAGGTCAACCATCTATCTTATGCTAAGTGACAATTATTTTGTATAATCCCAAAACCAATTTACCAAATATATAGATGTGGTAAGTTACTAGAAAAAGCCAAGTTAAGAAACAACCATAATCTATTAAGTCTAAATGAATTTGAACTATGTAAAAGAATTCATAAATATGTTCTATTACTATACTAGCCAACTACCATTGATTTGTTGGTTTTTATAAGGCTTATGAATATATATTAACTATCTTGTTTATTAGATATACAAGTCTAAAACAACGTTTAACTTGTAAGAGTTCAAGAATTCTACTCAAAACTATGCTATGCAATCTTTATAATTGTCACAACTTGAATTGTTGTTTAAAAGGGTATAACCATGCATAGACCACAATTTATTTAAATATAGAAACTATAGTAGTTCGATGATTTTAAACAATTCAACTTAATCTCTTCCTAATAAGTGATCATTACACTTACTAAGGTTAACGATAATGGAAATATGGTTTAACAAATATCCATATCGTGTTATCAAAGTTACAATATAATGGACATAAGTTTAACGATGAGATAAATTCTATGCATGATTGAATTCGGGATAAATCAAAGTTTAAGTGGTGACACCTTTTGCTAGGTCAACGTTGATTTAATGTTGTTATCCCAATGTTGAACTAACATACCATATGATAAGCAGCATAATCGAAATACGATGAAATAACAAGGTTTATATTATAGTTTATGCATCATATGATCATTGTTTAAATAATTGGAAATTATTGGATTACAGGCAAAACTATTGAAACAACCCACTGCATGGTTTAAATTATTGTGAACGCGTGGTATTCTCCTGGCCAAGTGTTGGAGATATAAGTTCATTGCAACCCTATTTCATCGTCATTTTCCCTCCGCAGTTCACGCGGCCTTTGGCTGCTCTGCAAGACTATCATGGCGGTTGTGAGACCCTTCTGGTTCTAAATTGATCTAAGTCTCGGTTATAGTTAATTCAGCCTCTAGTATTCGGTATTATTCCTTTGTTCATACTATGGCCTTTACCTTGCAAGGGTTCGTTGCTTGTTGCTTTGTGCTTGCGTAAAGTTTGTGTGTGACTTCATTCTGCCTTCATTTCGTGGCCTACCACTTTTGTTCAACGCCATGTCTCTGCTGCTATTAGTGTGCTCCTACGCCATCGTGGTAGGGTTTGAAGCTTCATTTTCCAGCTTTGCTGTTGGTGACAGACTAATTACTAAACTGTTTACTTTCTTTAATAGGTATATAATAGTTCTGTCTTTTGAAGGCATTATTTATCTAAAATTTGTGATTACAGTATTTTTTTTTATTAGAAAAGAAATTTCAAAACTAATTACCATGCTATGCACTTGCAGGGCTTGTAACTTCTCCTTGCGAATAGTGTAGGTGATGTTGTTAGCTGTCTGCATGGCTCTTAGCTCTGAAATGGGTAAGCCCTGGTTTTCAATGAATGGGTTCTTCCCTTACTTGTAACAGGGTAGTCGGTTTGGGAAACATCTGAGCTTGGAAACTTGTCCAGCTTTACAATTGTTGCTGCAACTTCTTTTTAAGTTAATATTGGCTTTTATACTATTTACCACCCTCGCTTCATTGATTGACTCTATATAAATAGGGTTTCTACCCTATTCGACTGTGAATAAATAAATTTACTATTTAATGCTTTTTGTAATATAATGTAGTTATTTACTGTTTAACATACTTTGTAAAAGATTATTGTTAATGTTTAAATACTGGCATTCAATCATGATATAATTTATAAATGTTATTGTTTACTCAGGAAGATGAGCTAGGGTTTTCTTCGAATGAAACCCTTCGTAAAGAATTTCTTTTCGGTCATTTAAGTGGGCTCTGTTACTTGTAAACAATTATTATTTTGAGTTAATTTTATCATTAGTGTCTAACGGAATCTTCTTAAATTGTAATTATTCGTATATAAATTAAGAGGTCTGTGAATCATCGGTAACAGTTTATTTGTTTACAACCAATGGATTATAGCTTGGTTGCTTTTATTAGAACAAATATTTAAAAACTAGGGTTTCGACCCTGTAGCTTTTGTTTGCAGGTATAACCTATTGATAATTATCGAACAGTTTTTACCTAGAAATGTATTTTATTTATTAGTTATGATCATATTCCTTTTGTTAAGCTTACTTAAGCCAACAGGTTGAAATACTTCGAGTTCAGTGTCTGCAACTTAGTTTAGTTTTGCTCTTTTTACTTTAGATACTTTAGTAATACACTACTTAGCTTCATAGTATTTGTTAAACTAGGTTTAATTAATATTTTTAGTAAATAGATTATATGAATAATAGTTAGATATTCAATGGACTGAAATTAAATAAAGCAGTTTAACTGTAAATCCTTTACTGCATAAGCAGCTGGTTATTAAATAATCATAAGGAAAATATATATATATATATATATATATATATAGCATATCAAAGTTTACCCTCCTGCATAATTTGATTTCAATAACAAAATAATGTGCTGTGTAAAAGTATAATATCTTATCTACTAGAGTAACTTATTAATATAATAAACATGCTACCTGCAATGAGTTATTGCTATTTCTTTTCTAGCATACTTACATAAACAAGCTGTTTCAACAATAAACATAGAAAAAAAAACAGGTTTTCGTTCTTTTTTGATAAAATTCTTCATACATAAATAAATTACTTGCTACTGTAAAATGCATAACATATCTAATCATTTCAGTCTCTTATCAGTTCCTTCATCTACTTTAAATACTCTGTCTGTGCTAGAGTACGGTCTGGTCCTTCCAGATGTGGAAAAACACAGATTAGAATTATTTTCATCCATTCACATTCATTCTTTCATTAATCCAAAAAGATCACTAACTCTTAACAATTTACAACTAAATACTTAACATTCATTTATCAGTCAGATCCATATTTAACCATTTAACATAGTAAAACAAAAGATTGTAGAACCTGATTAAGTTGGACAACAACAGCGTTAGGATGTCGTTCCTCCCTACCAACTCCTTGAGAGCGCTCAAGAAACACTTCCTCAGGACCCCCGATCCTATTCCTGGTCTCCTTGGCTGAGAACTGGTGGAGCAAGCAAACAAAAAACTAGTCCAACGACTCAGTAATGCTTCTGCACTCAGCAATAAGATCCTTCAACTGAAAAGATGCACTAGATCACTAAGCAGTTAACTTGTCAAACTATTTCCATAAATTCCCTTGCCATTGAATTTCTCTAAAGTTCATTCACCTGAATGATCACTTCTCCAGAATGAGCAGCCTCAGCTCTCTTCAATGGGCATTTTTACAAAAGATTGCCTAGGTCTTTTGGGTCAGTTGTCATTAATTGAGCTACCTACTCTGATCCCACTTTCTTCAGGGATCATGACCCCAAATGTAGGGAGGTTTCCACCTGCAACAGTTGGAAGAGTTTTGAGGATGCTGCCACTTGTCTGTTTGCTCTCCACCAACTTGACTAGTAAACACTCTTTTAACAGCTCTCCTAAACTGTTGTCTCCACTTTTATTTATTTATAATTAAAATATTCAGAATTACATTCAATATCCTTGACTCTACTGAGTCATCAATTACAACTTAGCATAAAATTTAACATATTGTCTTTAAATAAAATCAAATAAGATAATATCATTTTTGCAAAATTGTGGCATGTGACATACATGCCCCCTTAGAACATATTATTTATTCTTCATCCTCAGAATTCCCCTGGAACAAAATTGGATATGCATCTCGCATATTACTTTCCAATTCCCAGGTGGCTTCCTCTGGACTAAAGTGCTTCCATTGCACCTTCACCTGTCCAATGGTGCAGTTTCGAAGTGTGATCTCCCTCCGCCCAAGGATACAGTACGGTTCCACCAGAAAATCTCCTTTGGTTCCACCTATACATCATTCCAGTTAACAACATGAGTAGCATCATGAACGTATTTCTTTAATACAGAAATGTAAAAAACATTATGTACTTTTAAATTGGGTGGTAATGCTAATTGATAAGCTACTTGTCCAATCCTGGACAAAATCTCAAATGGACCATAGTAACGAGGTGCTAATTTTGCACAACTCCCCAATCTCAGAGAGCTCTTTTTGGGCCTTACCTTGATGAACACATGTTCACCTACCTAAAAATCCTTTGGAGTTCTTTTTAAGTCAGCTTGACTTTTCTGCTGATCCTGTGCAACTTTCATATTACCTTGCACCTGTTTTACAATTTCTTCCATTTCCTTTAACAGTTCAAGACCTAATACCAATCTATCCACTGGATTACTCCAAGAGATAGGAGTATTACATTTCCTTCCATATAATATTTCGAAAGGACTAAATATGGCTTATGTCTGATAATTATTATTATAAGCAAATTCTACCAAATGCAAATAATCCTCCCATTTACCTGGCTGGTCTTTCACATACATTCTTAATAGATCTTCCAGTACTTGGTTTACTCTTTCAGTTTGTCCATCTGTTTATGGATGGAAAGAAGTACTAAAATTTAAGGTAGTGTTTAATCATTTAAACAGAGACTTCCAAAAGTTTCTTGTAAATTTAGGATCTCTATCTGAGATTATAACTTTCGGTATCCCATGCAATTGAAAAATCTGTTTTAGAAAGATATCAGCTATGTTTGCAACTTTATATGTAGTTGTAACAGGTATAAAGTGAGTTGCTTTACTTAACTTATCAACTACTACCATGATAGAATCATTTAGATTCTGATTTCTAGGCAGTCCAGTAATAAAATCTAGACTAATTATCTCCCATTTCCAGCTAGGAATGTGTAATAGCTGAAGTAATCCAGCTGGGTGTTGATGTTCAATTTTCACCTGCTGACATTCAAAACACCTTGCAATATATTCTGCTACTTCAGTCTTCATATTTGGCCAAAAATATTATTTTCTTAACATAGTTATAGTATTTTGGTAGCCTGGATGACCTGCGTATGGAGTTTTATGAATTTCATCCAGAATTAATAGTTTAACTTTAGGTACGTTAGGTACATACAGTCTGTCTTTATACTGTAAAAATTCTTTTGTATTCAGACTGTACCCTTTACTTAAGCTTTCTGTTGGACTTTCTTTAGTTTTAGCTTGTAAATTTTGATAAATTTGATCTTATTCTATTCCTGATTTAAGTTGTTCCTTCAAATCTGTAGTATAAGTGCTAATAACTGCTGCAAAATTCAGCCTTGCATTCCTACTTAATGCATCAACAACCTTATTTTCTTTACATTTAATTTGCCAAATTTCGAAATCATACTCACTTAGAAAAGCTAGCCACCTAGCTTGTCTGGCATTTAAATTCGGTTGATCTAACAGATACTTTAATCCTTTATTATCAGTCATTAAAATAAATTTTTTGTCAATTAGGTGATGCTGCCACATCTTTAGAGCATATATAACAACTACTAATTCCAGATCATAAGTTGCATAATTATTTTCATGAATTTTTAATTTTCTAGACTCATAGGCAATAACATGTCCTTCTTGAGTCAAAACACCGCCCATGCCATCATTGCAAGCGTTAGTGCACACTACGAATTCTTTATTATGATCAACTATTCTTAAAATAGGTGCACTAGTTAATAAAAAATTTAATTTTTTAAAGCTTTCCTCACATTTCTAGTTCCAATCAAACTTCTTTCCTTTCTTCTGCAAAGAATTTATCAGATTCGCGATCCTCGAAAAACCTTCAATGAACCTCCGGTAGTACCCGGTAATGCCCATGAAAGATCGAACATCCATTACATCCTTAGGAACCGGCCAATTTTCGATCGCCCTTATCTTTTCAGGATCTATTGAAATCCCTTCCTTGGTCACAACATGACCTAAGTACTGAATCTTATCCTTGAAGAAATCACATTTACTAAACTTTGCAAAGAGTTGATGATCGTGTAACTCTTGCAAAACAATTTTTAAATGTTCTTTATGTTCTTCTTCAGTTTTTGAATAGATTAATATATTGTCGATAAACATGACTACAAACTTATCTAAATACTTATGCATAACGTTGTTCATTAAACAGATGAAAACAACTGGAGCATTAGTAAGCCCGAATGGCATAATGACAAACTCGTAATGACCATATCGACTTCTAAAGGTTGTCTTAAAGATGTCTTCATCTTTAATCCCAACTTGATGATATCCCGACCTTAAATCTATTTTCGAAAACATCGTGGCTCCACGTAGTTGATCAAACAGATCATCTATGCGGGGCAACAGGTATTGATTTTTAATGGTCATCTTATTCAACTGACGGTAATCTATGCAAAGTCGCATGGTTCCATCCTTTTTCTTAACGAAGATGATAGGTGCCCCCAAGGGAGACACACTAGGTCGAATATACTTTTTATTAATTAGTTCTTTTAATGGAGACTTTAATTCACTGAGTTCAAGTATGTTCATTCGATAAGGGGACTTTGAGCTAGGAACTGCACCAGGTACCAGCTCAATGGTGAAATCCAATTCCCTTTTTGAAGGCAGTCCTGGAATTTCTTCAGGGAATACATCAACATATTCTCTTAAGACTGGTATGTCTTCCAATTTTAATTTATCTATCTTAATTAGACTCTCCTCATCAGTTATTGTTACTGCACAAGCTTTACATCCCTTCCTAACAGCTCTCTTAAGTTATAGAGCAGAAATCTGCCTTATGGTGGTTTTTCTAGGGATTCCTTTTACACTTACTAGTTTTCCATCACTGTTTAAACATGTGAAGGTTTTATCATAACAATTTAAAATTACCCTATGTTGTTCTAACCAATCCATACCGATCAACAAATCATAAGAAACAAGAGGCAATACATTAAGCTTCACAACAGTTTTTAAATGATCCATAACTACTGCACATTCTTTTACAAAACAAGTTACCTTCCTTTTAGCACTAGTGGCTAACTGAACCAACCAAGAATTTTCAAATTTTTCAACAGGTAACTTACATTTTTTTATCATTTTAGGTGCAATATAACTGAGACTAGCTCCTGGATCAATCAAAATAGTTACAGGGGTTTGATTTATCATACCTTCTACTTCCACCATGGAAGTTTTATATTCTGCTTGTCGATTCTCCAAAGCTACGTTAATTCTGGGCATGGTCCTCGCTAATTCCCCAACAGTCATCTCCTCCTGTATGGTATGAATATTGCTAAATGTCTTTTTTTCGATTAGGACAGACTGAAGCATAGTGTGGGCCGTTACACTCCTAGAACTTTATAGGTTCTTTGCACTCAAATTTCTTGGTATAATTACCATGGTTATTAACCAATTCTTTACCCTTGGAATTATTCTAATTGTTTGGAGAATTATTCTTATTTCCTTGGAAGTTCTTATTATTAGGATAAATCCTGGCCTTATTGTTCTTAGAATTTCTGTTGGGAACAAAATCCTTCTTCTTTTAATCATACTGGTTGTTATTTTTCTTGACCTTCCAGTTGGCCATGATTTCCTTCTTTCGATTCTATTCAAAACAGAAGTTAGCTTTCCTCATAGCTTCTTCCAAAGTCTTTGGATTGTCATATTCAATCCTATCCTTAATATGATAAGGTATACAACTGAGAAATCGTTGTACCTTCGGTTTCTCATCTACAAGGTATGGTACATACCTAAGTAAACTTAGAACTTGTTGTTCAGATCTTTCATTGTCATTGATCCTAATTTAAGCTCATAAAATTCTTTTTCTCTTTCTTCATAGTATTTCCCAGACATGAATTTCATTTTAAAGTACCTCTTGAAGGTACTCCAATTTACATTCTTCTCTTTAATTCCTTTAACTCTCTTCAAGTCCTGCTGCCAAATGTTAGCCTTTCCTGAGAGGTTGTAGATAGCCATTCTAGCCTTTAACTGGTTAGAATAGTTATATATTTGGAAGTACTTTTTCATCCCAGATAACTAGGATTCTGCCTCCTCCCCCTTCTCAGTCTCTCCATTAAATGTTGGTGGTTTTATCTTTTTGAATTCTCTAGAAATTTCCTCATAAGGTTTGTATTTCCTCTTTTTAGTGTAATGATTATCATCACTACTATCACTAGTAGAATGGGAATTTTTTTGTTCACCAAACACCTCAGAAGATGAACTACTTTCATATTTAGTATGTTTCATCTTTCTAGATTTACGTTGATGACTTGTATCTTCTGATTTAGTTCTTCTACTCCTACCCTCAGTTTGAAACCTTTCTGTTAAGATTTGATTCAGCTCCTCCTGAGCCCTCAGAATCCTTTCATTCTCTCGTTTTACAGACTCCATTTCATATTTTAGGTCTTTTATAGTTTGTAACAGTTCTGAGGAATTGGTAGTTAAATCCTCTGGTATAGGATCTCTTGGTAAGTTTCCTAGTTCAGTAACTGGAGATTCCTCCTTTGCATATTCCTCCAGCCTTTCCATACCTGTTTGTTAAACTTCAAAAAACAATTTCTCTGATTGAATAACATTTAAAATAAAATACATCAGCATAATAATTCAATTTACTGTTTCGTAAAAGCTAGTTGGGCTTCATCAAGGCCTAGTGTTTGAACCTTGTGCTCTGATACCACATGTCAAAACCCCAAATTTTCACAAAAATTTAAAATTTTGAGATAACAAAAAATGTTGAAATTGCAGTTTATTAACAACTAAAGGTTAGCAGCAAAAGAAACAGTCAATTGATTTGTATTACATAATCTCAAATACGTTAACTAAGCAGTTTCTTTTTTTGTAATATGAATAAGGTTTACTTGCATATTGTTTTAATTCAGTTTACTAATGAGTCCTCTTTATGTCAAGTAGGTGGAATCTATCCTTGAATCTTGGGCTTACTTATCATTTATGCTAACGCAGAAAGATTACTTGTTCTTACAGGTTTACAGGTATGATTGAACGAGTAATGTTTTAAATTTCCTAAAGTATCCAGAAGTGTTTCTATTTGCAATTAATAAGCTTAGTAAATAAGTTGTTAAATTCCCAACAACTTTCATGAGGTAAAATAGTTTGTTTTCTTCAGTTTTTCTTATAAACAAAGTTCAATTAGATGAGTTCCTTTCTTTATCAAACATAGCGACAGTAAAGATATTTACTGTGGCTCTAGACTAAAAATCTTAGCTGCAGAGCAACTTCTACTTTAATGTGCATATCTTGCAATGTTATACTGATTGTACTACTAGTTATTATACATTATCATACTATTTTACCTGAGTAACAAACTGAACGATATTTATCTTCTGCAAGGAAACTTACAGCCTGTAAACTTCTTTACAACATAAGTTTGATTAGTGTAAAAACAATAATGTCTTTTCACATGAAAACATTGTTTCCTATACTTCTTAAATCTACGTCAATCCATGTGGTTCTATTGATTCTAGACTCAAGTAGGATCATTCCATGGAAATTCTTATCCTTTCTATAATGCTTTTCTTGTATTAAGTTACTATCTACAAACAATTGCTGAGGTTGATGCTTTCTAAAAAGGTCAACCATCTATCTTATGCTAAGCGACAATTATTTTGTATAATCCCAAAATCAATTTACCAAATATATAGATGTGGTAAGTTACTAGAAAAAGCCAAGTTAAGAAACAACCATAATCTATTAAGTCTAAGCCAATTTGAAATATGTAAAAGAATTCATAAATATGTTCTATTACTATACTAGCCAACTACCATTGATTTGTTGGTTTTTATAAGGCTTATGAACATATATTAACTATTTTGTTTATTAGATATACAAGTCTAAAACAATGTTTAACTTGTAAGAGTTCAAGAATTCTACTCAAAACTATGATATGCAATCTTTATAATTGTCACAACTTGAATTGTTGTTTAAAAGGGTATAACCATGCATAGACCACAATGTATTTAAATATAGAAACTATAGTAGTTCGATGGTTTTAAACCATTCAACTTAATCTCTTCCTAATAAGTGATCATTACACTTACTAAGGTTAATGATAATGGAAATATGGTTTAACAAATATCCATATCGTGTTATCAAAGTTACGATATAATGGACATAAGTTTAACGATGAGATAAATTCTATGCATGATTGAATTCGGGATAAATCAAAGTTTAAGTGGTGACACCTTTTGCTAGGTCAACGTTGATTTAACGTTGTTATCCCAATGTTGAACTAACATACCATATGATAAGCGGCATAATCGAAATACAATGAAATAACAAGGTTTATATTATCGTTTATGCATCGTATGATCATTGTTTAAGTAATTGGAAATTACTGGAGTACAGGAAAAACTATTGAAACGACCCACTGCATGGTTTCAATTATTGTGAACACGTGGTCTTCTCCTGGCCAAGTGTTGGAGATATAAGTTCATTGCAACCCTAGTTCATCGTCATTTTCCCTCCACAGTTCACGCGGCCTTCGGCTACTCTGCAAGACTATCATGGCGGTCATGAGACCCTTCTGGTTCTAAATTGCTCTAAGTCTCGTTTATAGTTACTTCAGCCTCCAGTATTCAGTATTATTCCTTTCTTCGTATTGTGGCCTTTACCCTGCAAGGGTTCGTTGCTTGTTGCTTTGCGCTTGCATAAAATCTGTGTGTGACTTCATTCTGCCTTCATTTCGTGGCCTGCCACTTCTATGCAATGTCGTGTCTCTACTGCTGTTAGTGTGCTCCTACGCCATCGTGGTAGGGTTTGAAGCTTCGTGTTCCAGCTTTGTTGTTGGTGACAGACTAATTATTAAACTGTTTACTTTCTTTAACGGGATATAATAGTTCTATCTTTCGAAGGCATTATTTATCTTAAATTTGTGATTACAGTATTTTTTTTTATTAGAAAAGCAATTTCAAAACTAATTACCATGCTATGCACTTGCAGGGCTTGTAACTTCTCCTTGCGAATAGTGTAGGTGATGCTGCTAGCTGTTTGCATGGATTTTAGCTCCGAAACGGGTAAGCCCTGGTTTTCAATGAATGGGTTATTCCCTTACTTGTAATAGGGTAGTCGATTGGGGCAACATCTGAGTTTGGAAACTTGTCCAGTTTCGCCATTATCGCTGCAACTTCTTTTTAAGTTAATATTGGATTTTATAATGTTTACTACCCTCGCTTCATCGATGGGTAACCCTGGCCGTGAGCTGGGTGTTGTATTTGTTTTTAAGGTTCAGCCTTCTGGCTTGTTAAAGTAATGTATTGGATTTATTTTTTTAGAGAGTCTGCCTTTGAGCTTAAACTCGTTTTCAGCAGTGTACTATTTGGTGACTCTATATAAATAGGGTTTCACCTGAATGATCACTTCTCCAGAATGAGCATCCTTAGCTCTCTTCAATGGGCATTTTTAGAAAGATTGCCTAGGTATTTTGGGTTAGTTGTTATTAATTGAGCCACCTGCTCTGATCCCACTTTCTTGGGGGATCATGACCCCAAATGTAGGGAGGTTGCCACCTGCAACAGTTGGAAGAGGTTTGAGGATGCTGCCACTTGTCTGTTTTCTCTCCACCCAGTCTCCTCCACCAACTTGACCAGTAAACACTCTTTTAATAGCTCTCCTAAGTTGTTGTCTCCACTTTTATTTATTTATAATTAAAATATTCAGAATGACATTCAATATCCTTTACTCTGGTGAGTCATCAATTACAACTTAGCATAAAATTTAACATATTGTCTTTAAATAAAATCAAATAAGATAATATTATTTTTACAAAATTGGGGCATGTGACAGGGAGTGTCATAATTTTACAGTAATGAAAAAGGGTTCCTCTTGTAGGCTGGGTGGTTGGGGCATTATGCTATCATTGTCCCCAACTAGGATCAAAACCCATGACTATATGTACATGACACCTATGGGAGTGTCATATTTTCAGTAATAAAAAAAAAGCTCAAGGCTACAAAAACAATTCAATAACTGCACACTAGGATGAAACCAAAAGTTACTTCTACAAGAAAGACCATAGAAAGACTTAGAAAAAAAAGACCAAAGAACAAGAAGAATGAAATTTGGCCTTGCATGAGGTTCACTGGCACATTGATAATGAATGTTCTAAATACTTGACAAAAGATAAAGGAAATTCTACAAACCTACAAAAGGAGAATGGAAATAGTATGCAATCAAGAAAACAAGATATGTTGTTGAAGGAGCTATGCGTAGGAAGGAACAATGAAAATCCATCAGAAGACACAAATGGAAGTACTAAATATGGAAGAAGTGGAAAAGATAGGACAAAAAGAGGAAACATTATTCGACATAACTCAAGGCTCAATTCAAACCCTATCCATAGATAGAGGACAAGCTCTAGTATGATCAATGTAAGAATAACAGAGAGGATGATACGGATATCTAGTGCAATGGAAGGAAGAAAATGTTTGAATAAAACAAAAGGTATGCACAATAAAACTTCTTCTTATACTAAAAAAAACAATTATTCTGAAGATCGAGTTGGAAGAAGTCGCATAAGAGTTTGTGCAAAAAAGGATTGTGACAAAGGATAGAAGTAAATCATGATGGATCCATAAGGTACATCTTAGTGTCAATATAGAAAATGGACATTAAAGTCATTCATTAAAGAGAAAAATCTCTTTTAGACTATAAGGTTTCATCATCATTCAAAAATCAATGGCACAACAAATTATAAATCATATTCAAAACACTAATTATACATACAAGGAAGTATGATAAAGTACATTTGCATTCCTTCAATGGTCAGAATTTTTGTTACATTCAAAAGAGTTGTCATTACAAAATATAGAGGTACATATATTCAAAATTCTCTCAAAAGACCTATGTCATAGAAGAAAAATAAAAAGTGCATACATCAAGATGTCCCATGTTATCAGGGCTATTCATATCTATGGTCTACAAAATTTGATTCCAAAATTACAAAAATGTACATTTTTAAAAGTGGACATTAGCGTAAAATTACTCATCGATTTTTTGTGATGAAAAGCGTACCTCTGTGTCAGGCTGGTGTGTCTGCTCCTCCAAGCCCAAAATGTCTAGAATTATTCTCTAGATCCACTAAAGATGGAGAAAGGGTCATGCTTGAATGGCTTAGGACAAGACAAAAATCATAGCGATGATGTGAGTGGCCAATATCACTCTATTATTTAATGATAATGTAAGAATACAATTTTTATTTTATTCACTCTCCAATGGATGTCACGTGAATGCAAGAGTTATCTCATCTACATTAGAAAACATGAAAACTTTTTAAATGTAATAAAAGATAAATAAATAAAGGGAAAAAAACATGAGACATTTTTTCAAAATGAAATCTCTCCACAATAACAAAGGGATTTTTTCTCCAAAGTGAAGGAAATGCTCCTTAGATTTCCATGTAAAGCTTGAAGATAAACTAAAGAGTTATTCTTTTTCACTACCAAATAATAAAGAGGCTGGTTGGAGCTTTGAATGCCGATTTTACCAATTAAGTTTCCATCCTAAAATTTGTTATACATTCATGTTTGATGATTCTTCATTGATACTCACTCCAAAATTAGTTTTATATTGAAATTAGGTGAATAGAAAAATCACACAATCTCCCCTCTAAGGCTCATAAATTAGTTTTATATTGAAATTAGGTGAATAGAACAATCGCATAATCCACCCATCTAAGACTTGTAGTAGACAAGTTATATTAGTACTCACTGAGAAATTAGTTTTACATTGAAATTAGGTGAATAGAAAAATCAGACAATCTACCCCATCTAAGACTTGTAGCAAGCAAGTTCCATTGGTACTCAATGTGAAATTAGTTTTATATTGAAATTAGGTGAATAGAACAATCACAATATACCCAATCTAAAACTTGTCGTATGCAAGTTCAATTGTTACTCACTCCAAAATTAGTTTTCTATTGAAATTAGGTGAATAGAATAATCACACAATCTACCCCATCTAAGACTTGCAGCCGGACCCTGGATGCGGATGACACCGTGTCATACAGCACTCAGGGTTCAGCCGATGAGGCACACAACCGTGCCTCGTTGTCATCTCCTTGACGTCATGCTGCCGCACTCAATTCATTGGTCACCTCCCTCATCGATGGCTGCACTCCTTAACTCCTCCAACGAACATGTCAACCTTGCAGCTCAGGTGTGGTACATCTAAATCAGCACGCTAATGTCTTGTATTGATGGGCGTTAATTCCACAGGTAGCTCGACATTCTCCTTCCTACTTGCACTTGTTATTCTCTATCATTCTGCTCTGTATCCCGCTGCAGCTTCCCTGGTGTAGTTCCCTGCAGCCACCCTACCTCCTGTTTCTCTTCCCACATCTTGTATCATGATTCCCAAGCAAAGGGGAGTTCCCAAACGGGGACGTGCTAGCAGGGATACCGTCAGCCAGTGACCTCTTCAACATGCAAGCTAATTCAGAAGGCTATGAACTGGAAATTCCTAGCCCTCTGCTTCTTATGGATTCCCTTCTCTGTTTGTTCCTCGTACTCCCTCTGTCACCCTGGACCGTCGGCCTCCCCAACTGCCATCCCTCTTGTCGACCATCCAACTGCACCCATGGACATTTTTCTCTCGCCACCTCCACCGCAGCGAAGATTAGCCAACACCATCGGTGGAAAATCCACTTCCAACGTGGGGGCCTATAGAAAGTCTGAACCTCTTCCGGTCAAGCGAGCCCCCTCCGACAACGAGGATGATTCGAGCAATAACAAGGATTCTAGCGGTGAAGATGAGTCAGGTAGTGATGAAGAGGATACAGGAAATAAGGACGACAACCACAGCAACAAGGGCGACCCTCCAGGAAAGCAGCTAAGTACTAGTTTTGGGACTCCCATCATTGAGGAGCCCTATACAAAATTATAGGACAAGTTTTTATGTTTCAGGATTTCCTCTTTTTGTCAAAGCTTTTGGGAATTTGGTTACCCAAGTCTATGGTTACTATGCTCTTTCTGAAGTTTTTCTGTAAACATTATAAGCTACATCTTGTTAGGATCTGTTTTCCTTCTCAGAGGGAGGATCTTTCTGACTACTATGGTCTGATTTCCCTATTTGGGCAGACTGGTCTTTTCTTTTGGGTTCTTCCTATTTGTAGGGAAGATTCACAGTTTTGTACTATTACTTGTACCACTATTTTACTTCAATACTTTAGCTTCTGAATTCGTAAAAAAAAAGACTTGTAGCAGGAAAGTTCCATTGGTACTCACTAGGAAAATAGTTTTATAGAGGCAAGTTCCATTGGAACTCGCTAGGAAATTAATTTTATATTGAAATTATGTGAATAGAATAATTACAAAATATACCCCATCTAATACTTGTAGTAGGAAAGTTCCATTGGTACTCACTAGAAAAGTAGTTTTATATTGAAATTAGGTGTATATAACAATCACACAATCTAACCATATAAGGCTTGTAGCAGGTAAGTTCCATTGGTATTCACTCAGAAATTAGTTTTATATTGAAATTAGGTGAATAGAAAAATCACACAATCTATGCTAACCTCAAATATCAAGGATTTAATATGGCTCTAGTTTGATTATTTAGCATGGTTTCTATTCCCGAAAAAAAGGAGAAATTGGATATGGTTTTGTTGTGGGATCCACTATTGTGCTTACAGGAAATCGAGGAGATAATATATCTCATAGGTGTTTATATCTTAGAATTTGGTGTGTAGTAGCCCCTATATTTTTCCTAGATTGCACGAGGATGAGATAAGTATACTCTTTAGATTGATTTTATGGCAGTTGTTCCAAATTCAAAATAAACAATCATAAAAGAAAGAATATAAAAAAAATAACTCATAACTATGCATGGATAACTCATAGCTCATGCATAACATGAATAACCAGCAGCTGATACATAACTGGTAGCTAATGCATAAATAACTGGTAAATGCCACTTAACTTGTGAGTTATCGGTGTTAACCAAACACAATTGATACTTAACTTGTGAGCTATCGGTGTTAAATGGCTATACTAATAAGTATATATCCTCAAACTAGAATTAAATTAAATGTATTATATATTTTAATTTTCATTTATGTGGTTGGTTACATTTTGACTATAAAATCCTTATTAATGTACTTTAGTATGGTGTACTGCTTTGTCGGTAGAATGTTTTTATGGTGTGCACAATTCTTTTTGGGATCTTTGTAAAATAAATTTATAGGCCTGGTCCTATTTCTGTTAATGCACAATGTTTGTGGCATATTGCTTAATAGCTAAGTTTTTTGTATCTAGTTTCAAACAACCATTGTTTCTATTGTTGTTTGGACATAACATCTTTTGTTACGTTGAACTAGATACTATTTCTATTGTTGTTTGCACATAGCATATTTTGATCTTGTCACTATTATGTTGAAAACAAATCTTGCTTTTTATATTTGAGAATAAAAAATTTGTAGACTTGGTCTTTATCGATTGATGCACAATATTTCTAATTGGCTTCTTTATTTCTAAATTTCTCGGATGCATATTGGGATGCCCATTGTTTTGATTGGTGTATGGTCAGGATGTTTTTATATATAGGGGACCGACATAGCGTATGGTCATTGAGCTGACCATCTAAACAGCACACAATCTAACTATCTAAGACTTAGATGTACTTGGAAAGTTCCATTGGTACTCACTCCAAAATTAGTTTTATATTGAAGTTAGGTGAATACAACAATCACACAATCTGTGCTAACCTAGAAGATCAATAATCTAATATGGATATGGTTTGATTATTAGTTTTATATTGAAATTAGGTGAATAGAACAATCACACAATCTAACTATCTAAGACTTAGATGTACGTAGCAAATTCGATTAGTACTCACTCAAAAATTAGTTTTATATTGAAATTAAGTGAATATAACAATCACACAATCTATGCTAACCTAGAAGATCAATGATCTAATATTACTATGGTTTGATTATTTAGCACAGTTTCTATTCTTGAAATAGGGAGAAATTGGAATAGGGTTTTTTTGTGGCATCCACTACCGTGCTTACAAGCAGCTCCAGTGGTCATATACCTCATTTCAACCTGCACACGTTGAAGGAACTCGCCTTGTGGTTGTACGCCTTCCCCAGTAAATCTTTGAATGCTCTTTCTCTTGTCAATCTTGAAGCTTGTGTTTGACATTCCTCTCATTGTTTTTGTCTACTAACAAAACGTGTACTCCATTCCAGATCATTGCAGGCCATTTACTGTCATGGCAGTAGGCTTGATGTTAGTTGGATCTCAAGGAGCTTGAGATTCAACGAGTATCAACGAGCATCAAGCCTGCCACTGTAGCATTAAATGGCATGCATCATGAAGAATATTGGTTGCCTTCTGAGACATGCTGTAGAAAAATCTATGTTACTTGTTACATATTCCATAAAGATAGAAACAAAAAAATGAACATTTTTTTGTTTGAAAATCCAGTGATGGTATAATCATTCAATCATGTTAGAATTAGCATAATTATTAATTTGTTGTGGACTAATATCAATAGGTCATACTTTAGGTGTCATAAATAAGTTTTTTTTATATACAAAGAGGGTGACTGCCATAAAATGCTCCTTAAAATCAATCTCGTTAATATAATCATTTGATGCTCATGCAATCTAGTAAAAGCATAAATGTTAGTCCAGCCCAAATTCTAATATATAAACACTTTATATACTCACAATTATAGAAAAAACAGAAACAAAAACTTTTAAGAATTAATGACACCAATAGTTGTTTAGATGTTAAAATTTTGGGTGGAGTAGCCCCTATATTTTTCATAGATTACACAAGGATTACACGAAGATGAGATAAATATACTCTCTAGATTTATTTTATAGATAACTCCTAACTTATGCATAAATGACATGTAATTGATGCATAACTGGTAGCTAATGCATAAATAACTAATCCTTGACACTTAACTTATGAATTATCCATGTTCACTAGCCACAAGTTAAATAGTCATGCTAATACTATATCTCAAACTAAAATTAAATGTATTATATAATAGGCATTAATGCCCTCTGTACTTTGTGAGAAAAAAAGTCATAGTTAACTTAATATATTAATTTTCAAATTATGTGGTTGTCCTCCCTACATAAATTACATGGCTGACATACTCTGTGTAAATACTTTCAAATATGCGCCTGACCTATATTCAATTTATGTGGCCGATGGCTTCTGTTAAAAGCTTCGATAAAGGTATTATAAGTGTTCAAAATTATGTGGCGGGCGTTTTTCCTCGCTATAAAGTGTATTGGACTATTGAAATTAACATAAAAACAATGTTAAATTATTACACATTCAGAAATTGCAGAGCACTCGAGGCACAACCATTAGAAGCAATTCTATCTACGTAGTCATAAAATTTTGTACTGATCAAACCTAGATCAGAAGAAAATAAATTGATTGGACTCAAAGGAAACGAGCTAGATTGATATCACTGCTAGAAAATTAGGGCTTCTTATTTAGTATAAAGCACTTTGTACCTATTTTCTTAAAAAAAAGATGAATAATTTTTATTCTTAGCTTGGGTTTATTATTTCATGGGGAACGTTTTCGGGGCTACTAGAAGTCTATTTTTTTTGGGAGTTACGTTTATATAGGTTTTGGTTTGGTTTTATTATTTATTTATCATTAGGGTTTTGGTGGCACGATGAAGTTTGAGGTAGATATTGAGGTGTGAAGGTGTTGGTGCATGTATGTTTAATGATCTTCGGTAGCTAGTTTACTATGTAGGTGCATTTTTTGTTCTTCGGCTGTTTCATGGCTCCAACTACTGTTAGATTGAGAGTGTTCTGGCTATTTTTTGGACACTGGGTCTAGAGGTAGGATGACGTTCAAGGCATAGCTCTAGGTGTGAGGGCGATGGTATGTGCAGGTTAACTTCTCCTCAGTGGAAATTTTATTATGCAAGCGTGTTTTCGGTTCCTCGGTTGTTTCCCAATTCCGCTAGTTCCTACATTAGGAGTGTTCTGGTCAATTGTTGGTCACCAGTTTTTGCAAGGTGTGTTCCAAAGGCTTCTCGGTTGATAATCAATGCAGTTGAATGGGGTTATAATGCAGATGGAAGAGGGAAAGGATTTCTTTTTGAAAATTATTTCGTTGTGCTACTCTATGAAAACCAGAAGGTCGTAGATGTTAGGGATTGTCTTCTTGATTTGTGGATTACGACACAATGATGGAGGCGGTGGCGGTGGCACAATGGTGAGGTAAGGGAAGATGGTTGTTCCATTGAAAAAAATGTTTATTTTTCTCTTTGAAAAGAGAAATTTTCAGGCTTGGTTCTATTTGGATCAATGAAAAATGTTTGTGGTTTTGACTAGCGATTGTTTCTATTTTTGTTAGGGTAGAGCATGTTCTGGTTTTTTGATTGCCCTGTTGAACAAAACGAGCTAGAATTTGTAGGAAAAAAATTCACAAGTCTAGTCCTATTTTAGTGAATGCGCATTTTTTGTGGCGCATTACTTCATAGCTTGATTTACTCTATGCACATTGAAATAGCCATTGTTATGGTTGTTCCATTGAAGAATCTTCTAATCATGATAATTTTTGTGGTGCATTTCTTCGTGGCTAAACTTGAAGTGTGCACATTGAAATAGCCATTGTTCAGTATGTCCCATTGAATAAAATCTTATTTACACTCTTTGAAAGGATAAATTTACAGGCCTGGTGGGATGAATAGACAATTCTTATGGTGTGTTGCTTTTTTGCTAAATTTTTTTTATGGTGTGGACAATGTTTTTTTGCTCTTTGTAATAAAACATTACAGGTGTATTGTTATCTCAGTGAATGTAGACTGTCTGTGGCACATTGCTTTATAGCTATATTTTTTTAGAATATTGAATCAGCCCTTGTTTCCATTGTTGTTTGGACACATCATGTTTTGATCGTATGAGAACTGGGGCATTAAACTTTGTTTCTTGTATTTATTTCGTTCACATTTTAAAGAAAATTTTATTATGTGGTTTGTTTGAATCTTTATGCAAGAATAAGGGCACTGAACACTGTTTATTGTATTTAATTCGTTGACATTTTGACCAAAATGTTTTTTAGGTTTTAATCAAATATTTACTTAACAATTGAGATAACAAGGGAAATGAGCTTTGTCTATTTCATTCATATTTGCATATTTGTAAAAAATTATATTAAATGAACGAATCACTTGTCGTTTCTTGATTGTTTTGGGGAGGTCTAACCCTATTTATGCCTTATGTAGGGTTTCATTTGAACCATTATGCTTAAAGTGCAAGAGCATGGACCATCGTAATTTCCACTTTCCTATTTTCTTAGAATTTTATTGAATGAATGTTACCAATTTCTAGTCGTATGTTTCAAAGAGGGTTTTAATGGAACTGTTTTCCAATCTAAAAGAAAAAAATGCAATACTAAGTAGCCTAGCATAATCATAATTTATAAAGGTTATGTAGTGTAGCTCAACAAAAGTTATATGGGACAATGTTAAATTTGTGAACCATTGATCTATAGGAAAATGAGAGCAATTGAGAAGTAGAATTATGCAGTGGAATATCTAAGACAGTGTACACTGAACAAGACACATTTAAGAAAAATATGATAAAAACTGATCAGTTAATTACAACATTAATCTTCAATTATTCCTCAATAATACAATGATTATACATTAAATAGAATTTGAATGCTAAGGATAGGATTCGAATTGGGCCAGCTCAAGTTGACTGAATAGCTAACTAAAACTAACTGAATAGCTAACTTAGTGTGTCTAAATCACTGTTAGAGCTCGCTAGTCTAACTTCGGATGTCTAAATCAACCTACAATCAATTAATTGATGAGGTAGGTAGGAAAAAGGCACCACTCTCCTTACATGCGTGCAAAAATAGCGCTAGGCTAACTGAAAGTGATCTAACTGATTGTAACTAGAGGTTGACTTATCATAACTGCTTACCTACCACAACCAGCTGAAGGAGGCTGCTAGTGGCAGTCACAGTGGGCTCCTACAATGTAGGGATTGGTCTCAAACGCACATAAACTCATGCATGCACATGTAGTAAGTGAAAGATAACCTCTATGTGTCCCCCACACTCTAGTACATTAATAATTACCCCCTAAGTTAGAAAAATAGACCAAATAGTCTATATTGGACAAAGGAACAGGGATAATTTTAGGGGAAAAATTTAGCCCATGGACTATTTTTCCATGCTTTTCTGCAAAAAAAGATTCGCCATTTTTCATTTTTTGAAGCCCTGTTTCGCCCAATTTTGATGGGGTAAAAAATTTTCACCCTAAAAATCACCAAATTATTATATAAACGTATAAAATCCTTGGAAATTAAAATATTTTTTGAAAAATATCGCCAAACATTTTATAGTTGCCTTTTTAAG
>LPNX010879865.1:109693-135479 GCA_001517045.1 Pseudotsuga menziesii | reverse complement strand
TTCCTTGGATGCATGGTTTGCAACATCCTTCGCTATAATCTTCCCAGTTGAGATATCTGAGATCTACACTATCAGAACCAAATACAACTTGCTTTGGCGAGCCAGTATGTGTCATCTAATAAACATATAACAAATTTACTGCAAGAGAGGGAACATAGAGTACATTCTTGAATTATCCATGTTGAATTTTAATATAACCTCTCCCAACATGTGGGATCTTTGAATTATCCCCCATATGAATCCTAGTTCCTCCTCAGAGATCCAGAGTAGTGAAGGATTCTTTGGAGGAAACCATGTAATTGGATGGTCCAGAATCTATCAAGTAATCCTTTGACTAAGTGAAGCCTGTTTTCAAAGCATGGCACCTCTCATATTCTTCAGTATGCTCTCCAGCTTCGGACATATCTCCACCTTATGGAAGGGAAATATTGTTCTGTTCAAGGAGTGTTGTTAACTGGTCAATGGTATTCTTCATGCACTAACCTCTGGGTGAAAGCCTCTCATATACTATGGACACTTAGTCTTCTCGAATTTCTTTTTCTTCTTGGAACCTGAGGCTCCATTGGAAGATTTATGATTCTCCTTTGGCTTAAAATCAGTGTTTTTGGTCTCCTTCCCTTTGTGATTCCCTCTTTCTTGAGCATTGTTTGAGTCTGTCACTAAGAGTGCTTGATTCTTGGAGGTGTGAATCACTCCCATTTGAACCAATTTATATTTCTCTTGTATTAAGAACTCAACAAAAGAATCTATAGAAGGCATCTTCCAATTATGGATGGAAGCTCTTTCGGAATGGAATGTAGAGAAAAATATTGAGTATTTTGAGCCAATATTGCTCGGGACTGATAGAACTAGCTACTCATCTTTCCTCTCTATTCCATATTACTTACATTTCACTTTTAATGACTTGTATTTTGTGAAGAATTGCTGAATAGATTTGAAACTGTTGGGATGTGGTGCAATGAGATCATTCTCCAATGTATGCCTTTGAAGCTCATCTTGTTTTCCAAAAAAATATTCAAGCTTATCCCAAGCTTCCTTTGAAGTCCTTAGTCCCTCAAGGTGGAACAAAATATCCCAGGAGATATGAGTGCACATGAAGCCGAAGGCTTCATCAAGTCGATTCAAAAACTTCTTCTTTTCAACATGTCGTTGGGGCTCAATTTCTATGCCCATTGTCATCCTAAACAGGCCAATATTGCGCAAGGATACTTGCATATATTTCCTCCAATCAACAAAGTTGAAGGGTGTAAGGATTCGAGGTACGAGAGCTGAAGAATACATCTTTCTGTATGTTGATCAGTCAATTCCTCAAGAAGCTACGTAGGTACCTACAAGTAACATTGAAAACCCAATTCAATTCATAATAATATATCAGTATAAGCCTTTCCACCTCTACATGTGCACGTTCTCAGAGTTTGTCACACCTGCAAAGACTTCTCTCAATGAATCTAGAGTTAGCAAGGAATAAATTGTAGGATTTATGTGGAAACTCAAGTGCTTCTTGTGTACAAAGGAGATCGAACAAGACTTGATGTTATCCTGAACAATGCTCTTATACCATGTTAAATTTGTGAACCGTTGATCCACAGGAAAATAAGAGAAATTGAGAAGTAGAATTATGCGGTGGAATATCAAAGACAATATACACTGAACAAGACAAATTTGAGACAAATATGATAAGAATTGATCAGTTAATTACAACATTAATCTTCATGCATTCCTCAATAATACAATGATTATACATTCAATATAATTTGAATGCTAACGATAGAATTCGAATCTACCAGCTCAAGCTGGATGAATAACTGTTCGGGTACATAGGGTACTCTCAAAAGACCGAACACCTTCAGCAACCGCTTCACACAAATAGATCACAGATCAACACACCGATGTTTGTCACGTGGTTAAAACCCTCAAGAGGGAAATAGTCCACGGCCCCAGCCAAATAGCTACTTGGAGAAATTTATTATGAAAAAAGAAAGAAAGTTACATGAGCTTCTCTTAATCGATCAACTAGCCAAGGACCCTCTATGCTCTTTAAATAGAGATCATAGACCAATCGGGTGTTAAGCCACAGATCAATGGTAGGTATG
Organism: Pseudotsuga menziesii; assembly: GCA_001517045.1. Lineage (NCBI taxonomy): Eukaryota > Viridiplantae > Streptophyta > Pinopsida > Pinales > Pinaceae > Pseudotsuga > Pseudotsuga menziesii. The sequence continues at coordinate 133,386 of LPNX010879865.1, read as the reverse complement.
ATCTAAGAGAAGTTGAGCCGTTGGATCACTCTATGTCTAGAACATATCGTGACCGTTGGATTAGAATATTTACAAATGCATACTAATGCATACTAAAGAAACACACTTTTACCTAACGGATATATTACACAAGAACTAACTCCTAAGTGTCTAAATATCCTAACATCCCCCCTTAAGAAGAACTTGGGATAGGATTGAAGGATTTACAAAAGTGACACTATTAGGAGAAGGAAGGAGGCATTAGAGCCTACCCCCCCTTAAGGACACATTCCTGAACTCTTAACATAGACTGAAGTTTAGAAAACTTCGCTTCTGTAAGAGACTTGGTGAAGATTTCTGCAACTTGATCATTTGTAGGGCAATAGAGAACTTCAATAACATTATCATGAACAAGATTTCTGATGAAGTGCATGTGTAGCTCAATGTGTTTGCTGTGTTGATGTAGAACTGGATCTTTGGCAAGCTTGATGGCACTTTGATTGTCACACCAAAGTGGAGTAGGCTGCTATTGCTCGAATCCAAACTCTGAAAGGATCTATCGAAGCCATAAAGCTTCCTGACTGGCATTAACTGCGGCTCGATATTCTGCTTCTGCTGAAGAAAGAGCAAGAGCTTTTTGTTTCTTACAATCCCAAGTGATAGGTCAAGATCCCACACTGAAATCATAACCTGCAGTAGACTTTCGATCATCAGGATCACCGGCCCAATCCGAATCAGTCAAATCATCCAACAAATTTTACCCCCCTGTACTATAATGAATCCCAAACTGAATTGTACCTTGAATATATCGAAGTATTCTTTTTGCTGCTTTCCAATGACTTTCATGAGGAGTTTTCATATAACAGGAAACACGACCAACGACAAAGGAAAGGTCAGGATGGGAATGAGTCAAGTATAAAATACTACCAACAAGCTGACGATACAAGGTGGCATCTACTTCAGGGGAAGTACAAGTGGCAGAAAGTTTGACTCCAGACTGGAAGGGAGAATGGGTTGGTTTACAATCTTCCATGTGGAAGCGACGAAGAAGGTCACAAGCATACTTAGACTGGGAAAGAAAGATTCCTTCTTTGGTTTGCAAGACTTGGAGACCAAGAAAATAATGCAAATGTCCTAAGTCTGACATTTCAAAATTTTGCTTAAGACTGGATTTCACATGGGTTATAAGTTTAGGGTCACTACCAGTAAGGATAAGATCATCAACATAAAGAACAAGTATGATGAGATGGTTTCCCACTTTCTTGGTATAGACATTGGGGTCGGAATGGCATATAGAAACACCAGTGCCAAGGAGAAAGCTATCCATTTTGGCATACCAAGATCTGGGAGTTTGCTTAAGGCCATATAAGGATTTCTTAAGGAGACAAATAAGGCTAGAGTTATTTTGAACATATCCAGGAGGTTGTTCCATGTAAATTTCCTCATGTAAATCACCATGTAAGAAGGCAGACTTGACATCCATTTGATGGACTTGCCAGTTATGTAAGGCTGTAAGGGAAAGAACAAGGCAGATGGAGTTCATTTTTGCTACAGGGGCAAAGCATTCATTGTAGTCAATCCCTTCAACTTGGGAAAAACCTTTGGCAACTAACCTTGCCTTAAGTCTTTCAACACTTCCATCCGATGCATACTTAGTTCTGTAGACCCATTTACATCTGACAAGTTTTCTTCCTTTTGGAAGAGGAACGAGATCCCAAGTATCGTTCGCCATTAAGGAATGATATTATTCATCCATAGTTGCATCCCAATCTAGATTTCCTGAAGCTTCTGCAAAAGTTTTTGGATCATGATTCTTGGAAACTTGAGCCAAAAGAGAATAGGCTCGCTGGAATTGAGAACGTGTTTGACATTGATCTCTAGGATCACCGGCAAGATCACCAGCTGCTTCACATGTTGAACGGACCCATCGAGGAAGTATTGGTGCTGGTGCAATTGGAGGAACATAAGAAGGTGGAGGTGGATTTTCATCCTCACTGTCATCATCAGAAACTGGAGTTGGAAACCTGTCAAGGAAGCTGGAAGAAGAAGAAGAAGGCACAATCGTCGAATCAGGCTCGTAGGCCAAAGATGGCACACCTACCAAGTTAGGCTTGCATGCCAAGAGATTTTCATCAAATTTAACATCTCTTCTAATGATTATATCATGTGAATGGGGCTGAAAAAGTCTATAACCTTTTACATCTTCAGAATATCCAACAAATATGCACTTTTCACTTTTAGGCTGCAATGCTTTCCGTTTTTCATCCAGAATGTGAGCCCATGCTTCACAACCAAACACACGAAAGTGACTTACATCTAGTTTAATTTTATTCCATGATTCTTTCGGTGTTATACCTTGTAAAACTTTAGTGGGTGTGCGATTAACTATGTAATTTGCATAATTTATGGCCTCAGCCCAATATTGAAGACTTAGTCCCTTAGATTGGATCATAGAATTAATCATTTCTTTTAAAGTGCGGTTCTTCCATTCAGCGACACCATTTTGTTGTGGTGTATATGGAACAATGTGTTGTTGTCGAATTCCTTGTTCAGTGCAGAAAGTAGTGAACTTGTCGTTAACATATTCTCCTCCATTGTTATATCTTAACTTAATAATTTGATGACCATATTGTTTTTCAACAAGGGCCTTGTAGGCCAAGAACATGTTAAATACTTCTCTCTTAAGTTTTAGGAAGTAAACCCAAGTGCATCTGGAGTAGTCATCAATGAAAGTTAAGAAATATTTGAAACCAAAAAAGGATGTAGATGGAAGAGGACCACACAAGTCACTATGCACAAGCTCCAAAGGAACCGAGGCATGCCAAGAGGCACATTTGTCAAAACTGTCTCGATGATGTTTTCCGAGTACAAAACCAAAACAAACACCATCCTTGCAAGATACCATCAAAAGACTAGTCACCATATTGTCTTTACATAGTTGTTGCAATGAGTGATAATTTAAGTGACCAAATCGCTCATGCCAAAGTTTACTCAAGTTATCACTACGAGCAACAAAAACTGAAGGAAAAGGTGATGACCCAAAGTTGTTAAACTTGTACAACTTGGTAATATCATCAACAGTTCCAGTAGCAAGGACATTTTGAGGATTTTTAAAATCCTTGATTACAACTTGGTGAGGTGTAAACGTCACAGTTTTACCTTCACTTGAATGAGTAATTTGATAGACTGATAATAGATTGCAGGAAATTTTTGGTACACATAGTACATCACTGAAATGACCATTTTCTATTGGAACTGTTCCAAATCCTACAACACTTAGAGATCTATCATCACCAACAAGTATTTGTTTGGTGTTACATTCATGCATAGTAGAAAATATGGCTTGATCCTTAGCCATATGATAAGATGCTCCAGAATCAATGAGCCATTCATTTGAAGTAGAAGAAGAAGATGTAGTATAAGAGTAACTAGAAGCACACAGTGCATGTCCATGAGAGTTAGATTTTGAAGACGAATCTATGCTGATGTGGTGCTTCTTCATTGCTGCTTCCAAGGCCGCCATCTTCTTGAAACACTTAGATTCATCATGATTATCTTTCCCACAAAAATTGCAATGACGCTCAGTCTTCTTTCCTTTTTGCTTGGATCATTTGTCATTTTTTAAAGAAGGAGCTGACTAAGAGGGTTTGGGACCCTTGTTGTTTGGCTTATTATTGCGAAAATTCTGTTTCTTGGGAGGCTTGGAATTTTCTTTCTGTTGGGACAATAAGGCTTTCCCAGATGTATCTGCATTGTTAATTATTCCAACATGAATGAGCTTATCTTGCTCTCTAATTAAGGAATCACAAAATGATTCAAAACTAGGCTCTTAATAGCTAGTTGCAGTTAAGGATTCTTTCATGGAGTAGAATGTAGATACAAAAACAGAATATGCATGTCCAAGTTTGGAAAGAATATGATAAATACATTGTTTGTCTTCTTTCTTAATCTTGCATTCTGCACATAAGATTCTAAGAGTTTTATACTTAGATAAATAGTCTTAAATGCATGAAAAATCATTTGGATTCAAGGAAATCAACTCATTCTCAAGTTGATGACCCCGAATTTCATTGTGTTTACCAAACACAGTTTCCAACTTTTCCCAAGATTTATCAGGTTCATCAATTCCAGATATGTGGAATCGCAAATCAGTAGAGATTGACATCCCAATCAATCCATGAGCTTCATCACATATATTTTCCCATTTAATTTTCTTATCATCATCAGTGGGTTATGTTTCTTTCCGTGAGGTTATCCTGAAAAGTCCCCTACTTCGTAGAACATTCTTCATACGAGATTTCCATGAGAAATAGTTAGAACTTGTAAGTATAATATCACAAGGGGAAGCCATACCATAAAATACTGGTTGAAAAAATAGAAACTAGCTGTCTGGTAGCAAAGAGGTCAAAAAAATATGCGGTTTTGAAAAAAACGGCACTGAAAACTGATTCTGGATGATGAAGTTATGCTTGATCAAAGAAAATGTTGAAGATGTCCCCAATAGTGATGTGGCAGATATGAACTTGACCAACTAAAAAAAAGAACCCCCCTCTTCCCAAGATCAACCCTTGACAATCACTTTACAATAAAGTTTCTTATAAGTGAATCACTTTTGTAGAATAAGTGAGGTTCACTTTTGCAATAATGTTACTTTTAAATAGTGCGGCAATAAATTAAAGGACTTAAGAGACTCACTTTTTATTTTATTTTATTTATGTGAGATGCACTTTTACAATAAAGTAATTTGAAAATAAAAATTGCGTGCACTAAAAAGTAGCTTAATAAGACTTGAACTCAAGACCTATTAAGGAATAAAGCAACTTTGGACCAAGTGAGCTAAGTTTAAAAGGTACGTAAAAGAATGGAAAGATTAAGGGTTTTTTTTTTTTTTTTAATAACTCTTCTATCCCGTTCTCCGTGCTTGCCTTTTTTTCCTGCAAACACTACAACAGAAACTGGATTTAGCGTCTCTTTTTGCATCCTTTTTTGCGTCTAGACCATCTTTCAGTGTATTTTTCTTCATTTTTTGGACAAAATGGCGCAATTTCACAGGTTGGTGCTATTTTAGGTGTTTTTTTGCGTCCTTTTTCTAAATCTAGCGTAAATTGCGACGTAATTTGCACCAGGTTTTGCACCTGGTTATGCGCTAGGTTTTGCAACAGGTTTTGAGCCTAGTTTTGCACCTAATTTTGTGCCTAGTTTGTACATATACTCTTGTTGTGCCCCCTTTTACGCCCATGTTTGCCTCAACTTTTGCGCCCTTGTTTACATCCACTTTTGCATCCTTTTTTACATCCACTTTTGCATCCACTTCTGCTACTTTTTTTGCATCCCTTCATGTGCCAAGTTTTGCATCAAATTTTACATCCTATTTTGAGTCTAGTTTTGCATCTCGTTTTGTTTCAACCATTTTTGCATCCACTTTTGCATCCATTTTTTCATCCACTTTTGCACCCACATTTTCATCCCTTTTTGCATCCATGTTTACGTCTTTTTTTGCATCTACTATTGCATCCACTTTTGCATCTACTTTTGTCGCGTCCCAATTCACACCCATTTTTGCGCTTACTTTTACGCCCACTTTTGCTTCAACTTGTGCATCCATGTTTGCATATTTTTTTGCATCCAATTTTACATCAGTTATTGCATCCCTTTATGCATCCATTTTTGCATCCACTTTTGCATCGGGTTTTGCGTTGGGTGTTACGACTACTTTTGCATCTACTTTTGTTGCATCCACTTTCGCATCCAATTTTACATCCATGGTTGTATCCACTTTTGCGCCAATTTTTTCATCATGTTTTTCTTCCATGATTGCATCATTTTTTGCATCCACTTTTGCATCACCTTTTGCATCCATTTTTGGTGCACCCCATTATGCACCCACTTTTGCGCCTACTTTTGTTGCATCCATGTTTGCATCCTTTTTTGCATCCATGTTTTTATCCACTTTTGCATCCAGTTTTACACCCAGATGTTGAAGATGAAAATGAGGATAATGATTATGATATTGAGGATGGTTATGATGATGATGATAATGTTGTTGATAATGAGGAGAATTATGACAATGATGATGATGATGACGATTATGATTATGATGATGATGATGATGATGATGAAGATAATGGCAATGACGACATTGCCGATGGTTATGATGGCAATGAAATGAATGATGATGATGGTGATGATGACAATGACAATGATGATGAATACAATGAGAATGATGATGTTGATCATCTTAAAAAATAAGTTGTTATTTTTCATGCATAAATTGTGTGTGTCCTCCATGACCATTTTCCACTAATCACATATTTTGGGTAGATGTTATTTCTTATGCCAAAGGTAATGATGAATAACTGATGAAAATGTCAATAATCATGATGATGATTATGTCAAGGACAATGGCAAAGATGATGACACGGAGGATGATTATGCCGATGATGATGACTATTATGATAATCATGATGACAATGACAAAGATGGTGATGATGATGATCATCATCATCATTTCCATCATTGTCATCATCAAAAACATCATCATTGTCATCTAGTTCATCATCGTCATCATTTAAAGCATATGGGATATGTTTACCATTTAAAGCATGCATAACAAGTGGGATTATTATAAAACACCCCACCAAAGTACAAAATTCAAACCATAAGGGAAACATAATATTGAAATTGTTCCAATTTTCTTTCTCCCAACAAAATAAGTTGCATGTTATGACTCAGCAAGATCATATATACTTGCAAAATTCTCTAAAGTAAGGTCCTGAACAGAAAACAGAGATCTCAGTGCTGAGGTTGGACAATATCATAACAAAAAGGAAAAACCGCAATGAAATAAAAGAATACCTGTGCAATAGAATATTCACACAAATGTTTGAGGCCTTCTAAAATATATTGATCAGCATCTCTCAGAAGGTCTTGCGCAATATCTGTTGTCATCTCTACTGTACCAATGTATATAAATCTGACACTAGTACCCCATCAGAATCATCAAACATTCTTGGATAAAACATATTTGAGTTCTAACATGTCATAATTTATTTCATATTCAGCTTGAACTATTTATAACAGGAATGAATCCTTTGTTATTGCCATAAGAAACACATAGAAGAAACCATAAGAATTACCTCATCACTAGTTCAAAGAATGCCCAAGTTATATTTGGAATTTCAATATATGATCTTTTTCATTAAATTGGAGGTACACTTCTTTCTTGAAACTCTTCAGGACTCTTGATACATGATGTTTCCTTTATGTTCCCATTAAAAATTTCTATGTCTTTAATGTTTTCCTTCCTCAAGGCTTGTATCTATTTCTTGCTATTTTTCAGAATATTACACAAAGCTACAATTTTGGCATTGCCCTTTCTTTGGTTCCCAGTAAGGAAGATTATTTTAGGTTATCCTTTTATAGCATGGCTACCACTTTCCACTTACAATCGGAGGAGATTGAGATTACCATGGCTTACATGTACTTGAGGTTTCCCTTCTCAAGGCCTTCGTTCAATTTGAGACATGCTTTCTAGTGCCAACCTAACAAGGGACACATTTACCTTGCTCAAATTGAAAGACATTGCTTCTTTCTGCACTTCTAGGATTTCTTGTCTAAGATGTGCCTCTCGGAAATAATCATAATGGTACCAGGAGCTTGGGAACATTAATACAAATTTTTAGGGGCATGGGAATGCAGTTATTGGAGTTTCCTCATTGGGAGTTTGTACAAGCTTCCTACTAAGTTGAGAACACTTCAACCCAAAATTTGGTAGGTTATCTAATGATTTAATGTGCCAAACTCCCCCGCTAAAACGTTAAATGCCAATAGATTATAGGACCAAAATCCTAAAATAATCCTATAAGTAAACCCCTCTTCAATAATACACAAGCAAGTCACTCTTGGTGCCTTCTTTGGTTTGTTTGAGTGAACAACACTGCCAGTGATAGAGGTAGGACATGGATTCTAAGTTTTAAGCTTGACTCCATGGTTGTGACTTGAGAGAGGTGGCTTGAGGGATGAGGTTGGTAAAGGAGGCTTTAGATGGGTTTATAAACCATCTCTTGAGCTTGATTCAGTCTGCCCTTCGCTTAACCTCTGCCAACTCAAATTTTCTGCCACATGTCACTAGCTAACTGTGGCTTATTCTCATCATCAAGCTGTAAGTCAAGGTTTCAATCCATCAATATGCACTTGGATGCTCTCTCTGTAGTAATACTACAACCCAACGACCTTTAGGGTTTGTATCCCTTCAACGCATATTATAGGTTATGTGTTCCACTCAACATCACAATGAACAACAAGAGTTCTTTGCTCTTTACCTAAAATGCTCCTCAGTTCATTTGTGAAGAGGAATAAAGCTAGTTCTTCAACTCATGAATTATGGGTTTCTTTACTAGACTTCCACTAAACATCCTCTAGGTTCGAATCCTCACTCATAAATTTAATCACCATGCCTCTAAGTCACGATCATGGATGCAGGGGATTTCCTCTGTGCTTTGGACTCGGTTCAATTTCTACTTCATATCATTCCCAAAGCCTCTAGATTGGAACTACAGTTTGCTTGGATATATTTGTGTCTTTGACCTCTGAAGTTTCTATAGGTAATTGATTTCATCCAGGAACCCAACGACAATGCTTCACATACAGCGGATTTGCATCAAATTATAGGTTGACACTTGGGACAGTCGAATAATCCCCAACCTTTCACTCAGACTCCTCGACAAACTCCAACTGTTCTTCAATCGGATTAGAGTTTAGACTTCTTACCATAGCTTGCTAAACTTGGGCTTTGTCACACTTCATAACAAACATAAATGAATGAAAAATATTCCCATTTAACTAACATTGAATTGCACAAAAGAAAACATTTTACTTAACAAAATCAGTGCTCATAACAATCTGTGAAGGTCCATCCACTGGCTATGAAAGCATTTACAAAAACATTACAAAGTTCTGAAACATAATTGAAGAAAGGCAGACAGAGAGAGCCGATCTCATTCATAAACACACGAAATCAACAAATTTACAGGAGAAAAATATTTATGTGTATCAGTGTCTCTTCCTCTCGATTAGTTCTTGAGTACATTGAAAATAATGCCAACCAACCAATCCCCCAAACATAATCAGCATAGGTTTTTATATGTAAATGAAGAGGTAACTCCTTCCAATGACAAAGTGCTTCCCTTTTCCAAAATTGAACAGGTTGATCCATCTCTACTCGAAAACTATCGGTATCTCTCTATCTTCTTCGACACTTGAATAAGTTGATTTCTGTGAGGGCGTCATATCCACATCTACGAAATGATTAGAGAAATATCCTCAATCTCACTCCTTGGAAATATGCAATAATAACAAACAAACTATAAATAAACTAAATCTAAAACAAAATTAAGTTAACAAAACTGAAAGAATAAAATTAAACTATAATCAAACTAAATTAAAATTAAAATCAAATTACAATATAAAAAAAGAAAAAATAAACTAATAAAATCTTCTTGCAAGTTAGGCAGTGATATCCTAGGAAATTTAATCAATAAAGAATAATGATCTCAATTCCTTCAGTGTAGCGGTCTCTAATGACTCATTGGTATTCTTTTGAATGTTTCATTTGTAATGTTTTGATGGTGTAAAATATGTCTCCTTGAAATAAACAACCTGAGCCGACTCTTGCTTGGTTAACACTACAAATGCACCAATGTGGCAGTCCATTCTGTGAATCCATGTGTAATCCTTTGACATGTTGAAGATCCATCTAATCTATGATGTTTTCTTTTCTGGATCTGATCATTATTTCCTTTGATCTATCATTCTTACCTTTGATCTGGTATGATTCTAATTTGAACGCTGGTGGGTGCCAATGTAGAACAATCTTCCCCTTTCATTACCATATGATAGATTCCCTTCTAAGATTACATTTCACTCAAGCTCGTCGTGTTCAAAGCTTCAATGGCACAAGGTATGTTTCAATCTATGGCCATCCCAAATTTTTTCAACTTATTGTTTCTGCATTTAATTGATATTCAAATGATAAAAATTTAGCCTGAGAACTCTGAAATTGCTTCAAAAATGGGCTTTTTTCATTGAATTTGATCACCTTTTTTTAATTAAAATTTGTGCATAACCCGAGAACTATGAAATTGCTTCAAAAATTGCTCAAATACAAGCTAAATATGTGATGCTAACTTGGAAAAAGGATTATCCAAGTAGTCTCGTGAACAAACACTCGTAAAAAAGAGTATGGATAACCCCTCCATCTGTTTTTCATTGTTAAGGTTTTGGCTCGAGTTCTTAATTTCCAATTTGATGTACCTAATCTTCTCCTCTTTCGGAATTGGTAGCAATGATCAAATTTGAAGGGTGGGTCTTAATTTCAATTGGAAGGGAATTTATTCTTGGATCCCTTCAAAGATGAAGGGTACTATAAATAATTGTATTTCAATTGACAAGTTTAAATTAACTAAACCCTTTCACCAAAAATAATGTAAAAAATAAAATTGTTCTTTCAATTTTTTTATAATTTTAACAATTGAGCACCTCTTACTATTTACAGAAAAAAAAATGATATATTTTCAATAAAATCTAACTTAACTACTACTCACACCTATAACTTTCTCACTTAAGCACTTAACTACTCACACCTATAACTTTCTGAAATCTAGCCATTAATTAACTTCTTTTGGTATTCTGGTTCAATTTAAAAGGCGGATTGTTATTAGACTCAAATATGCAATGAGTTGCAAGGATTCAATTGACTTGGTCCCCTCCATCACATACATGCATGCCCATCAGAATTGTGACACCATCTAAAATTTTTAAATGCCTCGTGCCCATCCTAGGTGTTGATAGGCATTCCTCTTATAGTTTCCCAAAGATGTTATCATGCGCTCTTAAAAAACTTATTTTTCGGTGTCTATATACACAGCTCACGTCTCCTTAGTGCCAATGGGCACTTTTGCAATTTTTGATTTCATATATTATCCATGCAATTCCTTTTTCAATTCCTTTTTCCTTCAGTAATATGGATACAATTGGCCTTAATTTTTTTTTCTATAATGTATCATAAGTTTGGAGGCATTGACATTTATCTTGATGCATTGTGGTATCCAAATCAGGGAATATAATGGCCCCATTTTCCAAGATCTCTTGGGTTTTGTAGGGATACTTCATGTTAATGTTAATTTCCACCTCTTTTGTTCACATTTCTGGTATACTTTAATGCTAACATTCCTAAATTCAATTCACCCTCTTTAAGTAGATAATTCTAATGTTTTCTTCTTTTAGTCATCTAGTATGCTATTAGTTGCTTCTCATCAAGTTCACATAAATTGTGTAGTCTTTATTGTAAACTCTTTGTATCATCTGGATATTGTTCTATTGCCACCATATGAAGTGACTTCCAAGAAGAATAGGGACATAACATAATAATATAAAGTCTTTTACTTACCATTCATTCACCACATGAAAATATAAGTGGGAGTATATTAAAATTAAATATGTTTGTATTTTTAAGAGAAAAAGAATGGGTATGACAAACTGGCCTTTAAAGCCTCTATTAACATTAGTGTGAAATATAAATATATATATATATATATAATCTTGATCTTAGTATTTGTGTTTCCTAAGTACTATAAAGATAGTTTTATATTATCTTGATTTTTGATATAAAATTGTTAGTGCAATACTATTCTAAACTTAGTAATGTTTACTTTTTACTTTAATATTATTATTGAAGTTGAAATTATTAAATAGCATTTAATAAAAATAAAATAAAATAAACATTTTCTTAAGCATTGTTGAACAAATTCTCCTCTTATTAGTGTTATGTAACAAATTCTTATTAATATTATGTAACAAATGACACTTCATAGAAGTGGCCACATCACAAGTTTGAGAAAAACATTGTTGAGATAAAAGATATTGGAATATGTAACCTTCCATACTAAAAAATTGAAATCCTTTATTAACAATTTTCCCAATGTTGCTAAAACTGTTACAACAGAAATACAATTGGACACTAGTGTTAGCTTACATGAATCAAACACAATCAATAATTACTTGCATGTTTAAAAATATCAGCATTGTGATGTAATGAGCTAATTTGACCATATTACACACATATGTTAACCAATTATTTAAATTTCAATGTTTAATTTCTTCCCATATGTAACCACTATTAGGAGGTTCTAGTAGATTTTTAAATGATAACTATATTACCTTAACTCAACAAGTATAAACCTCATAGAAAACTTGTAAAGTCCTAACGACCAAAACCATCGAAACATAAGACCATATACATATAGACTTAAAAAGACCACAAACCCTCAACTAAAATGTAAACATTTCCCTCTCATTAACCCCAAATTTAAAATGCCTCACTCTTTTCATTTAAGTTTGAATTTGAATTTAGAGAGTTACATTTTCCCTCCTTCTCAAAATTTCAATCTAGTAACTATCTGCAGCAGGGGAGAGCCAAGAAGGGCATCTCGATTTGGAGCAGAGGAGAGTTGAGAAGGGCATCTTGATCTGGAGCAGAGGAGAGCTGAGAAGGGCATCTTGAGCACCCTGAGAAGGTGTAAAAGCACGAGTATGGTGAAATTGAAATAGTCTGTCCACTTACTGATGCCCTTGGGACAAAAATATTCACCAGGAAATAACACATTTGGCCACAGAAGCCGACGGGAATTTGTTGCAAGGTAAGGATTCGAGTTATGGTAGAGTTTATATTCGGGATTCTGGGAGAGAAAATGCTTTGCCTGATCAGCAGAATGGTAAATTAGCGAACAAGTTCCATGATCGAGGGGGCGAAAAAAGGGGTCAAGGATGTGCACATGAGCAAAAGCCCTGTCCGTAGTGGAAATCCTCAACAAACTTCGAAGTGGCACCTAGCGGCCAGGGTTTTTACCAAGTGGGTCTTTCTTTTCATTATTCTGGCCGAATTTGGACAGAATTTGTGGTATTGGACCATGAAACCCTCTGCTAAGAATACTGCTGGCCTTGGCGATGTCGTATCGGAGGGCCAGATTGCAGAGCTGGAGGACTTTCTGAAGAAGACGACGAAGATGTTGCAGTTTCAGCTAGAATTGGTGGATATGAAGTTCAGGAAGGAAGTAGAAGGGCTAAAGAAGGAGTTAGAGGAGAGTATAGAGGATCACGCCACTGCTTTTTACAAGGAGCTTCAGAATTTAAAGGCGCACACTAGTGACATCGAGGAATCGCTGATGAAGTTGAAGGGTTCAGGGGTTTTGATGAAGGACGAAGTGTTGGCTTTATTGAATCAGGTCATTGACAAGCGGGCGAGTGAGGGAGAGGGGTAGGCTTCGAGCTTGGATGGTATAAGGGCAGTGACGAGGCAGTTGGTGGAAGTGAAGATTGAGAGGCATGTTGCGGACGGGTTGGGAATGGTTGATTTTGTTGTGGGCACGGGTGGTGGCAGGGTGGTGCATCATTTTGAAGGGTACTTTTATGGGAATGGAAGGAAATGGGGTCTTTCCGCAGTTGGATCTTTATTCAAGACAGGAAACCCAATGCATACTTATGCGGGTAAGGTATTGGAACCGAGCTTTGGGTAACCTGGTTAGTGTTTTCCTTTGAAGGGGAGCAGGGTGTTTGTGGATATTTCTTTAAGGACTGCTACTTTTATCAATGCTGTTACTCTCGAGCATGTGGCAAAGGTATGTTGTGATAATTTTCATTCTCTTCTGTATACCCCACCCATTCTTTTCTCCTTTATGTTGTCTGGAAAGGGAAAGTGCATTATCTTGAGTGGATTTTGGGCAGCAATTGTCAGCTAGTCATGACAAATTCAATTTATCTGGTGTAGATGTTAGTGTGAATGACATCCACCGGGCTTAGATTATTTCTCTTTCTGTTTTTGAGAAGTTCCTTCATTGAATACTGAATGGTGATTCATCCCATATCATCCACAAAATATTTCCTAGCTAGATTGGAAAAACCTTGGGTGTATTTTCTCTCATCACGTGGGTTCGAGAATTATGTGAACTAAATGTAAGTGTACTGAGATCTAGGTTTTTATTGGTTCAATTCTGAAACTAAAAAAGTTAACAAATTGGACACCCGAACACACAGGACTTGGAATATCTAATGTAATAGTCACGTGAGAGAAACCAGCCTTGCTGTTGTTTTATTACACAAAAGCAACAAATCCAGTTAATTGCAAATTTCATAAACCTATTCCTTGGATCGGTTCTCTGAATACATGAATGCATCAAATCTAGTCAATTGCATGTTTCTTGGACCTACTCTTTTTTCTGAATTGCTATCTACATTGCTTAAAAGATCAAATCAGGACATTATGGAACGGAAAAATTATATCATGTGAACAATGGGGTCCTGGGAAAATCTCGTCCTAGAAATGCCAGAAGGAAAGCATATGAGCCTACACACCAAGATAAAGGTACTCAATGTCACGACAAAAAATTGAGTTGGACTCTCACAAGCAGAGAAAACTCCTGCTTAAATTTCCTTAATCTTCTAGGATAAAAGAAAAGAGAGGGGTCCTTCAGAAAAGTAACTTTACAATGATGCTTCCTTAGAAAGCCAATAGCAATCAACCACACTGAATACCATAAGTATTTGATGTTTTCTGAACCATCCAAGCTTCACCTAGAAGAGGGCCTTTCCACAAAAGCAAGGTATAAAAGAAGTGAGATTTAGCTTGAAATCAGAACACTTTTGTAACCCAACATTTCAAAAACATGTACAATTGTTTTTTCCTTGCCACAAACAACGTCAATTACACTTGCTTTATGGAGCATATGATTGACAACTAACTCCTTTTGGAGGAGAAGCCACCCCCAAGCTCTATATGTAAGAGAAGAATGTGATTTCCAAATGGATTTACACCTCATCAACCATTGTGCCACATGATCCTTTACCCCCCATCCTATGTTCAAGCAAGGGACTTTGTCAACTGTGTGCTAGACCATATCATAAAGATCCTTTGTCACATAGATGTATAAGGGATTCCCATTCTTCTTTCTCCAATCCCTTTATAATGGACTTGCCTCATGCAATTGCATTTTACAAAACACTCTTCAAGAATCATGCGACAACGTCCTCTAAACAAATTTATTCAAACAGGAGTGAGATTTTGTGCTTGGTTAAGAGCATGCATGGGTGCCATTCTTTTTGGGTTGTGACTATGTATCCTAGTGACTGTGTAAGAAACATCCTAATTGGGTTGTGAATGTACCTTACCTCTCTGACCATGACTTGTTTGCAACTCACCTCAAACTGAGCTATGGTTGTGTTAAGCCCTAAATGACAGGTCAGCATTGGTGTTAAGTTGCTGAGGTCTTTTGAGGGTGTTTGACTGTGTTTAGGGTTGAGTATCTTCAGTTTATACTCTTCACACTTGATTACTGAGATATCTTTCTTACTATTGTAAGTTCATAGCCTTAAATCTAACCTTCTATCTCTCAAGGTATGTTGATTGTTTCTATGGTAACTTTTCAGATATATTCCAAGCTTTGAACATTGGAATCAATTCATTATCATTATAATGAAAAGGGTAGATTGTTCTCTACAATGTAATATTTCAGAGTTAATAAAATTACATATGGTAATTGGTTATCTCTTGGTTGCATTTTCCATGTGGATGTGGAAACCACCCCAACGCCACTAGGAGCCTACATTTACACACCTTCATAAATGTGTCCAATCAATACCTACCTTCAACTCTTTTCAATTTCATTTATACAACATTTAAACTACCCTTAAATGCTGATTTCTTCTTGGCATGGGCTACCCAGGGTCTGTTATCAGTGCCCAATAATCTGCCAACAGCTTTCAGTTAATCCATGCATAAGTTATAATGATTTGAGTGTATGAGAATTGCGCTTATCTGCCTTTCATAAAATGCAAAATAAAAATTGAGAATTGTTCCATAGTGAGAATTGGACACAGTGGCATAGATCTACTCTCTCCCTAATGTGGTAATCTTCTTGGACTCAAAACTCATAACCAATTGGATAAACCAAAGCTCAATATGCTCCAACATCTATTTGTATCCTCTCTTGGAAACGATCAAAGGATAACTGCCAAATGTAAGTATTGCTCACAATTATCAAGAATTCAATAAGAAGGTTGATTCCTTGGAAAACTCAGCTTGCCAGTTAGATATGGGTTAGATAAGAATACAAATTAAGGACCCATATGGGAAGGTCACAGTATTAGAATTAAAAATCATATGATTTCTACAAGATGAAATGGTGTAGTAACAGAACAGTCAATACTACTCATATGCAAGGGTTGAGAACTATCAATGCTATTTTTAAAAACAAGTATCCCTTGATCTCAATGAATTTACATAGATCCAAATATTTATTGAAGGACTTGAGGTGACAGGAAAAACAAACAAGCAAGAAAATTGGACCCACCTAGTATTGATCCAAATAAACCAACTATTTTTGCAATGGGGAATCAAGTGGAAACCCTGGAAAGTGTGGATTGGTAGGTTTCATTACTGACAAATATAGGAACATCCCTTTTCAATAGGCACTATACATTAAAACAAACAATTTTGCAGAATTACAGGGAATGTATATAGTTAAAAATGGCACAAATCTACTCTCTCCCTAACGTGGTGATCTTCTTGGACTCAAAACTCATAACCAATTGGATAAACCAAAGCTCAATATGCTCCAACATCTATTTGTATCCTCTCTTGGAAACGATCAAAGGATAACTGCCAAATGTAAGTATTGCTCACAATTAGCAAGAATTCAATAAGAACTGTCAATGCTATTTTTACAAGAGATATGGGTTAGATCCATATTTATTGAAGGACCCAAGGTGAAAGGAAAAACAAACAAGCAAGAAAATTGGACCCACCTAGTATTGATCCAAATCAACCAACTATTTTTGCAATGGGGAATCAAGTGGAAACCATGGAAAGTGTGGATTGGTAGGTTTCATTACTGACAAATATAGGAACATCCCTTTTCAACAGGAACTATACATTAAAACAAACAATTTTGCAGAATTACAAGGAATGTATATAGTTAAAAATGGCACAGATCTACTCGGACCCGAGGTGACAGGAAAAACAAACAAGCAAGAAAATTGGACCCACCTAGTATTGATCCAAATCAACCAACTATTTTTGCAATGGGGAATCAAGTGGAAACCCTAGAAAGTGTGGATTGGTAGGTTTCATTACTGAAAAATATAGGAACATCCCTTTTCAACAGGCACTATACATTAAAACAAACAATTTTGTAGAATTATAGGGAATGTATATAGTTAAAAATGGCACAGATCTACTCTCTCCCTAACGTGGTGATCTTCTTGGACTCAAAACCCATAACCAATTGGATAAACCAAAGCTCAATATGCTTCAACATCTATTTGTATCCTCTCTTGGAAACGATCAAAGGATAACTGCCAAATGTAAGTATTGCTCACAATTATCAAGAATTCAATAAGAAGGTTGATTCCTTGGAAAACTCAGCTTGCCAGTTAGATATGGGTTAGATAAGAATACAAATTAAGGACCCATATGGGAAGGTCACAATATTGGAATTAAAAATCATATGATTTCTACAAGATATAATGGTGTAGAATATGGTGTAGAAATGATTACAATAATCTGTTTTAGGTGCTTCTATTAAAACATGTGCATACTCTTAAGAAGTAATTATCCCCATTTGAGCAAAGTCATCTCCTTTGCACTTGCATGCTCCTATAAAATAGGATTTGCAGTATTAGGATTGGGAAATGAACTTTATGTGATTGGTGGGGTCATTGGACTAGGTCGACAGAATCTTGATATACAATAGCTTTCTGATGTGGATATTTTAAGCGTTAAAATGAACGACCAATATGGCGTCTAGCAACACCTATGACACGTTTCCGAGGCACTATAGTTGGCTGTACTGTACTAAGAATTTAGTTTGTGGCAATTGAATGTTACCTTAAATTTGTGAGTATTTCCAAGATACTGAATTTAATTCCAGTGTCCAAGCTACTGATTCTGTGATATAATACAAGTGGCGTAATTATTTTTTAATATCTTTTCCACTCAGCATGCAAATAACAGGCATGCAACAAAATGTAGCAAAACACAACTAAATTGGATTCAGATAGGAAACTCAATCAAGTCTAACTGAACTTGCAAATTATATAATTATTGTATGTAACTCTGATTTATTGTATGTAAATATTCGGTATTCTCACCTTGCATTTCTTTAGGTATTATTAAAATATTGTGGAAAGGCTAAAGATGTCATCCTTCTTGCTAAGTTGACTTCTGTGTTTCCTAAACTTGCCTAAACTTGCAGTAGCAAGCCATTTGATTCCTCACCTTTTTTTATTGTGGCCTGGTGTAATTAGAGTGTCTGGAATCCAACTAAAGACATCATTCATGTCTTGCATGAAAATCCAGAGGCCCAGCAATTGGCCATATAAAAGTTGTATATAATGTTTTCCTGGATATTGATATATGGAAGATCTTGGAATGCTATATCTAATTGTCTTCATATCTAGCCATGTAGACGTCTAGCTTTGTCGTATGCACAATGCTTATTTTAGGTAAGTACAATTTATACTTGGAAGCTGAAGTCACAAGTTTGTTCACAGAATTAGGTAAGGATGCTGTGACTCTGAAGAGAACAATTCTTATGAAGAAAACAACAAATATAAAAAAGCACAAGTAACAGGCTGGTATAAAAAAAAACAAATACCTGTTATGCTCTAAAAAAACCAAATACCAAATAAATAAATAAATAAAGCAAATACTTGTTCTGCTCCATATGTGCTTCCTCCTCCGCTTGCCATTGTTGCAAAGCACAAGTAACAGCCTGGTGCGGTGCTTTTGCTTAATCTTCTCAACCTCCAAGGGCGCTTTTCAACCTGCAAGGGCGAAATATGCATTCAACCTGAAAGAACCCGTGCTTTTTAAGTTTCCTCCTTCCACACTGGCCGCCACTATTTCCACTTGCGTGCTGCCCGTGGTTTTGAGTCCAGGATTGCACCTAGGAATGTGCCAAGCCCTTCCTGTGATTTGGCATTGATCTGGGGTGCTTTCCTGGGCGCCACTATGTCCAATTCTGGGCGCTTATCTCTTAATCGGTTATTGCTAGGTTGATTCTCAAGGGATTGGCCACCCATTGACGATGTCCCTAGTACCTAACATTTACGAGCAGTGTCAAGGACAAAAGGATTGTACCATCCATTTGGATTTTTCCCCTTATACAGTGATGAAAAAATATAAAACTATGTACCTTGAGAGAGAGAAAAGTATTTGGTCTTGTTGGTCTTATTTGTTTGCTTGGTTCACTTTGATCTTGTGGTTGTTGACTCATGGTCCTATTCTTACTTGGTCCTAACACTCTCACTTGTGTGCACCTTTGATTATGATGCCTCCTACTTTATGGAGTGTATTTACCTCATTGGTTATTAAAGACCTTTGGACCTAGCATTGTTATGGTTACCTTATGTTTTGTTAAAAAACCCTTTAACTCACTTATGGTTAACCCACTTATGGTTTTGGAATTTTCACTTTATGTTGGACTTTTAGACTTTTATTTTATGACTTTGTTATAAATTATTTGATTAATTATTTTATAGTCTTATTAATAAAATATGATTTAATTAATAAAGACTCTTTTTTACCTTTTAGTTTTATCTCATGTTTGAGACCCTTTGACTTTCTATTATTGGGCCACTTTATCTTACCCTAAGTTATTTTATGATTATTATTGAGCCACTTTATCTTACCCTAAAGTTATTTTATGATTATTATTGAGCCACTTTATCTTACCCTAAAGTTATTTTATGATTATATGTGGATCATCCTTTGTATATCATTGGACCATGTTTTTTAACTTGTAAACATTATAGAATGAGCGTACCTTAGCCTCTTGATTAATTAATCTATCAGCTCTGTGATTTTATGATAGCGATTTATCTCGGCACGACTTTCTCCACGGGCTTGGATTCTGATTTTGATTTTTCACGGTTGCTTTCTCCACGGGCTTGGATTCTGATTTTTATTTTTCACGGTTACTTTCTCCACGGGCTTGGATTCTGATTTTGATTTTTCACGGCTGCTTTCTCCATGGGCTTGGATTCTGATTTTTTATTTTTTACGGGCTTGGATTTTGATTTGTGGTTTGGCTTACCTTCGTGGGCTTGATCTCATGGGATCTCTTTCTCGGTTTGGTATTCACCGATCTCTGTCTCGGTCTGGTCTTCACCGATCTCCTTCTCGGTCTAGTCTGCACCGATCTCCTTCACAGCTGCCGCGGGTTCCCTTGTCTTTCATCAGCCACCTTTTTCTTCTGCTGCTGCCCGTGTATTTCTCTAGCAGCTGCCTGTGTTCTTTTGCTGTTGTCCGTGTATTTATCTACCGACTACTTTCTCCATGGGTTTACTTCATCGATTTCACTCCACAAGATTTTGCTCTTGCTTGGTCTTCACATCATGATTATTGCCTCAGCGTTTTGATTGGTCATGAGTTTTACCACTATGTTATTATGCATGGGGTTTACTACGATCTGTTCTCTGCACAGGTTGAGTTTTTCTATTTGATCCACCATGACTGGTTTCAGGAATTTGTTCATCGTGAATCTGTTGGTAGAGTGCGTGACTGCACATCTTTCACTATGAGTGCATCTGTGTGATTCTCCTTGACTGCACTACTAAATTGATTTAAGAAACTAAGGTTTGTTTACTCCCTCTCTCTCTCAAGGTATGTATATGGTTCAACTAGTTTGACTTGTCCTTTCAGTGACAAGATCAAACTCATAACTAACTGAGTATAAGGCGGATCCAACAATGGTTAAGATTCTTTTTCTTTTGTAGTTTACTTGAGATTTAGTTTTCTGCACGTGTTATTTATTATTTTTCTGTACATGACAATTGATGAAACATTCCAATGATCAACTTTAATGCAATGACCAGCAGAGCATTAAGATAATGCAGTGACCAGCAGAGCATTAACTTGAAAGAAATGAAAGTTATGTTGTTACGTTTTATTACAGTTTGAATTTTACCTTAGTTCTTTATATGTTCATGTATTGAATTTTAGTACTTGTATTAACACTCAGCTAACCTGAAAAATCAACAGAATGGAGAGTAAAATACTAAGTCTAATTGAAATGAACGTGTGGTAAAATTGATTTTTATCATATAAAATAGATCAGTTGTGAACTCAAGTTGATGCTATTTCAAGAGTGGAAAGTGAAAATCCATTAATGTTACCATGTGAGAGGCATAGTTTTAATAAAACTAATTCTACAAACATGATTTTGTAACTTTTTCTTTGTATCAAATTGTACTAATTGTAATATTATAGAAAAAACCAAGACTCAAGTTTGGAAGTATCATCTAGAGTTGATCACTTGTAGTGAGCTCAAGCACACCTTTTTATGAGCGGAAATTATTTTGTGAAATGTCTGTTACTTAGGATGAAAGCTTTGGAAAGTCAATAGGTACACCATTCAAGAAGCATGGTTTTGATAAAAGTAATTCTAAAAACATGGTTTTTTTTGTATCACTTTTTGGTGATAAAACTCTAAAGTGTCAAGTGAAATTGATGTAAGTAAATATGTATCATCTGATCACTTCTCATGAGCTCAAGCTCAAAATTTTGAAAGATATGGTAATTAACTATGGTAGCAGTTTTGCTGTGGATTTATTCATGTATTCATTTATATATGTATGTGTGTATGTATAATTACCATCTACCCATCTACTTATTAATTATAATGTGGGTAACCTACTCATCCACAATAAATGGATGATTTTGTTATGGTAACTATTTAACATTGGCATGTCATATAGAGATAATGTGTGGGGATGGGTGGCCATGGGTAACATCCAAACAAGGATATACTTAAAATAGAATAAGGTGCCTATCACCCTAGGACCTAATGCCAACTCCAAGTCACCTGAAACTGCGAAATATTTTTGATATGGAAATGACACTTTTCAAAATGTTCAGGAAGTGTGAAAAATGACATATTTAAATAATTTAAAAAATAATTAATATAAAAAATAATTCAAACTCTAAAAACTTTTTTGCTTTCATTTCAAAATTTTAGATTTGTTGGGTTTGTTTCCTATATAGGGCCTTTTTATGCACAAACAAGACATTCCTAGATTTCACTCCCTTTGAGGGCCTTTAAGATTTTCTCCTTTCGAACAAAGGAAACATGCCATTTATGGTATTTTGGATAGGAAGTGTCTCATAAATCTCGTGGAAATGTTTCCAGAAACAGGAATGCCCTGCAAACATTTCATGGGTGTTTCATACATGTTGTGATTTCCAAAATATTTCTGGGCAGGAAACAGGGGCTATGTAAGAATTTCCTGTGGCCTTGCCCTATTGTAACTTCTCATAAGACAGTTGTACCAAAATACGTAATCTCAATTGGATTATGCAATAGTGTTTTTTGTTTTTATTCAATATTGGGCATAAAAAGTGAACAAGCTAAAAAAATCAAATTCAAGAAAGGAAATCAAGGTCAATGACACTTTACATTCTTAGTCAAACTTTAAATGTACAAGTTTGAAGGTTTGAAGTGAATGGCTATTTTTATTTTTGTGAATAGTTGGCTTTTTCTGGGAACAATGTGGTTGTTTAAATTTCCTTTTCACCAACTTGAAATATAGCTGATATATCATGGTCGCTGACATTGAATAGCTTATCCCATTAATATTACACTTATCTTTAATTCTTCTATATGCTTTGTTCTATTATTTTTCTTTCATGGAATATGGATATATATTTGAATGTGTATGAATATATCTCTATTTATGCACACAAATACCTTCATGTACTTGCATATCATACTGTAGTCACATGTGCACAATAGCATGTGCCCTTGGCTAATAATTTTTTTGCTAATATAAATTGTCTTTGTTGGTGTAAATTGTTAAAATATTCATTAT
The DNA here is from genome assembly GCA_001517045.1 of Pseudotsuga menziesii. NCBI lineage: Eukaryota > Viridiplantae > Streptophyta > Pinopsida > Pinales > Pinaceae > Pseudotsuga > Pseudotsuga menziesii. The sequence goes on along the minus strand of LPNX010879865.1, from coordinate 110,490 downwards.
ATCATGCATGATGCACATAGTAGGCGTATTCTTTTAGTAACCATTCATGAGTTCTTTTTTTAACATCCCTGCTGAACAAAATCACACCATCAATGAATAACAACATTTATGTAGCAACACACACATCCTCAATTGGATTCTACAACTATTTCTTAAACACATCCCTTATTCTTTGTCCATATCAAGTTTAGGTTATTAGGTATGCATCGATACATTATTTTGTTCTCTAAGACCCTTTTGCGGACCACTTTAATAGATTGCGTAATTATTTAGGATATTTTGTTGCCTGAGCACGGTAGATTTTTTTGCTTATTAGTGTGTTTGGAAAAATAAATTGGATTTTAAGCATGTTTGTCTTTGGATCTTATTGTCTTTTATTAGAATTACAAATGATTAAATCTATGTGTCAATATTGCTCCTCTTCCTGATTCTTAAAGGGTGCTATCTCAATGGAAGAGCACCTGCTTTATAAGCAGGAGATTGCTGGTTCGATTCCTCCATGCCCTAATGATATTGCAATGTATTTCTAAAGGTAAAAAATGTAGTAGTGCAAGATGGATGCAATATTAGACGCAATACTAAATGCAAAACATGATGTAAAAGTGGACGTTACATCAAATACAAAAGTGGATGCAAAATTCGACCTTATGTCAGACGCAAATGTGGACACAAAAATGGATGTCACACTAAACGCAAAATTGGATGCAAAAAGAGACTCAACACTAGACACAATTAATGACTCAAAACTAGATGTAATAATATGTCCAAAACTAGACGCAACAATAGATGAAAAAGTT
>LPNX010879865.1:93804-109331 GCA_001517045.1 Pseudotsuga menziesii | reverse complement strand
AAAACAAGATACAAAATTAGATGCAAATGGGGATGCAACATTATAAGTAAATTTGGATGCAAAACTAGACGCAATATTGGGCTTAAAATTGGATGCAAACTTAGATGAAGAATTGGACACATAATTTTATGTAAAACATGGTGCAAAATTGGGTGTAAGACTCGATGAAAAACTAGGAGCAAAATAAGACGCAACATTGGATGCAAAAATGAGTGTGAAACTGGGTGCAAATAAGGATGTAACAAAGGACGCAAAAAAAGATGCAATAGAAGTTGAAAAATTGGGCGCAAATAAAGGCGTAACATTAGATGCAAAAAATTGGGCGCAAAAATGGATGTTAAAAAGGACAGAAAAAAAGATGCAATAGAAGTTGAAAAATTGGGCGCAAATAAAGGCGTAACATTAGATGCAAAAAATTGGGCGCAAAAATGGATGTTAAAAAGGACAGAAAAAAAGATGCAATAGACGGCATTTTACGAAAATGTACAATAGCACCAGGTTTAGCGCCGGATTGTTCACCACAATTGGGAAAAAATTACACTAAAATATGGCGTTAAATTCGACGCTAAATCCAAATTTTGTTGTAGTGAAATCACAAAAAAAACAAAAAACAAAAACAAAAAAAAACTTTTTCCACACAATGGGGTTAGATCTTGGTTAGCTTACCCGAAAAGTGTACGTTTTCAAGTTTTCTCGTTGTTTCTGATTTGTCGTGATCGCACAAAGTGCACGGCAAAGAGCATACGTAGCCAAGAAGACAAGAAAAAAAACATTCCCTTACTGTTTCTGATTCACCGCGATCGCGCAAGGTGCACGGCAAAGAGCATACGCAGTCAGGGAAGGAAACAGTCCGAGACTAAAACAAAAAAAATCTAATAATAAAACTGATAAGATATGAGAGATTTAAAAAAAAACAAATTTGTCACTTAAACATTATACCTTTAGATTTGCCGAAATGGGTGTTTTTGGAACAAACGGAAACAGTTTTCGATGAAACGAAAACTATTTTTCTCAATGGAAACGGTGCTCCGGACGCAATGCAACAACTCCTACAAACCAAAAATGCACAGAAAATCCAGAACTAGAAACCCTTTCAAAGTTTTGGCAACACCGGTTCTAGATCTAGATCAAAACCAAAAGCGACTCTTCATAAAAGCTCTGATACCATGTTTGGGTACACAGGGTACTCTCAAAAGACTGAACACCTTCAACAACCGCTTCACACAAATATATCACAGATCAACACACTGATGTTTGTCACGTGGTTAAAACCCTCAAGAGGAAAACAGTCCACGGCTCCAGCCAAATAGCTACTTGGAGCAATTTATTATGAAAAAGAAAGAAAGTTACATGAGCTTCTCATAATTGATCAACTAGCCAAGGACCCTCTATGCTCTTTAAATAGAGATCATAGACCAATCAGGTGTTAAGCCATGGATCAATGGTAGTTATGATATGAGAGAAGTTGAACCATCGGATCACTCTATGTCTAGAACATATCGTGACCGTCAGATTAGAATGTTTACAAATATATACTAATGCATACTAAAGAAACACACTTTTACCTAACGGATATATTACACAAGTTGATCTTAACTAACTCCTAAGTGTCTAAATATCCCAACAATAACTAACTAAAGCTGATTGAATAGTTAACTCAATGTGTCTAAATCATTGTTGGAGCTCACTAGTCTAACTATGGATGTCTAAATCAGTCTACAATCAGTTAACTGATGAGGTAGGTGGGAAAAAGGCACCACTTTCCCTACATGCATGCAAAACTGGTGCTAGGACAAATGAAAGTAAATGAAAGTGATTTAACTGATCGTAAATGGAGGTTGACTCAGCATAAGTGCTTACCTACCACAAACAACTGATGGAGGTTGTTGGTGGAACTCAGAGTGGGATCCTATAATGTAGGGATTGGTCTTAGAGGCACATAAAATCATGCATCCACATGCATTAAGTGGAATATAACCTCTTTATGTGTCCCCCACACTCTAGTACAATAATAATTACCCCCTAAGTTAGGAAAATAGACCAAATAGACTATATTGGACAAAGGAGGATTAATTAATCCCAACAAATAAGCGATAGAGAATTTATATAGGAGATAACACAATGAAAAATGAAAAGCTACAAACTTATATAGGTCATTTTGAGAGCCTAAATATGAAGGAGGACAAGAACATTACATCCTACTTTCAACGCGTAGATGAAATTGTCAATACTCTTAGAGGTCTTGGGGAAATAGTTCCTGAAGAAGAAATTGTACAGAAGGCACTAATATCTCTACCTATGATATTTGATTCTAAAGTATCAATTTTGAAAGATAGAAAGGATCTTGACACGGTAACAATGGATGAGATTCATGGAATTCTTACTGCCTTTGGAATGAGAACTAAAAAGGAGAATCCCTTAAGAAGGGAATAAACCTTCAAAGCCTCCAAGAAGACAAAAGGATGAAAGCAATATTCCAATAAAAATGCTTCTGACAAATCTAATATTGAAGAATCTAACTTTTGAAGAAACTCTAGTAAGTTCATGGAAAATACAAAGGTAAGCTTCCTTTTAAGTGTTTTGAATGTGGTAATCATTTTTCTTCTAAATGACCTTACAAAGAGGATAGAGATAGTGATGAGGAGGAGGATCATAAAGAAAATAAAAATACAAATAGAGGAAGTAGACTTGAAAATAAAACCTTTGGAAAACAGAGGAAAAGTTTATACTCCAAAGAGAAAATTATCTCAATAGATGAAGCTAACAGTTGTGATGATGAAAGAGAAGTGCTCTTTATGGCGATAGAAGAAGAATGTGAAAATGAAAAGTCTGAAGATGAAGCATGCACCGAGGTAGACTTTGAAGGAGAAGTATTAAGTGCTTTAGAGTATTTGAAAAAAAACAAGAAAGGAGAATAAATATATAAAGGATCAACTTCTGAAGTATGAAGACTAGATAGAAAAATTCAAAATAATAGAAGAGGACCTATCAAGAAAGATGGAAGAGAAAGAAAAAACACATGAGGATTAAAGAAGGAACTACACAAGGTAAACACTCAGTTAGATTATCAAAAAAATTTGGCATAAGCTCTAAGGTATTGGACGAAATCATCAGCAATCAAAGATCAATTTTAGAGAGATATGGATTGGGATATGGACAATACAAATGTAATAAGGATTCAAATATAATAACACCTAACCATGAAGCAGGTACAAGGATCCTTGCAGACGCACTCAATTATTATTATTAAAGAGAAAGACAATAGAAATATTGACCAAGAATCTTATCATACCAAAGGAGATGTACAATAGAATACCTATCACAACTAGGTATCAAACTATCTCTTGGGGCATTATTGTTCCTGTTATAATTTTCGTCATAAGGATGCAAATTACAAAGAATTGGAAAACAAAAATTTTGAGAAAAAGAGACGTCCTCTCAAGAACATCAGAGATGATAATTAGAACAAAGAAACCAGGAAGTCTAATGAAACCATCACTAATTTTAGTATTTTGGAAATGGGAATTGAAGGCTATACATGTCACAACTATGGTCGTATAGTGTGTTTCTCTTGTAGGATGGGTGGCTGGGGAAGTAGGCTACCATTGTCCCCACCCAAGATCAAAACCCATGACTATATGTGCATGACCCCTACGGGAGTGTTGGAATTTTTAGTAATGAAAAAAAGGTTCCTCGTGTAGGCTGGGTGGTTGGGGAATATATGCTATCACTATCCCCAACCAGGATAAAAATCCACGACTATATGTACATGACACCTATGGGAGTGTTAGAATTTTTAGTAATGAAAAAATATATATCAATACTACAAACATTTCAGTAATTGCACACCAAGATGAACCCAAAAGTTACTTCTACAAGAAATACCATACAAAGATTTGGAAAAAATAGACCAAAGAACAAGAAGAATGCAATCTAGCCTTGCATGAGGTTCAGTGGCACATTGATAACAAATTTTCTAAATACTTGACAAAAGATCTAGAAAATTCTACAAACCTACAAAATGAGAATGGAAATAGTATGTAATCAAGAAAATAAGATATGCTGTTGAAGGCCCTATGCACAGAAAGGAAAAAATGACAAACTTTCAGAAAACACAAAGGGAAGTACTAAAGATGGAAGAAGTGGAAAAGATAGGACAAAAAGAGGAAACATTGTTCTTCATTTCTCAAGGCTCAATTCAAAACCTAGCCATAGACAAAGGACAAGCTCTAGTATGATCAGTGTAAGAACAACAAAGAGGATGATAAGGATAGTTCGTGCAACGGAAGGAAGCATATGTTTGAATAAAGAAAAAGGTATGTACAAGAAAACTTATTTTTCCTACTAATAAAAAAAATTATTTTAAGGATCGAGTTGGAATAAGCCATGAAAGAATTTGTGCAGAAAAGGATTGTGACGAAGGATATAAGTAAATCATGATGAATCCATAAGGTACATCTCAGTGTTGATATAGATAATGGACATTCAAGTCATTCATTAAAGACAAAAAAACTATTTTAGACTATAAGGTTGCATCATCATTCAAACATCAATGCCACAACAAATTATAAATCATATTCATAACACTAATATACATACAAGAAAGTATGATAAAGTACATTTACATTCCTTCAATAGTCAGAATTTGTGTTACATTCAAAAGAGCTATCGTTACAAAAAATAGAGGTAAATATATTCAAAATTATGTCAAAAATAACTATGTCAGAGAAGATAAATAAAAAATGCATACATCAAGATGTTATGTGTTATCAGGGCTATTCATATCTATGGTCTACAAAGTTTGATTCCAAAATTACAAAAATGTACATTTTTAAAAGGGGACATTAGCGCAAAATTAATCACCGAGTTTTTGTGATGAAAAGTGTATCTCTATGTCAGGTTGGTGCGTCTGCTCCTCCAATCCCAAAATGTCTGGAATTATTCGATCTTGTATTAGAATATTTATGATATAATGTTGTTGTATCTCCAACTAATCAACACAATTCTTTAGATATGAAATATCTTTCGTATGTTTCTTATTGACTTGCACTTGTGTGTACCACTCTTTGAAATATGTCCCTTTGACATTTGATTCCCATTTCTCCGGGTTGTTCTTAACTTTGTTGAATTGTGTCCTTTGCACCTAAAAACATGCAAAAAGACTGCTTGCAAAATATTGAACCTATTGATGTTTCTTAAACATCCTGACAATACAAGGACATGTAATTAACTAACAATTTGAAGAATGGTTGGATAACAAAAAAAATTCTACAGGATAATTAATCACAAGGAACAACAGTTGGATAATCTCGACATCTTTTAAATGTATCTACTCAATTTGGTAAAAATTGTGGATAGATATTCATCATGAATGGTTAATTCACTTACTCGCGGGATTGACAAAAAGGGAAGACTGACTTGATTGCTCCATATGAATGATTTGATGACATCTTCTATATCTTCTTAAAGACTAAACTATGCTAGCTCGTGCCATATGAAATGTTGCATGAAGTGGTAGATCTTTCAATCATGTCAATTCATTACAAACCTTGAATATGTCAGCAAAAAGTGAAAGCATGGAGAACGATGCGATCTGAAAGGGAAAAGAAACATGAATAAGGGGAAGAAACTGAAACAATGTGATGAATAAGGAATAAATATGAGTTCATCTCCGTATGGAAGTTGTGCAAAGAAAATGAGTTCAACACAAAGGAGCAACAAAAGATAGGACATGAGCATAAATTCAAGGGGTGAACTTGCAACCGCGTAGGGGGAGGATACAATGTGCTATTATAGGTTTGTAGATCATTGAATATTAATTTTCCATTGATTTCAAATGGGATGAAAGTAGCAAGTAAATATGCAAACAATATTGTGCAATACAAAGACTTCAATGAAGACCTAACATTCAAAGGGAGTTAAGCTTTACTTGGTATTGACATCAATTCCAAAGGGGGATTTTTTTGATCTTGGAGTTGTAATGATGTCAAATAGATTGTTGAACTTGGTGATGGCATTAAAGTCTTAAATCTAGTTTGAAGAAGTATATAAAAATTTTGTGCACAAGAAGCTAGATTGAAAAAGTATATAGAAAATATGTGTGCAAGTCTCAACATGTCCCGCCAATTGTCAAAGAAAGTATTTAAGCCGGTTTGAATAAGTATACAAAATAACATTTTTTGTGCTCAATCAAGTTATGGAACTCTAGCGTACAAATCCAACCAAGTGATGGCGCTCCAATGTGTAAGTCCCACCAAGTTATGGAACTCTTGTGTGCAAGACCCACCAAATCATAAAACCCCAAAAGTGCATGGCGATGAAAGAATAAGAGGAGTGGTTAGCTTGACCGAGAAGAAAGGTAGAATGGGTGTCACCGACTTGGAGAAACCCCAATTTGTGGACACATCAATTAAGTAAGATTGGTATAAATAAGAGGAATATTGATGTGTGTTGAAGTAATATTGGAGCGCAAAGATGTAATAGTCTGAAATTGCAAGCTTCGGGGAACAAATGAAATGCCTAGGGGAGTCAATGGAAGTATGAATTGAGGTAGTGTGCAATATTATAGGACATGCTGAAATATAAGGAGAAGTCGCACATATTTATAAAGAGCATTTGTGAAAGGAGCCTAAGGATAATTTCAACAATGAGAATGTGAATGAGGGGCACTTGAACAAAATAAGGAAGGATTGCATAGAAAGAGTTGGAAACTTGAAGCACGGTTTGCTCAGAGAAAACATAGTAGAAAGCACAGAGTGGATTTTGATTGAGGTGAACAAAAAATATATGTCTAGGTGGTAGGATGAGGAAAAGACAAAATATTGGTTTCTTCCACAGGATGGTTCCTGGTAAATCATGTGGGTTCCCAACTATGCAAGTCGGTGCATGCTTATATAAGTTGGTGCTCATAAGAGGATTGGTATCCACACAGGTTGGTGCCTATAAAACAACAAGTTGGTGCTTGCAAGGGATTGGTGTCAACAAAACAATGATTCTGTGATCACACTTGTTTTGGAGATTGGTGTATCCCAACATTATATGCAATACGAATATATATATATATATATATATATATATATATATATGTATGTATGTATATATGTATGTATATATGTATGTATATGTATATGTATATGTATATGTATATGTATATATGTATATGTATATATGTATATATATATGTATATATATATGTATATATATGTATATATATATACATATATATATGTGTATATATGTGTATATATATATATGTATATATATATGTATATATATATTATGTCCATAGTGTTCTTTGTATTGTAATTTGCTTATGATATATGGTTCATATGTTAATGAATGGTTGCATTAACATATAAACCATATCAATATCACTTGGAGTCCAAGAAATCAAAATGGAATGAGAGGAACAAGATTTAAAGCAGGTTCCTTTATCTCATGCAAAAAAACATGAGAAGTATTTAAATGTAATAAAAGATAAATAAATAAAGGGAAAAAAAAACATGAGATTTTTTTCAAAATGAAAACTCTCCGCAATAAGAAAGGGGTTTTTTTGCCAGAGTGAAGGAAACGCTCCTTAGATTTCCATGTAAAGCTTAAGATAAACCAAAGAGCTTATACTTGTTCATTACCCAATAATAAAGAGGTTGGTTGGAGCTTTGAATGTTGGTTGTCCCAATTAAGTTTCCATCCTAAACTTTGTTATACATTCATGTTCGATAATCCTTAATTGGTAATCACTCTAAAATTAGTTTTATATTAGGTGAATAGAACAATCACACAATCTACCCATCTAATACTTGTAGTAGACAAGTTACATTGGCACTCACTGAGAAATTAGTTTTATATTGAAATTAGGTGAATAGAAAAATCACACAATCTACCCCATTTAAGACTTGTAGCAAGCAAGTTCCATTGGTACTAACTAGGAAATTAGTTTTATATTGAAATTAGGTGAATGGAACAATCACAATATACCCCATCTAAAACTTGTGGTAGGCAAGTTCCATTGGTACTCACTCCAAAATTAGTTTTCTATTGAAATTAGGTGAATAGAACAATCACACAATCTACCCCATCTAAGACTTGTAGCAGGAAATTTCAATTGGCACTCACTAGGAAATTAGTTTTATAGAGGCAAGTTCCACTGGTACTCACTAGGAAATTAATTTTATACTGAAATTATGTGAATATAATAATTACAAAATATACCCCATCTAAGACTTGTAGTAGGCAAGTTCCATTGGTACTCATTTGAAAATTAGTTTTATATTGAAATTAGGTGAATAGAATAATCACACAATCTAACCATATAATACTTGTAGCTGGCAAGTTCCATTGGTATTCACTCGAAAATTAGATTATATTGAAATTAGGTGAATAGAACAATCACACAATCTATGTTAACCTCAAAGATCGTGATTTAATATGGCTCTGGTTTGATTATTTAGCATGGTTTCTTTTATTGAAACAAGGAGAATTTGGAATAGGATTTTGTTGTGGAATTCACTATCATGCTTATAGGAAGCTCATGAGGTCGTATATCTCATAGGTGTTTATATCTTAGAATTTAGGGTGTAGTAGCCCCTATATTTTTCCTAGATTGCACAAGGATGAGATAAATATACTGTCTAGATTAATTTTATGGTAGTTGTTCCAAATTCAAACTAAATAATCATAAAAGAAAGAATATAAAAAATAACTCATAACTATACATGGATAACTCGTAGCTCATGCATGACATGAATAACGAGGGTATATGATACATAATTGGTAGCTAATGCATGAATAACTGGTAATTGACATTTAATTTGTAATTTATCGGTGTTAACCAACCACAATTGGCACTTAACTTGTGAGCTATTGATGTTAAATAGCTATACTAATATATATATTCTCAAACTAGAATTAAATTAAATATATTATATATTTTAATTTTCATTTATGTGATGTTCACTAGAAAATCCTCATTAACGTACTTTGTGAAAAAAACATCATTAACGTAATATATTTTCTAATTATGTGGCTCTCCTCCCTGCATAAATTACATGGCTAACCTACTCCATATAAATACTTTCAATTATGTGGCTGACCTATATTCAATTTATGTGGCTAATGACCTATGTTAAAAGCGTTGATAAACATGTTGTATGTGGTCAAAATTATGTGGGTGACCTTTTTCCTCACTCTAAAGTGTATTCGACTATTAACATAATATAAAAACAAAGTTAAATTCTTAAACGTTGAGAAATTTTAGAGCACTCTGCCTACATAGCACTCAAGAGACATCCATTAGAAGCAATTATCTCTATGTAGTCCTAAATTTTAGTACTGAAGAAACTAGATGAGAAGAAAAATAAATTGATCGAACTCAAAGGAAATGATCTAGATTGATATCACTCGTATCAAATTAGGGTTTAATTATTTAGTATAAAGCACTTTGTGCCTATTTTCTTTACAGAAAAGAATGGATCTTTTTTATTTTTAAGCATGTGTTTATTATGTCCCTGACATTATGGGAACATTTTTGGGCTAATACAAGTCAGTTTTTTTAGGGGAGTTGCGTTTTAATGGGTTTTGGTTTGTTTTTTATTGTTTATTTATTAGTAGTTTTTTGTTGCTTCTATTGGTTTACAGGGCAGTAACATTCTTGACGAGATTTGAAGAGGGGTTTGGCGGAAGCAGAGTGGCATAGGTAGATTTCTAATACAAGAAAGGTGGGACCCACATTAGTAGTGGTTAATAATCGGTTATAAGTTGACAGTAGAAATGGTGGACACCATTTTCCAAGAATGGCTACCAGAGTGGAAGGTCCTTGTCAAGGTGGAGCAAATCTCAACTGATATGTCACAGAAGAATCCACAACAAGAGGGAATATCTAGGAAACATCATAATGGCAGCCAGACCTAGAGTGCTCAACAACATGAAAATGGGGGTGAGGATGGAAACCCACCAAATTCACACAATGACGAACAAGAATCGAGTATGACGCCAACTGATCCAGGTCTGGGGGAAAAGCCCAAAACTACAACATCAACACAAAGAAAGAAAAATAAACAGGAGGAACAGAAGCAAACCACATTTCAAGCATTAACTAATGATGATGTTAACATCTTGTTCGATAGGATGAGTGAAGTTGCGGAAGAAAGTAGGAACCTTACGGAGGAGAAAACTATCCAAATATTTAGGGTAGTAATCATACTTTCTTAACACACTCTGTAAACTAGTAAAGCTGATCAGGATAACACAAATCCAGTAGCGAGATACCCCACATGAGGACACTAGGGAAGACGAAGTTGAGCGACTTGAAGGAAGAGAACGATTAGTATTGTCATCTACATCGAACTAGGTAGTTAAACTGCTACCTTGATCATTGAATTTTGTAGAGGAGATATTAAATGAGAAAGCTAATAAGTTGGGGTATGTTGATCTGAAGTTGTCAACCTCACCATTGTTTATATTACACAATCTTTAGCAAAATATTGCAGAGGAGATAAAAGAAGGAGAGAAATCCATATATGATTTAATGACGGCATATAGGGACCAAAATATTTCCCTTAAGGAGCAGTTTACTAAACTTCAAAGAGAGCATAACCAATTCAGTCAGGAAAAGAAGAAGTTACAAGAGGTTGTCGCGGTAGCTTTCTGCGACGTACCCAAATATCAAGTAGTAGAGAAAATGATCGCTAAGGTGAAAGTGTTGCAGCTTGGGGGAGTCATAGTAGGATTTAGGAAAAAGATTGGAGAGTTAGAATAGAATTTCATACTACGCATGCCCCATGAAGTTTCATAGCAGTGACAGATAGAGGTGCAAGGATCCATTCAAAGTATCAAGGAGTTTGATTCTTAATGTGAAAAGCTATATGAAGATGTATCACATACTTAGGCTTCATTATCGAAAGACGTAGAGCTTTAGGATATTACTGTCAAGTTAGGAATAGCGCAAGATACGATGACAAACCTACGATATCTTCTAAAGAATCTATCGTCGAGTGAGAAAATGGGAAAAGTTGCAGAGAATAAGGCATTGCAGGCATAAATTAACCAGTTGAGGAGTGTGCAACAAAAGAGAATAGAAAGAGTCAAAGAACTATAAATAGAGGTTGAGCGAGTATCTAAAGTAATTAGTCGAGGGAATGCAGATATCAAGAAAACAATCACATGGACTGTAGAGAAAAGTGAAGGGAAGATCACTACATAAGTGGTTGAAGAAGTCACCAAGCCAAAAGAAAATGTGCAGCAGTCAGTCAAAGCACTAAGGCAAGTGTATGTACATTTTTTTTCAAAGCTAAAGGCACCGGTGGAATAGACCTGAAGTGGTTCGAGACAAGCCACATGTGATTTTTGGTGGCATGTTAGACCTAGGAAATTTTGGTACATTTTGGGAGAATCAGTTTTGGTGTGAATGGAGCTATAACGAAGTGGTCTATCGAGGGTCAACTCCGACGAAGCGACCAAGAAAATAAGAAAAATGGTGTTTTGACGATGTCAAGTTGCAGAGTTATTTAGGTAGTTAGAGTTTTATGTCCACATACATTATATTTTTGGGTAGTGAGCGTGAGGGATAAAGGCTATCAAAATCCTATAAATATGTAATGGGTTGGGATTTTTGGGGTTACACATTTTATGGTATTATTGTATATCCATAGAGAGAGTTATACTTTTTCTATCTTTGTTGAAGTTATGAACTGTGAAGAGTTGATGTGAGAAAGTCGCATGGATGATGTATCATCTTCACGTTGTGTGCACAAATCCATTGTAATAAGTTGATGAAGAGAAGTCCGCAAGTTGTGTACATTAACATGAATTGTTTCTTTACTGCAACTCTATAATAAGAAGAACGCTTCTATGGTTTTTTCATGTTTTAGGTTTCCACATGAAAAATCATGGTTTCAAATGTGTTTATGATGCTTTATGTGATGTATTGTTTTGCTTATTGCTTCATAAGATGATTAATCAATATGTTTAATGAAGGAATCCAGATATGACAAGAACATTGCAAGCGAGATTACATGTCGTATTTATTTAATGATATATGTCAAAGTGTATGGCTCGTCGAAGATCTTGATTTTGTCAAAGTTATAGTTGGTATGTTGAATGTTAAAAAATTTGGGTTGTTCCCCTTCCTCACTGAAGAAACTTGGTTCTTGCAATCCCCATAGGTACTTCGGGTGAGACCTCATCTTTTTCGCAAGTGTTTTCAAAAGGGACAAACCTTTTCATGCTAGTATTTTGATATTTATTGGTGTGTTTGGTGAACTTGGATTGAAGTAAAATTATTCCAACATTTTTTTGTTCCCCTCTAGCAAGCCTAGATATTTAGTCAATTCAATATACTTAACCAATGGAAAAAAATAAAGATAAAAAATTTATAAACTTAAAATATTATTTTTTCTATTTTCAAAATATTAAATTTAATACAAAATTATCATAAAACATTAAAAAATTATATAAAAAAAATGTTATTAATAGAAATTCAAATCAAATTTGATGACTAATATTTTTCTTCTCTTTTTATGTCCCCAACAAGGGGATATATATGAATCGTGCAGGAGGATTATTTGGAACAATTTGTAGTGCTTTAAGAAAAACATAGAATTTAAACTAAGGTTCCGTATTTTTTTTATTTTTTTTATTTCTTAAATGTCTATTTTTTTAACTTATTATTGGTCGAGTGAGATGACGTTGCCTTGGATTTGTGTGCCCCACAAACCGGCAGCGTGCTGATATCAACAATGCTGCTATAATGCTTTCATATTTCGCATGATGATAACTCTGCATGTTCATTTAATTCTTTCAGATTTCGCATGATCCGACGTAATAAGGTAAGCAATGGCATTGGGAAGGGTTTGCATTAAGGTGAGACCTGTTCTAACATCCTCAGGCAGTGCCGCTGACATCCTCGATTGTGGATGCTATAAATCAATTATGTGGATTTACCTTTTTGGTTTTCCACTTGTTCGACACCTCTCCCCACCCTGACAACACCTCTTACAACCCAGTTCACTGCACTAATGGCCGAAGAACCTTACATGGCTTACATGTGTCTATTTTCAAGCCAGGTTACACAAGTGGCTATTTGCATGCGAGGTTTCTAGAGTATAGGATCCAATTTTTCATAAGAAAGAAACTTTTATACAAAGTATTGCTAACTCTGGTTACATGCGGGTGACAGATGGAAGGATAAGATACTTCACTTGCAAAGCTCCACTCAATGGCGTTTTTCATCTTACCAGTCTTGTATACTTTGCACCCAAAGATCCAGAGGTAAGTTAACTGCGTTGCTTCTATTCCCAGCAAACGGAGTGGAGTTCGAGTGTTTGCAACTGATGTATTAACGTTCTTAATATTTATCTACTTGAAATTGGTGTTGCGCAGAAGGATGTGATCAAGCCTGCAGTTGACGGAACTTTGAATGTTTTTAGGACATGAAAGAATGCCAAAACTGTAAGACGCTTGGTGGTCATGTCGTCTATTGTCGCGGCTCACTCAAACGAGAGTGACGAGTAGATTCAGTAAGGAGAGACTACCATATTTGCTAGGTTTGAAATTGATGAATTTGAGGAAACTATCTATACATTTAAATAAGATAACTTTTCTTCCATCATCGATCTCCTTCATGGAATCTCTCTGGGTACTATGTTTGAACAAACTCAAACGTCTTTCTGAAGACGTCGATCACCTTGAAAATCTGAAAATCCTAAATTGAACCAGGTGATATTTCAAATATATTGAAAGCTTAAGTTACAGGCTTACGGCATGACCCTGATCAACATATTTCTAAGTTTCATATAATTTATGGCTTTGGTTAATTGCATTGGATTGGAGTTTACATATCCCAGCTTTTACTCCTTGTACTAATTACAATTGTCTTCATTTCACTTGAAAGGTTAAGGTTGAAAACATTTGCGTCGTGGCTTCCACGTCAAGACTTCACAGATCCTATGAAGGAGGTCCTTGTTATCAATTATACACAAAAAAATTTCTATGAGCTTGTTTTCACTTGCATATAAGGAGTGTTGGTTACCCAGGTATAACATCAAAACGCCATACATCAATTAACAAGATAAAGAATAAGTTGATCATAAATAAGGCATACTGTAGTTCCATGAGTCTCACCGATAATTGCACCCGATTTCAATTCGAAGCTGAGTTTGATAGACATTTCTATTCATTTACTTTAAAGTTCTTAAAAATATAGAGAATATTCTTGAAGCACCCAACCTAATTGAATTTCCTAATTATTCGACTATCTCTTTTGTTAATCCAGATCAGCACCCTTGGAGCGGCTTAAGTCTGGATATTGGAATCAAGGAACCAAGCAATAGGTATAGGCTTAATATGGATATTGGTACCAAGGAAGCAAGAACGAACGAAAATATGTAATGGAACATTCCCCCATCACCATTAGATTGGGCACTGGAAATACGCTGAGACGGGTCTCCAAGCCAACAGAGGAGCCTCGAGGAGGGTGGGGTAAGTGGGGGGCCATGAGTGGGGGCTCCATAGTTGTTCCATCGAGTCAGAGCAGCTCGCTTGGAAACTAAATATGAAATATCTCACCAGCAACAGAAATTATAAAGATAAAGAGCAAAAAGAAAACTAGAAAGCAAACTAGAAACTTCGATGAAATAACGTAGAATAGAAGCATTGGTGCACACAATGATAAATTCTTTCTTTAATCTGCTTACTCTCATACTTCGCTTCTTTGTTCGTATGATTGCAAGTTGAACCGAGTATAGTTTGTAGAATGTTCAATGATCCACGATTTCAAGATGAACAAATTATGATGTTTTCTTCAATAATTCATCATAAAAAACCAGGAGGAGTCCATATATAAGTACTTAATTCATCATGAAGAAAGATAGGAATAGTTTAAGAATGAAAATCTGAGTAATTTATATAACTTATTGCAGAGTTGTTTGTTGACAAAAGAAAAATGTTTTAAAACTTATTGCACAGAAAGATTGAGGCGCGACAACAAGAAATCAGTAATCTGTTCACAATGAGGAGTTGAGATATAAGTACTTAATTCATCATGAAGAAAGATAGTTTAGAAAAGAAAATATGAGGATTTTATAAAACTTATCGCAAAATTGTTTGTTCACAAAAGAAAACTGTTTTGGAACTTATTGCAGGTTGAACCCTTGAAGATTTATGCCTTTTTTTCCTCGGATTATGATCATTTAAATCGAGTTGAAATGCAATTAGACTGAGATGTGAACCTAGTGACCTTGGAATAATTCTTTTTTGTCTTGTAAATGTTATTTATTGTTGGCTTTCAACTTCCCATGCATTCAGGGTATGAGTACCTAGGGTCTTGTAAATGTTATTTATTGTTGGCTTTCAGCTTCCCATGCATTCAAGGTATGAGTACCTAGGGTTTGTAAATGTTATTTATTGTTGGCTTTCAGCTTCCCATGCAATAGGCGTATTAATTCTTTTCTGTCTTGTAAATGCTATTTATTTATTTTTGGCTTCCCATGCATTCGGCATATAATTTATTGTGAGTTCAATTATTGTGGCAA
>LPNX010879865.1:0-93498 GCA_001517045.1 Pseudotsuga menziesii | reverse complement strand
AGACATAAGAAAATGAGATTTTATATATTGGAAACACTTTAAGAGAAGAGATTATAAAAATTTAGGTAGATGAGATTAAAACTTTTGATTCTTCAAGGAACTAATCCCATGGATGCTTTTGTTTCTAAAACTTTATAACTTTAGTCGGGGACATTGCCACCTCGTGGCTCTTGTTAAAAAATAACAAAGAGCTCTATAAATTTATTTATTTTTCTTTTTATGGTATTTAGTAGTTAAAAAAAAATGTTAAATGTTACTTTGAACAAGTGAAAAAGAAACAATGTTGCTTATACTACCTTGGCTCTGAGAAAGATTTAAATTGTAAGTAAAATTTTAATAAATATATTTAAACTTAAGCTTTCAATGTTGTTTTAAATAGATTTTAATAGGATATAATCCTTGAGTATCGAGTTTGTAATGTTGCATTTCTAAGTAATTTAAATGTTAAAATATTTAGATGTATTTTTCAAATATATTTATTATACTTGAATTATGTAATTTTAATAATTAATATTTATCATTTAAATTTGAATAACTTTTTTCATTTTCAAAAATATACAAAAAAAAATTAATGTCCTTATATAGAAAATAAAAATATAAAAATATTGTTAAATGGTGACACACAATAAAAGTTTCTTAAACTAGCAATAAAAATGTTTTAATGGTATAGGTGTGTTCCTCGTCTACTAAATTATACGAGGAATTAAGTGAATTGGATTAAAATGTTTTAATATTAAATTTGTGAAAATTTTACTATATTTTATAGGAAATGAAGTAAAATCAGATATTTTTAACTTTATTTTATATTTTTGTATATAAAATATAATAATAATGTAATTATAAAAAATAATAGATTTAATATTAAGTATTAAGTAGTATTCAACGTAAGGGAGGCAAGTGTGGGAGGGATCATTTTTTAATCCTAGAGAAAATATAGTTAAATCCTTTGTGTGGGGTTTTGGAACAAAATCGAATAACGAAATTGAATGGATGTCAATATATCATGGCTTGGAACTAATTGACAGGGAATCCATTCCAAAGTTAATGGTCTTTGGCGATTCTAGACAAGTGAGCCAGAAGATGAGACCTGGTTACTATAAAGGCTCCACCAGATGCAAAAGAATTTATAACATAATTCTCCTTCTAAACTCTCCCCCTCAAGTATTATTTTTCCACATTCTCCAGGAGAACAATAATTTAGTTGACAAATTAGCTAATCTATTTGCAAGAATCCCACAAGGTGTGATCGTTTACAATGGGAAAAAAATGTTATATAAATCCATTCCCTAACCCACACCCCATTCTCGGCAATGATCCTCTCTTCATTGACTAAGCATGACATGTATCCCTCTCTCAACAGGACTCGTAGTTTTCTTCCTATCAAGTGGCTTCCACTACCGGAGGGAATTAAATTTCCTTCTTCTACTCCTGTAACCTCGGGTTTAGATGAGGTATTTCACACAAGGGATATGTCAGAGGAGGTTACATGCGAAGGAAGCTTTCATGCCCATCCATTGTATGCAGGTTCAAGCGAACAGGAAGGAGTAGAGAAGCTACAGGGTTTGGTTGCAGGATTTATGTTATAGTCTGGTACAAACCCCTCGTTTTCAAAGGAAAAGAAGGGCATCAATGCTGGGCTTTCCAGCTTCAAGTGTTGCCAAAATGATATCAAATTCCACCTGCGCAGAGTTTCATATTTTGTTGTTGTGAGTGTAAAGGATAACAGAGAAATGGCTTCCGATATCCAATATATTATAAATCAAATCAATTGTCATGACTCGCGGATTGATGACCACGACAGGGATTTAAAAATAGTTGATGGGGACTGTGGACATCATAAAAGAGGAGATGTTGAAGCTCGCCAAGAGGAACTAGTGCAACCATTTCCAGGAATCTCCAGGTGATGAGGCTCGCCCCATGGAGGAAGTTTCAGTCACCCAGCCTATAGGTCAGATTGGCAAGAAGATGTAGCCCTCCTAGCCATCTTTAAAAAAAATTTGCATCTTTTTGAACCGACAATTTGTCAAAATTTACTCTTCTCATGTTATGATAAATAGCAAGAAATTTGTAAGGAATTTTTGAATATAGGTTTCAACTTTAGTTGTTTTTATCCTCTGTTTCTAGACCTCTATGGATTTCAGGATTACTCAATTTTTATAATGAATGATTGTGCACAACCTTTTTTATTAATACCATTTTACAATGTTTCTATTAAGAAAAAAAAGTTATATTCAACTTAATATTATTAGAAACTATATTATGAATATTAATTAATAATTCTTTTACCATTAAATAAACTTTCTTATTGATTTTAATAGCCTAGTCCAAGATATGAAGTCTAGTTAATATACGCATCAAAAGGGTGAGTTGAGAGCCACCTTGTGCACAAGTTACGATTTAGTATTCCTTGTAATTGTCAATTTAATGAAATATCATTATAGGAGATTTGAAATTTTAATTTAATAAAATGCAATTATAGAAAATGGCCTTAACATTTTTGCAAAACCGAGATATTTGGTTTTTAATGGATAAGTTTTTAATATTTTTATTCGATTTATTTTTTTAATTGTATTTACGTTATGATTAATTTTAATACTCATATAAAAATCTAAATGGTAAATGGCATTTACACGAGCTTATTAATATATTGTTTTGATTAAAATATTAATATTTTGGTTTTGAAGATAATTGTAAATTGGTCAATCTAGCCATGTAGGATAAAAAGAAGTTCCTCTTTGAAACTCTTGTCATCCCTGTTATCTTGTATGGTTGTGAAGTATGGGGGTGCAACATTTTTAGAGAATCTTAGAGGAAGATTGAGCAAATCCAAAAGCGGTTTATAACTTATAACCTCAAAATTAAATGCAATACGCCTTATCATATTCTCCTCATAGAAGTGGGCCTTTCCCCATCGAAAGCATGGCTATGACTAGGTACCTGATGTTAAAGCATTTAAGATAAATAACATGGGAAACAAGAGACTTACTAAAATTGTTTTAAACTCGAGTCAGAACCAACTGCGCCTCAAGAGGTGTTGATGTAAAGATACCATGGCTTGGTTACACCATTGGGGAATTAATGGAAACAACATTTTGCAAAACATTGATAATGTCAAAAATATTATTACTTCTAAGTTTAAAGAGAAATTATGGTTTGAGGAAAATTTAGCGGTTAAGAGAAAATTAAGATACTATAAGGAGGTCATTAATCCTAACTTGGAATATCAAAAGTATCTCTCGATAGTAACTAGCTCAGGGAAGAAAATTAATATAGCCAAGATTATAACAAACTCTCATGAACTCCATAGTGAAATAGGGCGTTGGTCTATTCCTAAAACTCCATGGGTGGAAAGGGTTTGCCATCTGTGTGAGTCTATGAGCATTGAGGATGAAAATCACTTTCTCTTAGACTATCTTGCTTACACGCACATTAGATCTGAGTTTCATAGTATTTTCTATAATGCAAACATTTATAACCTCCTAACTTGCCAAAACTATAGTGAGCTTGGAAAGCTTCTTGGTAAGCTTTTTGAGCACAAAACAAGATTTTAAAGTAAACCAGGCATTATCCTTCTTAAGGTCCAATAAAACAAAGTTGGTCACAATGAACATTAATCATTGTCGTCATTATTATCATAAACAAATAATAAAATTATTACAAACTTTATATTTATATTTATATATATAAATAATAATAAAATTATAATAAAGTTTCTATGTTAGATAGAGCGAAAATAAATATGTATATTTATATTTGCTACTCAAAGCCATTCAGATCTTTGATATGAGGAAAGATGTCTCCAAGAATAATAGATTAAATAAATGATGCATGGAACTTTTGGTAATGATTACTAGGTACAGGGATCCCATCTCTTTCCAAATCGAAATATTTTGACACCGTTATTAGCATTTCAATGGGTGATTGCATAAGCGGAAGTAGAGTTGGCATTTGACGAGCATTTGGATTTTTTTAGACATTTGGCCTGTTAAATAAGGATAAAATTTGGGAAAACCCATTTGGTCAGACAATTGAATAGTTTTATAAAACGTTGTTTTGACATTTAAAACTTTTTTCCAAAACGTCATTATATTTGTAATAAAATAATAGGTAGGAGGATAGGACTCTGGGAGTATCCATAATCCGACTATTTGAGTGGGGGTTGTCGAACTGAGACTCCAAACTCCATTACCCAATGTCCACTTGGAATCATCCACGTGAATGCATAAATGTTATCAGTGAATGGTATAATGGCATTTAATGCAAATTTATAGGGATTATATTATCAATCAGATGTGTCGAGTTGTGGTGCAGATGGCAGTGGCACTTGCAAGTTGCACACCACACAATTCCAAAGTCTAGACTTTGGAGATTGGTAAGTCACGGTCCACAGCCAGAGGCCCTCATTTTGAAAAATTGTAAGTATACTGACCGTGAGGGTTCACAATTGCAGATTCGTAGCCAACGATGGTGGGTTCTTAGGTAAGTTCACGGATATTTTCCTGTAAACACTGATATTCAAGATGGAGAACAATGGAAATATGTATCCCGCCTTTCTTTTCACCAATCACAAGTTCTTCTTGGAAAGTGACTTCATCTGTAGAGACTTTAGTGGATAAGAAAGCATCATTTTACCCAAGAGCTGCCAAGATCCTGGGAAGAGTCATTTCACCATCGATAATGGGTTGCGTAATTTTTTTCGCTTACTTTCCTACCGACAGGGCCTAGGTGGATAATTCTTCTGAATAAGCATAGAACTGTGTTTGTATGCATGAACATTAGGGAAGTGGGCACAAAGAAATATCCCTGGATTTTTTTACTAGAAAAGAAGCCAGAATTGTTGTTTCATGGTTTAAGGAGAAGCAAGCTCTTTCAATTATCGTTGATCCTCTATATATTGCTCAATTCGTGTCCAATTTCCCATGATTCTTCCTAATGGTTTGATATTTTTGTTGTGAGAGTTGTTTATGTGAGTTTTGGTTGAATAAGCCACAATGGATTAGAGTCTTGAATCTTAATGATCTCGAGGATAATCGAATTTCATCTCCGACTATAGCGATTCATGGGTCGATGCTGTTGGAGTGGAGAAAGAAGTGGATTAATACATTTCTCTTCTTGGTAATATTATCCCATTTCTCCCAATGTATTAGTAGGGATTTTATTATGTTTTTGAGGAGCTAGGATTTTTATTCTTTACTAAGCTCATTTTTGGCTCACCGTTTCTATATGTGAATGCCCCAGGTTTTAAGGTCGCAACCTGCGATGGGGTACACTGTTTCTAGTGCCAGTCTATAGCTTGGAAGCATGGAGGCTAGGACTCATAGAGGTAAGCAATGCATTATGCTACCACCGTCCTTGTTTTAGAATAAGATAATGGTTGACTAAATAAGTGAGGATCTGTTTGAAGAAATTCCCTTTTTGTAATAAAGAAGAAACAATCAAACACCTAATTTGGTTTTGTCCTTTCATAACTGCATTAGAGAGGGATGGTATCATGGTAGTTCTTAACTTCTTGTGTATTAACCTATCAAAGTGAGAACTCATTTCTATAGGCTATATTGAAAATTTGAAACTGTGTGAAGGATAGAGCCTAGAACTATGAGTGAAAGATTGAACCTAGAACTATGTGAAAGATCAAGTATAGAATTGTGTGTCAAGAGATTGAACACATAAGTAATAAAGGAACCTGTAATTGTGTGAATAGTTGTGCGACTGGGACTATGCAAAGGGTCGAGTTGGAATAGACGTGGAACATAATATGAAGATTCAAACAAGCTACTAATCATATAAAGATAAAATCCAAAGATTTTTTTTTATATAATTATCAAAAGCAAAGCATGTCTAACAATATTCATCTCTGATTGTTCAGTATTACATAATGCTCATTTAATCCTGTCTCTAATGGCCAGTTCTCTTTGGGAATAAAAATTCATCATTTCAAGTGTGGAGATGAGTTTCATTACGATACCTTATGAGGAGGAGCATGTTCAGGATTGCTTGTAATTGAAGATGCCCTCTCATTCTCTACATGTGTCTATTATATGCTTGAAACAATTGCCTAAGAGGTCTCAATAATGCTTTATTAAGTCGGCACCATTTAGTGAAAGATTCATATTCTAGATGGAGATTCATTTCCTCATGATTCTAAGCAAGAAACAAAAGGAAATGAAAGAACAACTACACATCCTATGCTATATAAGCTATGTTTTTAAACGGAAATTAAACTTGGAGCTAAGACAATGGTTGCTTTACATAGAAGTTTTTTTAGCACTTGAAGCATTGTTCATTCTAGAACCAATAGACATTTATGGAGCTAGCCTGTACAACATGAAACCAACAATTAATGCAGGTCTCACCTTCTAGATGAATATGAGAATGCCTAGGTTTCCTTAATGATGATATTTTACCTTTAAATTATTTTTTGTTTGGATAAAATATGATTTTGTCCACATGATTTTATTAATAAGCGTTTACAATTAATTATGGTTTTAAGATGGATGGAAAACAAGTGCCTTAATTCAACTTGAGGTATGGAGTTAAACAAGGCCTATGAAGAGTCAAGACTAAAACTATGTGAAGGGATAGACAAAGAATGTGGCAACAATAGTGACCTCCCTTTGGATAGTTGACATTGTTCAAATATTGGTGCTTCTTTTGTAAAGGTTGAACAAGGACTATTAAGCCATTGTATCTAGCCATTGAAGATAGTCTACATTCCAATTTCCCTTATTTGCAAGAGAAAATCATCAATATTTGTGATAATGTTCAATCCATGCTTCTCCTACTCTTAGCTACCAAATATTACTTCTTATTTCTCCTAGTGATTTTTGGAAACCTGAGAGGTAATGTCTTTGCTTGTAATTTGATTCCAGTGTTGTTTGGAAACTCTCCATACAATGTGGAAATGGAAAATCATTTTTCTTGGGTGATGGAAAAAATTGGAAAAAACCTTTACTCCAGTGATTAAAAAAGCATAGATGGAGGGTTGAAGAATCTCATTTGTGAATTACAAATAGAAGAATACCATTAAAACATGAAAACATAGCTAGAAACCCCAAATATATTATCTATCTATTTCTTAAAGGTGGAATGTTTCTGTTGTGTGTTTGGGCAGTATGCATCACTCCAACAATGGAAAAAATGGTTTCATGCTTATTGGGATGTCTCTAGACAAGTTGAACCCTTGAAATCATTATGGAGATGAAAAGGGATAGTGAGATACTGAATAAGTGGGTTGATAGTACGTAAGGAAAGAGAACTAAAGAAGAGAAAACAACATATGATCTTAAAAATCCCCAACACTTGGTCTTCCAAGAGAATTTAGGAGTTAGAATTGAAAAATAAATTAGAAAAGTATACCAATCACTCATTTCATTATCCAATGGGTGAATCACTCCATTCATAAGCTAGACAACAATTAAAATTTAGAAATTTTCCTTTTTTGGGAAAATCATTATACAATCTCGATTGCAATGTGGTTTTTTTTTATTTGGCCTTTTATTTCAATTATACTATTGATGCAACATGTTAACCTTGAAAATTTTGGTATGTTGCATTACATTTGGCTTAACATTAACCTTTGGAAATGATTATAAGTTCCACATTTTGTTTATTTCCTAAGTTTATCACTTAATGAATTCCGGATACATAATGCTAGCACATGTTACTATTGAGTTGTGTGTGTCACTATTAGTAGGTTGTTTTGTTTCACCTTCCATTTTTAGAGTACATGATCAACCAAAAACATCAGTAAATAAATCAATTGTCATCTTTTAATTGGAAAATAATCTCCTTGATAAAAACACATCCTTTAATTGAAAATTAAGATGTCATGTAATTTCAATTACACCATTGACACAACATGTTAACCTTGCAAAAAAAATTATGTTGCATTGCATGTGGCCTAACATTAACCTTCAGAAAGGATTATAGGTCTCACATTTTGTTTGTTTTTAAGATTATAGGTTAATGTACTTTGGATGCATAATGTTGGCATATGTTACTTTTGAGTTGTATGTGTTACTACCCCCAGTTTTCAAAAAGCATGATCAACTAAAAACAAAGGTAAATGATTCTATTATTATCTTTAATTGGCAATTATTTCCTCAATAAAAACACATATTTTAATAGAATATCAAATTGTTTAATAAATACATTATTATTGAAGGGTGATTGTTTTTTTAAACTTCATTGTTTAAGGGTTATTTTCTCAATAAAACTTTGTGTAAGGAAAGATAAAAGTTCAAAACTTCAAAAAAAATTAGTTGGAAGGGCATAGATGAAATGAAATTCCAACACTGAGCGAAAGTGAGCTTGTGTACACGTCATGCTCATTGATATTTTCTTTGTATTGTAAATTTAATGAAGGTTTGGAATTTTAGTAATAAGCATAATAATAAAGCATAATAATATATTGTGATAATACAATAAATTATTATTAATATTAAATTCAATTTGATATATGAAATTTTGAACAAAAATAAATAAAGAAAAAATAATAAATTCTTATTAATATTAAATTCAAAGTGTATATGGAATTTTGAAGAAGAATAAATAAAGAAAAATAAAATTAGTATTTGTAGAATTTTTAAAATTTTAAATAGTTTTAAATTATATTTTGATTTTAGGCAATTTAATTTAAAAACATAAAATTAGTTCAATATGAAGTATTGAAAAATAAAATTTTAAAATTTTTTTTTATTTTATTTGATAATATTTAGTTTAATATATAAAAAATTTAGTAAACTTTGTGGAAAATTTGTTATACATTTGCAAATTAATTAAGACTCAAAGTAATTTGACTTCAAATTTTAAAATTTTGTACATGACACCTATGAGAGTAATTTTTATTAATGAAAAGTTTGAAAGGAGAAATGGAAGTATTTTATTGTGGAAGGTTGTAGACAACCGTTTTTATTGTTAAATGTTGTCGAATCAATTTTTTTTTTTTAAATAGAACTATTTTACTGTTGAGACATTGTCGAGTTGATTTTTAAAAAGGAAGAGAACCAAATCTGTAGGTCGCAAACCTAGGAAAAGGAATAGTTGTTGTGTTATCTAAACGTGTTCGGAATTGTGTTATGTATGCATGTCCCTTAGTTGTTAAGATAGTAATAATTTGAGATTAGATGTCATTCTGATACGTTGTTCAGTTTTTATGTATACATATTATGGAAGCATGTATGTTATTTATTTGGATGGGTCATCTAATTGGAGAATTCTAGATAATCAAGGCCAATAATTAAAGGTCGATTGAGTTATGTTGGTTAATCCACAGCAGACCTGGAGATGTAGCTTTGTAATTCAGGTGACCCTGTAAACAATTCGATGGTGAAACAGTTAATTAGATTTGTTGCATAGAATATTTAGACTGTATTTAAGTCATATTGGAAATGTTCCTCCTAAATAATAACGAAACCCTAGACTCGGTCATGGTATTCCTGACTTATGTGTTATCTTAGGTAGCTAACAACAATTCCCTAATCTTCACCACTATTGTTATTGCATTAATAAACCAATGTTTCCATACTTGACAGCTCTTATGGTTACCTCATTCATTGGGCTCAGGAAACGTCTACTCCACCATGTCTTCTTCACCTGGGCGCTTACCAATCTCGCCAAACTAAACGGTTCACTAAAGCTACCACTAAACGTGTGTGTATCAGTCAACTTCTACTAGGCGTTAACAAGTAGAAGTCCAACACCTCGAGTCAAATCCCACAAATTTTTTAACCTTAGTTTTGAAAAAGACACTCAATTCTCATGTGACTGATTGACTGAATTTAAGAACAATTTGTTGATTAATATTTTATCCTACTAATTCCTTCCATAAATTCGCAAAAAAAATGTTATCTATTAACGCCATTATGGACTAGGTATAAGTGTTACATACAAATTTATAGTTCTGGAATAGTGTAGGATGTTTTCTAGCATTAATGTAACCCATAAATGTCTTGTTTCCTTAGAATCAAACTCACCCTACAGGCGCTTCTTAAATACATTTAGCTTCCATCTGTTAAATTCACCTACAGGGGCTTCTTAAATACATCTAGCTTCCATCTGTTAAATTCACCTTAAGTTTCCTTTGTATGCTCTACTATACTCTAACGTGCAGATATATCAAGTGAATTGTCTCGACATAGACAAGTTTAATGTATTAATGCATTAATGCGGCCATTTACTTTGTTATGTAGTGAGAGAACTACATTATGATTAACTATGTCATCTAACAAGATCAGGTGCTTGACATAGGTGGGCTGAAATGTCGAGATAAGACTCCACGCATACGAACACTATTACAAAGAGGGGTTATTAAGACAATATTTTTGTAAATTGTCTCAACTTAAGACAATAAAAAATTTGTTTATTGTCTTAAGTATTGTCTTTAAGTGGGTGTCTTAAACTATTGTCTTAAATTAAGACAATAAATGGTCTTAAGTTTAAGACCATTTATTGTCTTAAGTTTAAGACAATGGTTTAAGACACCCATTTAAGGACAATACTTAAGATAATACACAATTTGTTTTTTGTCTTAAGTTGAGACAATTTACGAAAATATTGTCTTAATAACCCCCTCTATGTAGTAGTGTATTTATGATAGGGCCCAGTGGAATTGAACCACCAACCTTCTACATTATATATAATGCAGACGCTCTACCATTGAGCTAGAACCCTTCTACATTATATATAATGCAAATTCTCTACCATTGAGTTAGAACCATTCTGCATTATATATAATGTAGACGCTCTACCATTGAGCTAGAACCCTGCAACTTTTTGGAATACAGAAACTTGTCCTCATCAATGAAACTTGTCATAGATGAACTACATTTATTCTATGGTGAAGCCAAAGAAAAGTGTCTAATAGTTATTCTATGGTGAAACCAACAAAATAATAGTTATTCTATGGTGAAACCAGAAAAATAAAGAAGCCTGCAATAATTAAACTCTATGATGAAAAAATATAATAATTATAACAATTCAGGTAAATTGTCTCTCGATATTCACTTTCCTTTGATCCATGATGGTATAATTTTCATTAAGTTGATATAATTCCTTAATACTCTTAATGCGGAGCCATCTTCAATTATTTTTTTATCCATGATAGTATATTTCACCAACAACATATCTAGAGCTTATCTTTTCCCAATTATTGTAGGGATCTCACTCTTATCTATTTCTACTCTATATAAACAATGTGATCGGTATGATGTGGTTCATCATTAATGCAAACAAAATTTGGTATCATCTTAAATATTATTCTTATCACAACATAATACTATTCTCTTCTTTACACATCATGATCACAAGGATAATAAAATTAAATGCACAATATAGTATTATAATAGTCAAGAAGTTTAGAACCTTTGGGTAGCTCTTCCCATCTCATAGTACGTATGTATTTTCTCCAAATCCATAGAAATTGAGAACTACATAAAATTATTAAAGAAGATGTCAAATTTCATTATAACATGAAAATACAACTAATGTTTTATTTAATTTAGTTTTGTAGAGGTAGAAAAAGAAACATAGATATAATTTTTTTCTTCAAAATATAGAAAAAGTATAGCATTCAAAGAAATGGAATCTTTATATGTGAAGTGGCATTGAAATCATGGAAAACTTTTGTCTTCCTCATCATAGTAGACATGATGGTCATATGTGCCTCTAATTGAAATTGCATTACTATTTTAGAATTTCATGAAACACAAAAAAACACACACATATTTTAAAATTTTATGAAATACAAAAAATTTATAATAAATTATAATTAATTAATAAAATTTATTTTCATATAAATTATATATAAAAACTACTTAAACCTACAAAACATTTTCTAAACACATATAAATACTTATGTAAATCATAAAAAAAAACCAAAAAAATATATATAGATTATAAATACTCATTGTAAATCATATTAAAAACTCGAAAGCATAAACTAAGAGTAAATCATATTAAACACTAAAATACATAAAATTATTAATACTCACTGTAAATCATATCAACTTCGGATTTGTTGGCTTTGATATGCTATAGAGGCCCGAGGGGACAACTGCACACGAACCTTGCCATTATCCACACCATTCTTGTTTGGTCGAGATATCTCTACAAATTAGTGGTCGTCTTTTCCAGTTCGATGTGTCTTGCTGCCTTGGAATATTGCATCTTGCATAACTGGATTTTGTGATCTCCGGGACGAACTAAAAGTGTGTTTTATTTATACAAATCCTGTCCTTCAACAAGCAGTAGCAAGAAAAGCCGGGACCTATTTGCCCGACGATATGCATCGATCGGACCACCGGCCTCGTCGGACGGTCACGCGCTGCCGGTCATCCTATCGTGCTCGTCGGTTCACTAATTTACTTCGCAAGAAAATAGTTTTTCAAAAATAATTTGGATTCAAAAACATAGGGAATATAACGCAAAACGTTTGATTATAAACATGGTGATTTTATTGGAAATAATATTTGAAAATGGTAAATTTGGGTTTATAAATAATTAATAATAAGTTTGAAAAAAAATATTTTTAATATAAAAATAATAAAAAACTTGGAATCTTATTTCCAGTGGAACAGTCCTGTTAACATAACTAAGTTTTCTAAAACAGTGATATGTGATATTGTGCATAGTAGTCCCTGAAACCACAATCCATTTGCGAGAATGGTATATGAACAATAATACAATATCATAATGATATCCTGTGTAAATAATGGAACCAATTAAAAAAACGAGCTGCCTTTGGCATGCGAATCGTCAAAATAAGATCCTGGTGGATTTGGTAATAATGTAAGGACTATACTTCTTTGGATTTTTTCCATGCAGATATCCACGAGAGTCAAATGCCCATGGGTAAGCAATTCTCTGTTCAAATTCGTGACATGCAGTCTCGAAAATTTAGAATACATTCTCAAAACCGAGTTCTGTAATTTCCCCCCGGGATGGTAATTCAATTTTTTCTTCTTTGACGTCTTTGGAGACGGGCTATTGACTGTAGATGGCGAACCTTGGAAGCGTCAGAGGAAGGTCGTGGCCATGGCTCTATCTAGCGGGAGTTCAAGAGGACAGAACATAAACCAAATACAAAACCTAATCCTGGAAAGACTCATTCCTATCCTCGAAGACTCGCGCATGAATTTATCTCCAGTAGATATGCAAGATTTTCTTTTTTGTTTGAGGTTTGATAATGTGTGTTATCTGATATCTTGCAAGGACGTCGGATTATACACTTTTCTGTTTGATCTGTTTGCCTCTTTTCTGGAAGCTAATGAAAATTTTCAACATGAGTTTCGAGAAAACACACAGCAGAGTCATGGGTACAATGCGTGGATTTGCATCAAGAATGGTTAAACCCAAAAGGACAGAGTTAGAAAATATGAGCAAAAAACTGATATTCTATCTACTTGGATCAGATTAGAGGCGAAAGAAGGGAGTTCTGCTTATGATAAATCGTTGGAGGACTTAGGCATCAGCATTATTCTAGCAGGCAGAGATACTGTTGTTCTGCAGCTTTCATGGCTTTTTTGGTTACTAGATCAATACTCAAATGTAGAGGAAAAAATATTCTCAGAGTTGTCCCACATCTTGAAAGCTAAGTATGGGATTAGCCATTTGATGTCAATATGGTTCGTTTTACTATGGATCGTGACTTGAAACTGATGCAGTATTTGCAAGCAACATTATGTGAATCTATGACGCTCTATCTTGTTGTTCCCATCAACTACAGAGAAGCATTTCAAGACCACGTTCTCCAAGATGGGACTTTTGTGAAGAAGGGATCGAAGGTTTTGGTTTTACTTTATGTTGCTAACACAATCACAAGAAAATGTATTACGGTGTTAAGGTGGTGGTATTACGGTGTTAAGGTGGTGGTATTAGCATCAGTTATAACATTACCGTGTTAAGGTGTTGGTATTAATATCATTTACATTTTGTGGTGTTAAGATGGTGGTATTAGCACCACTTATATTTTGTAGTGTTAATGTTTATTGATTTTATTAGAAATTGAGTACTTCATCTTTGTTAAGAGAAATGCTTTGTTGGAAAGTACTACAAAGTGGTGCTAAGATATTATTTACCAAATGAACATGTACAATTAAGATTAAATTATCATGATTTACACCATAAACACAAAAACTTCCAAAATAATTACTTTGTAAATAACTCAATTCAATTATTTATCTTTTGTTTTATTCATTCAAATAAATTATCAACATTAATTTTCAGTTTTTACACCATAATTACAACAAATTCAATTAATTATTTTTATAATATTTTAATAAATAAATTTTTGCATCACAATTACAAAAATAAAATTATTTATTTTTATATTATTTAAATTACTATATTCACAAGATTTATTTATGAGGTTTTGCATCACAAGAGCACTAGTTTACAAATAATTATTTTGCAAATAATTTAATTCAATTATTTATTTATTCTAATAAAGTATTTAAACAAATAGATACCTAAAATTCTTAATACTGACAATTAACTAAAAACAACTATTTTTAATTTAATACTATAAGAATATTTTTATTTATCTTATTAAATTACAGTAATTGACATTAGTATCATTATTATGCTTTTAACAAAGGAATGGATCTTAGATTCATGGACATGGTGCTAAGTACTTAATTATTAATGGACATGTAAAATTATGATTTAATTATGATGATTTTCAATGTAAACACAAGAGCTTCACAAATAATTATTAAATTGTAAATAATAATTCAATTTTTTTCATTCAAATAAATGCTCAAGACTAATTTATTAGGTTTGAATCACACTCACAACAAATTCAATTATTTATCTTATACTATTTAAACAAATAAATTTACATGATTCATTTAATAGGTTTTGCACCACAAACACAAGAAATTCACAAATAATTATTTGAAAATAGCTCGATGAAGTTATTCATTTTTAAATATTATTTAAGCAAATAAATCGTAGGATACTTAATATTGAATAATAATTAAATAAAACCATTTTTATTTATTAATATTATAAAATAGTGACAACATTGATTTGAATTGATATTCTATTTGGTATATTTTTATTCATCTTATTAAACTTTTTAGTATCGTTATTAGGTTTTGAGCACAAGGGGTGGGTATAGAATTATTGGGCTTGATTGAGGGAGGAAACCTATACCTTGGGCCCTAAAAGAAGGTTTTGGGAATCTAGGATCAAGAAAGAGGGTAACACACATGTCTTCCAAAGTGTATTCTTGGATTCCATGTGTGGGAGTTGAATCCATTATAAAGTTTTGATTAGTAGTGATAGGTCTATTGGCCCTTGATATAATTGGGATAAATGAAGGTTATCAATAATAATGTTGTGTTGAGTTGCATAGGCATATTGAATTTTTTAGAGGACCCATGGACTTATAATAGGGATATAGGGGGGAATCTCATCAAACAAAACTAGGTATATGCCTTTGGCACATAGACATGAATATGGGAGGAAACACATGCCTTGGACATTAGAGGAAACCTGTAGGAATATTAGATTAACAAGTATATCTTGAAAAAAAACAGAATACCTGTTAAGGTTATCCTTGGCCTAATATTGGGGGTATCAATGTCACTAATAGGTTTTAATAATTATATTGGGTTTCTAGGATCTTTCAATGTTTGAGGTGGGAAAACCAAGCCTTATCCCCTAGTAAAATATTTTGGGAATCCCAAGCCAAAAGAAACGACTCAAACCACCACACATGACCTATTGGGGGTATTTTTCATCCCTGGTTGAGGACATCAATGCCATTATGATTTTTTTCCTAGTATATGGGGGCCTCAAGGTTTTTTATAATATCATAAGATTAAATTTGGGCCTGATGCCTTAAGGGAATATTTCAAACAAACCCATGAACTCCCAACATTACCCGTGTCATCTAATTGTTAATATAATTGATGCTAGGCATGGGCCATAGAACCTTGGACATAGTTGTGTGAGGAATCACAAGACTTAGGCCCTAATTGAATATCATAAACATATCGAGATAAGATAAATGACTCAAATAGTCACATATGATATCATGAACTATGTAGGATATCATTATCCTTGAAGTGAGATAATGGTAGCAATATGCAATTTTGTGCATTAAGAATGTGTCTTGCACCATATTTGGGAATAAATTGAGGGAATTATACCCTAACATAATATTATTGAGGTAATGGGAAATGATCAATCCCATGAACCATAAAACACACTATTTATAGTGGATTGTGATAAAATTTGGATACAAACACAATCAAGGGATTTTGCATAGTGGGATTGATCTCAAGGCCTCAATTAGAGTCACAAGAAGAAATAAAGATTCTTATGTAGGTGTCATAGGGAATTTAGAACAACATTCTAGGGAATAATACTTTGTATTTGACCCTAAAAATACATTTAAGCATACAAATCCATTAACAATGCCTCAAAGCACAATGAGTTACCTCACATGGGTATCCATGGTGTTATGTATCTGGGTCTTGTGGATTTAGGAACTTGTACATGTATGGTCAATGCAAGAGAGGTAGATCTTAGGACCTAAAGTAATATTCTAGGAATCCAAAGCTAAGAAGGTTTCCTCCACCAAAAACACGTGGACTCATGAGTGTATCCTTATCCTATGATTGAT
Organism: Pseudotsuga menziesii; assembly: GCA_001517045.1. NCBI lineage: Eukaryota > Viridiplantae > Streptophyta > Pinopsida > Pinales > Pinaceae > Pseudotsuga > Pseudotsuga menziesii. The sequence goes on along the minus strand of LPNX010879865.1, from coordinate 76,868 downwards.
GATGTTGGTTCCATTAGATGAATTTGAGTTGTGTGTGCATGTGTCAAGACCTTGGGAATCATGTTTTAGGGAATAATAGGTCATTTTTTTAACCTAAGGAAATCATTGAAACATCCAAAGCCATAAACAATGCCTCAAATAATGACATGTGACTTTATACGGGTATCCACGATGTTATGCATCTAGTTCCTAGGGCCTTAGGGAATTGAACACATGGTTAGTGGAGGATACATGAACCTTGGTCCCTAAAGGAAGCTTCCAGAAATCAAGGGATAATAAGGTTTCCTCCACCAGCCACATATGGCATCCTATGGGTACAATTGACATATTCTTGAACATGTCACTATCATTATGGTGGTTTTGAGTAGTATGTACATGTCTTGGGGTATTGAGAATGATATTATATGGAGTAATATTTTTCATTTATCCCTAAATAAATAATTGAAGCATTCAAAGCCATGAACAATAACTCCAAGAACCATGCATGAGTTCATAGTAGTATCCATGTTGCTATGTATCCAATTCTTGGGGACTTGGAACTATGGACATGGTCAAGGGAGGAGACCTAAACATTGGGACCTAAAGAAATATTGTATCCATATAGGGATGATGCATTATCCTCAAAGAACCATACATGGCCTCCCGAGGCTATCATTGTCCTATGTTTGAGATTGTTGTTGTCATTATGTGGTTTATAGTAGGATCTACATGTCTCAACAACTTGAAAATGATGTTCTAGGGAAGAAGGTCATTCCTATGGATCTAAAGAAACCATTAACACATCCAAATTCATGAATAATGCCTCTAAACACTATGAATGACCTTGTAGGGATACTAGTGTCATTAGGTGGTTTTAAGTAATATGTACATGACTCAATCACACTTGGAATGATTCTCTAGGAAGGAAGACCATGAATTTGTCCCTAAAGAAACCATTGAGGCATCTAAATTAATGAACGATGCCTCAAATAACCACACATAACTTTACAATCATGTCTATGGTTCTCTATATCTAGGTCTTAGATTCTTGGTGATTTCGACATGGCTAGTGGAAGGGACCTAATCCTTGGGCCCTAAAACATATTCTAGTCATCCAAGCCTAAGAAGGTGTCCTACATAAACTACACATGGCCTTGTGAAACTGTGGTTGGCTTATGAATGAGTATCTTTGTGCTATTAGGTGGTATTGAGAAATGTATGTGTCTCCAAACCTTGGGAATGACTTCTATGGAAAATACCATGCCTTTGTCTCTAAAGAAACCATTGAGGAATCTAGATCCAAGAAAAATTCCTCAAAGTACCACGCATTGTTTTGTAGGGGTAACCATGGCACCCTGTATCTAAGTGTTGGGGACATGGGAGAATCAACATGGTCATGGGAGGATACCTAAATCTTAGGCTCTAACTTACTATATTATCCATACATAGCTAATAAGGTTTCCTCTAATAGCCATACATCACCTTCTGAGGGCATCAATGACATGTGATTGAGGATGTTGGTGCCATTAGGTTGCTTTGACTAATATGTATGTGTATTAGGGCCTTTGGAATCGTTTTGTACTAAAGAGTACAATGCCTTTAACCCTAAAGAAATACTTTAGGCATATAGATCCATGAGCAATTATAGGAAGTGCCAGAAATGACTTCATAGGAATATCCAAGGAAGTATGTATCTAGGTCGTGTCGAATTGGGCCATTTAACATGGTCAATAAAGGAGACATGAAACTAGGGACTGAAAGGTAGTGTCCATATACCTATGGATAGTAAGGTTTCCTCCACCAACCACAACTGGCCTCTAAGGGTACCATTGGACTATTATTGAAGATGTCAGTTCCATTAGGTGATTTTGAGAAATATGTACATGTCTCAATGCCTTGGGAATGATGTTTAGTAGAAGAACACCACACCTTTGGCCCTAAAAAATCCATTTGGGAATACAAATCCATTAATAATGACATAAATATCCACACATGACTCCAAAGGGTATCCATGGAATTATGTATCCAAGCTTGTATACTTTAGGGTGTTGTGCATGGTCAAGTGATGAGACCTAGACCTTAGTACCTAAAGGAATCTTCTCTCAATCTAGGGCTAAGAAGGATTCCTAAGAGTATCATTGGATTATGATTAAGGATGTAATTTCCATTAGGTTGTGTTGTGTAGTATATATTTGTCTTAGGGCTCAGGGGAATGATATTCTAGTGATGAATACCATGTGCTTTTGTCTAATTAAATTGTTGAGGCATTCATACCCATGAACAATGACTCAAGTCCCATGCATGACTTTGTATGTGTATTCATGGAGCTATGTATCTATGTTTATAACCTTGGGGCCTTATAAATGATAAGCGGAAGACACATGAGCCTTAGGCCCTAAAGGAATCTTCTATCCATATAGGGATAAGGAGTTTTCCTTCACTACCACACATGGTGTCCTAAGTGTATCACCGACCTAATATTAAGGATGTTGATGACATTAGGTTCTTTTGAGAAGTATGTATGTATCTAAGGGCCTTGGAAATGGTGTTCCAAGAAATAAATACATGCATTTGGATCTAAGCAAATCATTAAGGCGTGAATATCCATGAACACTACCTTATGGCACCATGCAAGACTTGGCATCGATATCTATGGAACTATGCATGGACATCTAGTATCATTGGGACCTTAGACATGGTTATTGATTGAGGCTTGAACCTCAATACTAAAAGAATGTTCTCTCATTTTAGGGTTAAGTAGGCTTCCTCCACCAACCACCCATGGCCTGTTGAGGGTATCTTTGGCCTATGATAGAGAATCTTGGTTCCATTAGGTGATTTTTAGAATTACGTAGGTTTTATATGGACTTAGGAATGTAATTCTAGGGAAGAAGACCATGCTTTTGGTCCAAAGTAAACCACTGATGCATCTAGAGAAATGAACTTTACTTTAAAGCACCACAAGCGACTTCACATTGGTAACCATGGTGATATATATCTAGGTATTCTAGTATGGAGGACTTCAATGTGGTCAATGGAGGAGACCTAATCCTCAAGTCCTAAAGGAATCTTCTATCCATGCGCGGCTAAGAAGGACTCCACCAACAACACATGGGCTCCTGAGAGTATCATTGGCCTATGATTGATGATGTTTGTGCCATTAAGTGGTTTTGAGTAATATGTGCATGTCCTAGGGCCTTGGGAATAACATTCACATATGTTAATTAATATAGATTCGAAGTAGTTGACTACAAAAAGACCATTTTGTAACCAAATGTGGTAGTGTATATCATGATTAATAAAATGATACCATATGTGTAACATATCTATCGTGTATGCACACATAGATTTTGTTTGAAGTTCCAGTTCCTAGTAATAAAATAATACTATATGGTAATATAATATATTACGATATATTCCATATAATTTTAATGTTTTAAGCATTGATACATTTGTACTTTACTTTTGTTTTGATCCCTCTAGGTGCTCAATAGATTTAGAGTTTCAAAAAGATAAAGTAATTCAATCTTAACTCTAGATCTATCATGCTTATGGGGTGATCAATTCACCTAAGGTGCAACCATTTTTTATATTGCAAAAACTTCAGGACAAGTTGCACCTTCAGATAATACATCCCTTATTAAGTATGATGCATCCATACCTAAGATGCTATAATTAGAATAACTCAATTAATTTTTAAATAAAATAAAAAATGTCCAATCAATAATTGAGATACTATGTTAAATTTATTTGGAATTAAAACTATTCCATCAATATTATTTCAATTCTCTAAAATCTATTTTTTATTGTATAATGTTTTGTTGTTTATATGTTTTTTAGTTGATCTTAAAAAAAATGTTTCAAATCAATTTGATTTCCCATTATTTTAACCATTATCTAAATTTTAAATTTAATTATATAATTTTGTAATATATTAGTGTAGGAAATGAATACTTTCATTTCTTAAATAAAACATATCATTCTTAAGTTCTCAAACATATTTAAATTATAATCTTAATCTTTATTTTATTGAAAAACAATAATAATACCTTTATTTTATTTTGATATACATGATCTAAAAAAGAGTACTTTAAGATACATTAATGAGTATGTTTCGACGCTACGACAGATATGTCTATATATTCAAAGGTCAAAAACTTTATTATATTGTCTACTTACCTAAACATATGAAAGACTTTGCATTATCTAACTTGACTCGATAGCCATCTCTAGATTCAAAGGGACGAGGAAGAGCTATTCTTCATTTTTATATAGGCATTTGTTATCTTCTTTTTTGCACATATTAGAGTATTAATACTTTTATCATTAAATTATGCAATGATTTTTGTTTTTTAAATTGTAATAATCTATTTTTTAGATTTGTGTTTATCATTTTAAAATGGTTAATGAATGTTATGGAAACTTCAATAAATCTTTTTGAGAATATTACTTAGATAGAAATTTTATTTTCCCTTTATTTCAAAATAGAAAAATTACATTGGCCATTACAATTGTTGATATATGATAGGAAACTTGAAAAAAAATTGCCAAAAAAATATTTTACTTCACCTCCAAAAAGAAAAATTAAGCTAATCACTCCAATTGTTGATATACTATTAGAAACTAAAAAAAACTGAGGTCATTTTCCCTCCATGTCAAAAGCATTTATGCAGTTTTTTTGGATTTCCTCAAATATTAATACAAAGCTATTTCTTGGTAAGTTAATGGTTAGTTTTTTTTAATGGTGAATAGCTATTTCTTGGTAAATTAATGGTTAGTTTTTTTTAATGGTGAATAGGATTGTGTCTTCTAATTGAGAGAATGAAGTTTTTCATTGTGTTGATGATGTTAACGCATAATAAGAAAATATATTCAATATGCATTCAGATTTTTTAAGGTAGATCTTTGGTTTGAGTTTCCATGTTTGTTATTCATTTTCTTAATAGTTATAACTTTCAATTAGGTTTTTGAACTTTGTGCTTTGGTAAGTGCAGGTTGTTATAAGACCAAAAAGAAGCCCTCCGGGAGCAAATGACAGAGCCAGCTATAAAGGGAAGAAGCCCGAGTTTTAGGATCCTGGTCGCAGCCGGTAGCGTTACTCATATGACATGTTTAATAGCTCGTTAAATGGGTATGGACGCCCAGCTTTAGTTTAAGCGGCCATTGTATTGAGAAGGAGGCTAACAAGTAATTTCAATAGTTTAAGCGGCCATTGTATTTATAATGAAAAAAATTTGTATGGATGTCATATTTTGTATTTTTAGAGGATTTTTAATTTTAATTAATAACGATGGGTACATTTTTTTTTTAGAGAATGGATTAATGGTTTATAATCAGTTTTAATGAATATATATATATAGAAATTGTTGAACTTATAATGTAATTTTTTAAATTAATGATTTTCTTTTTACAATTTTAGAATGTAGGTGATTTAGTAGATGAAAACTAGCTTTTTAAAGTATAGGACATACATTATTAGTTTTCTATATGTTATATTTAAAAAGAGAAACAAATTAAATATTAAGGATGAACATTGAGTAACTTATCAATTCAATATAGCTTGAGAGAGTATAATGATTAATAACATGTGTTTCTTACTATTATTTAAAAAATAATTTAAATAAATGATTGAGTTAAGAAAATTAAGTTTTCTTATTAAGTAAGAAAAAATAAATGTAATTGTTCTTAGTAATAGTGAAATTCTTAATTAAGAAATTTTATTAACATAATTAGATAACAAATGGCATTCACAATAAACTTTATATGGCATTTATATTCAACCACGTATACAAGCACGGCCTTGTTAAATATAGCAAGGTTGTGTTTTTTTATACTATTTGTTATTTTATGGTGCTTTACACCATATACAAGTGTGCAATAATAATTAAAAATAAAAACCCACAATAACACAACAATACTAAATGTGGCATGGGTTTGCGTTTTTTTTTTTGCATTATTTGTTATTTTGTGATTTTTTACGTCATATACATGTATTTAATATTTATATTTATACGGATATATTAATTAAAATTGGTGTTTTGCATCACAAGATTTCAATCCATGTAGGATTATTTTTTGGTGTGTTGCATCACAAAAGTTCAATCCAAGTAGAATTGGTTTGGTGGCTTGCACCATACACCATGGACTGTCATGTATTCAGTTAACACGAAAACTATTATCTTTTATAAACTCCACTTTTACACCATAAATATTAGCACCACTTTTATATCCCCACATTATCTCCACTTCTGCACCACTATTTGATAATTGAGGATTTTCTAAATCCTTCACAAATAGTGGTGCTAATATGAGGCTAAAATAGCCTTTTTCTTGTAGTGAATGGAGAGTGTATGAGGTAGGGATGCGAGGGAGTTTAAGCTAAAGAGATGGATTAATCAAGATGGAATTTGTATCAAGGAATCTGATGACAATTATCTCGTCTTAAATGTCGGTCCTCGGCTTTGCTTGGGAAGAGATTTGGCTTAGATGACCATGAAGTGTATGGATGTGCATATTCTCCTGCGTTATCATGTAAGAAACGATCTAGAAAATCTTGTGAAGCCAAACTTTGGGCTCACTCTCTTCATGGAGAATGGGTTGAAGGTAACAGTGCAGGCAAGGAAGGAATTTTCTCTCCAAAATCCTGCAAATACAATATAGGATGGGTTCATTTAGGAGGACTACACGAGATCCAGCAGTATTAATGGTTTTGCATCTGAAAGCAATTAGGATGCTTGAGTGCCTTAGTATAAATATTCAGTAGCTTCTCTCTTGTGAACTGCAACGAAGTAAACATTGCAATAAGATTTGTAATGTATAATAATGTTAGGAAGTTAAGTTGTCATTTTTGGAAATGTTACCTCTAGATAATCTATATATCAATCAATAAGAAACATTAGTGTTTGTTACTGAGTGTACTGAAACATCAATTATTATTTTTAAGAAATCCATACCCACAGTAGCATCGAGGCATCCAAACCAAAGTAGGTGGAGTATAGAGACTACTTTTTGATGGGCTATTTATTCAATAATTTAGGGGGAGGAAGACTTACTAACCAATACAAGTGAGATTTTTAATCTTAAGACATGCCCAGCCAAGAACCTCCATCGATGCTGCAACCTAAAACACTCCCACAAACAAAACTCTCGTTGAAAACCAAACATGCCCTTCAATCCAAATTCCAAATTAATGAAAATAAAATGCCATTTTGTAAGCATATCATTAGAGGAAATTTGAGGTCTAAAATGGGCCTCCTAAGGAAAATAATAAAATAATAGTTAAAATAATAAAATAACAGTCATTAATTTTGGAGGAAGAATGAAAAAAACTACTTTTTTTGTTCGTATTTTCGACATATCTCCTTGTGTTTTTACTCAAATTCTGATCATGAGAGCTTGTTGGATGTGGAATTTAATTCCACATCCAATGAGTACCCACACTGCATACATTTGATGGACCCCTCTATCCCAAAAACAAAAAATAGTTGAAAAAATGTGATGATGACATCATCATCATGTTTTTTTATGTATTTCTTGTTTTTGGGGTAGTGGGGTCCATAAATAGTATGCAACGTGGGTAATAATTGGATGCATAATTAAATTCCGCATCCAACGATCTCTCCCGCTTGAAAATCGAGTAAAAACACAGGGAGATATGTCGAAAATACGAATAAAAAATGTAGTTTTCTTTCATGACAAATATGTCAATTCAACCATTATGGTTGACTCATTTTATTGAAATTCTATTAGTTCTTGAATTCCAACTCACAAAATTTATTGTTGGCACATTTTCTTGTAAGGCCCATTTTAGACCCCAAAGTTCCTCTAATGATATTCAAACCTTAATGACTATATTATTTGTGATTCCATGAACAATATCCAATTATTCGCTTCTCTAGCTCACTCATCAACCATTTCATTGCATCTTCTTGTGGATGTTTTTCGACATCCTATTTCTCCATCCTTGCAACAACTAATGCAATTTCAAAGTTAGCGATAATTTTTCGGTCATGCAAATGTGTTTTTCTCTCTTCCATGGCATACTCATGTCATTATTCTTTCTCCTTTGATCTCTCCACCCCAGTAGATGCTCATTCCAGTGGTGCTCCCTTACAAACCAAACTCTACTCTAACTCAACATATTAAAAATGCAAAGTAAAATATAAAATATTGAGCATTTATCAAGCATTCATACTAAGAAATCAAGCTAGCTTAACTTGGGAGGATTTGGGCTGCATAGAATACAATGGTGTCTCTATATATGATGTCTCATGGTGCCAATGGTGCCAATATCTCTTTCAGTAAATATGACTATTAGGATATTTGGTCTCGATGTCGAGTCCAAGATACGTGAAATATTCATGCCTGCACTAAGCTCGACCATGACGTAAGGCAAGATCATGTCGTGGATAAAATCAGAGGGTGAATTCTCTCAAAGGGAGAGAGCATGGTAGTTTTCGCACAAGGATGACATGGATGTCGAGACATTCTATGATGAAATCCTCGCTGCTATCGTCATTGGGGAAGTCCATGTTGCCCCTATGGGATTCATTTTTCTATGGCACTTGCTTCCAAATATATAAGAATGAAGTATTTGTTGCATGTTTTTTACAGAATTGTGAAACAAGTTCGTCTCTTTTTGTTTGTAGAGAGTGGGGTGAAGATTCATTTTCAACTTGGAAATTTCCACCTGGTGCATCTTGTGTGACCTTCACCATATGGAAGATAAAAGTGAGTGCACACATCTTTTGTATTGTGTAGGGACTCCTACAGCTGAGATGAAATCTAACTGATAAATTGAATGAAATATCATCATCGTGAGCATTCCTTGAGATCGTTTTTTGTAGGCTAAAATGTAGAAGTGTTCAATTCGTATAGTGATCCAAATTTATGTCAATGCACTTGCCAAGTTATAAAAGTGAAAACTCAATTAGACATGCAAAAGAATTTGTAGAAACGTGGGCGGCCATAGAACCACTCCAAATTTAAAGATTGACATCCCAACCTTCCATAAAATAAATACTTTAACAATAGGTTGCAGAAATAGTTTCGAGATTTAAATGGGTAGTGCATGCCCTGCCGTTGAAGTGGGAAGGAATTACCAAGACAAACTTCATCAACTCAGCCCAATCAAAACCTAACAAATTCTTATTATTTAAAAAAAGCATATACATAATGGTTTTGAACTATAAAGAGACCTCCCATGCTCAGAGACTAAGGAAAAATTTAGACTCTATGAGCAAATTAATAGGGGGTGAACGATTTATATATATCCTCTTTCGAGGACATAACAAATTAATAGAGAGTGAATTATTTATATATATTCCCTGTTGGGGACATAATAATAACAAAAAGGCCTGAAAATAACACCTCAAAAAGGTGTATAGATTTTGTTCTATTTCTTTTTATTTTATTTAAATAATTCAAAAACAAATCACACTAAATGTCACATTAAACATAATAAAATTAATTAAGAGTTACTACAACCACATTGCTCTAACAACTTATTTTGAAAAATAAATTTAAATCGTAAACAAACACATAAACAACTGAATAAAATTTAGCTAACCAAAGAAAACCAACAAAGTAGATAAGTGTTTCAAAGAAAAAGCATGCAAGTAGATTTTTTTTTTCACATAAAATAAAAAAAATGATAAACTTTTATTAAATGAAACCAAAGTTTACATTCTTCAAAAACTCTCTAGCACCATCTAGAAAACTCAAAATCTCTTTACAACATTCATAAAAAAGAGATACATTAGCATCTTATGGATCATACATATCATAGATCACTGAGGTATGAATCTATTCTCTACAACATCAATATCTTCTTAACTATTCTTGGAAAATAAAAACTCTTTACAAATATCTTCAAAAGAAAACGCATCGGTCTCTTAACGGAGAAGGAACTTTAGAGGTCTCAAAGAACAAGACATAGAAAACATTCAGATTTACATCAGTCATAGAACTACACCTATTTAGAAATTTAGTCTTCAAAAATACATTGCAAATGTGGAGATTTGAATCAAAGAGAATATCTTGATCTAGAATCTGTAATGCAATCGATGCCATCTTCAAAATATAGTCCATTTGATGACTCTTTATAGTTCAAAAAACATTGCATCATGTTCAAATCAAAGCTTCTATAAACAACCTCATTCTTGCTTCAGATCAAAATGGATCATGGATATATTAGTTTTCATGTCCATTCACCTCTTGTATAATATGACATTCCCCTTGCATCAAATTCAAACCAAGATTTGAAAACATGTCAACCTCAAAATTCCTTTCCCTATAAATATGATTGGATGATATAATTTCCATGCATAATTTTAACCACTTGATTTCCAACAATATTGGTCCCAAGAATATATTGTGACAAGTATTTTTACTCATGATCCAATCTATGATGATTTCTGCGTCCCCAAAAACCTGTAATTGATTAATTTTAAATTCCACTGCAAGACTTAATAAAAGTATAAGGGACATCATCTCTATAAAGTTGTTTGTTCCAGGTCCCAAACCTACCTTAAAGAAATTCTTAATCTCCTTGGATAGATGAATAATTCCTCTAGCTCCACCCTTGATATGATGGCTCTGTGTTGCACCATTAAAATAAGACCAGGGAACATTCTAATTTATCTCCTTTGTTTTTAGTTTCCTCATTTTAATGTTTAAAACTTCCTTAGGAAATCTATGTAGGATAGTGAGGCAACATTTGGCACACTGAACAGTAGTAGTATAGCGGTCTTAAAAAATGCCATCATTCCTTGTGATCCAAATTTTCCACATCAAGATAAGTGGCAAAGTTGTGATTGCTCTACATGCTTGGTTTAGCACCCAAACCTTTAAAACAAGATGAATTGAAGGACCAAAGCACAAACACCTTAACTATAGAATAACTTCCAGATCCTTCCAGACTTGTCATGTATAATTGCAGTCCATAAATAAATGAATATCAGTCTCCTTAGTGCACCTACATAAGTAGCATCTTCCTAGACCCTGCCTATTCATTCTTTGGAGGTTATCCCAAGTCAATGCTCTGTTACATAATATGAACCACATTAATTTTTTTTCTTTGATTGGGAATTTGAACTTTGATAATGTCCTCCACAACCAGATTGGATATACCATTATATTTAAATCCATCATGGTGCCATAACCAAATTTTGGAGAATATTTGTCGTCGGGGTCACAAATACAAACCAACTAATCACTTTGAGTTTGGATTTGAACAGACTCAAAAGTAATTTGCCTGTAAAGGCATTTTGTCAAATAATATCATCATCTCTTAAACCAAGATAATATTCGTTGTGCCAACCTTGTCTCTTCCATGTAGTGGATTCTTGATATACTATCTGGTACATAATGAAAATACCTCTAAAACAAAGTTGTGTTACCATATGGAACAAAATTTTATGATTAGATCCACTCCCAATCCATGTATCCCACCCAATCAGACTTTATGCACATCTCCTACTTTCCAAGTGAGCCCCTCTCCAAGCACATTAAAAGAAATCATTGTTTCTTTCCACATCACTGAAGCATTGTGATAGGATTTTAAAGGCTTACATATCCATTCAAGGAGTGTTGTTGGTACAATATATTTCTACAATATCACTTCATTCCACAACCCCGAACCATTTATCAATCTCCAACCACTCTTTGCTATCAACCCTTTGAAAACACAAGGATTTTCTCAATACCCCAAACTCCCTGACATTTGGGCCTCACAATTGATTTCCATTTGATCTAAGAATGCCCCTTTTTCTCTAATATTCCTAACCATAAAAAGTTAAACATTAGCTTCCTAATAGAATCTAGCACTCCACTAGGTATCCAGGATAGAGTCATCCAAAACATCGGCGTTGCCTCCAAAACAGCCTCGGTAAGTACTATCCTACCACCTTTAAATAACTAGAGATACTCCAATTGGATATCCTCTTTTCACACTTAGAAATTAACCAATTCTAGTCCCTTTTTTAGATAAGACAAAGGCTTAAGACATAATCCTAAGAATTTTATTCCATTATCAATCTTAAAGTGATTGAACTGAAAAAGAGCTTGAAACCTTTGCATTTCCTTGTACTCAATTCCTTCACCAGCAACAAACAATTTTCTTTTATTCACTAACATGTCAATAAATCGATTAATGAAGATAATTTTTCTATATCTTTGAATGATCCATCACAAAAAATTAATACATCATGAATGAAGGAAAGCCAACACCTACCACCAATATTAACTCCTTTTAATGCAAGTTTTCTTTTTGCTTCATTTAAATAATAAAAACGAGAACTTCTAAATGCAACAAGTCCCTGCCATCAAGATTTGATTATTATGCAATAATTGAAGAGCAAAATTCAAATATTATGCAAGAGTTGAAGCATATGTTGCAAGTTTTTTCACTATTTTTTGTAAAGTTAAGTTACAATATTTGTGAATTAGAGAATGCAGTAATGTGAAGCACCCTTGAATGGTGTTCCCTTGAATGTTGTCACAAAATGTAGATTGAGCCACACCGAAAATTGAGAAGAACTTGGAGCGTTTCAAGAACCCGAACTTCATAGTGCAAATGTTGTTGAAATAAGAGATCAACAAAGCTTTGTAGAATTATTGTGGATGGGAAAAGCACATCAATTTGCAGCAAACACTAAATTAAATACCGAACATTCTCAAAGTCATGTGATCTTGATGGTAAACATCTAAAGAGAAACTTTGTATGGAAGACAAGACAAAGAGAACTCTTTCAAATGAGAATGGAAATGACATTAATCTACTCAAGGGTATTGGCACACCACTCAGTCAGAAAGAGAATCATGGTAATGGTTGACTTGGAAGTTGGTTTAAAGCAAATAGACAAATCAGGAAATGAAGGGAATGCATTAGAGTAAATCATAATGTAGAAGGGATTCAAAACTGGAACATTTCCCTAATAGTGTGTCCTAGCACTATTAGAGTGTCCTTGAAATAGAACTTCTTTAATAGCATCTTATTATCCACTTAAATCATTGACATATCTAACTAGTTAATACATCAAATTTGATTAGGTTAATTTGGGAAATATTGATTTTTTATATATTTTATTTCTCATCTAGATCTAGCTTTGTAATTATTTATTTCACATGATTTAACAGTGAAAATCCTAGTGTTTTGATCACAAGTTAGTTTTAAGAAATGTTTGAACAAAAAATAGAAGTTGTACAATTGATTAATCCTGCACCCTATTACATACTTTTGAACATCTTTGTTATGAGGTAGGTTTACTTGTTGAATCAACCATGTTTGTTGTTGTGGTGATCATCCCAACAAATATGGATTCAACAACAACCGATTATTGTTTGTTGGAAGTTCATTATGTTAATGTTAAGTTAATATTACACATATACATGCTAATGATGGTTTATTTGATTAATTTAATTTCATGATCACTTTATACATGTGCTATTGGTTATTCATTTGATTAATTTAATTTCATGAACACTTTATAAAGTTCCATTTGCTAATTTTCAATTCGCGATGCATTACCAGGTTTAAAAAATAGGCAATTAGATGCACTACTAGGTTTAAAAGATTTGCAAAAAAATTGCATATGTCCCATTGATTCCATTGCAATCACCTTGTTCCTTTTCGTTAGCATGATTTTTAAATTAAAGAAAAGGCATAAAATGGATTTATAAATTAAAATAAAAAAATAAAAATAAAAACTGATTTTATCATATATATATATATATATATATGGATTTATACAGTTATAGAGATAGGTCATAACAAACTCGTAATCACTCTAATTCAGTTACGGAGAACCAGTTCAATTTTGGCAATGACATCTTCGTGGTTTTTCCCTTAAACTCATATGCTTTGTGACACCAGCACGGTTCTTCCCTTAAACTTAAATGCTTTGTGACACCTTCCCAATCTAATGTTCTATCCACTAAGCTGTTGTTAAATTCAGCTTGTGACATTGACACTTGGAAGGATCCAGTTTTACGATATAAACTAAGCCATTTTGCTTCATTCATACACCTAGAAAAGGCATTTCGCTTATCCATTCACATGATTAGTTTGACAATAGGAAAAGCAATACGTAACTTGACTTTGGTATAAGAAACAACAAGGAGCTTGTATGATATACATGTTGTGGCTAAGCAATGTGTATTGAGTGTAAAGTCAATTGCACATCTTCATGCGAAATATGCATTCCAAGCAAGGTACAAAAGACACAAAGAAAGAGAGGTTAATTTGGAATGAAAAAATTAATGGAAGTCTCGAATAACTTTCCCATCTTATTCAGAAGCGCAGCAAGACTACCCCTCCTCTCATTAGCGAAATGGAACAAACTATTTGTGAAAATTCATCTCTTTCCAATGTTGGTTACTCAAGTGCAATAGATCTCCAGTTCTAGGTTGGAGGGTGGTTTGAAGTTCCATACTTGGCTAGCAATGATGTGTGGCTCTCTTGTAAATTGATTGGTATGTGTGGTTTGGCTTAGAAGGATAAACCTGATAGTGACTACCCTCCCACCTCCTAGATCTATTTGTTTCTCCTAGTGACTACAATGCATCCTTCTCGGCATCGAATAAGCTGGAGTAAAGCTAGATTTCTATAATGAAGAAAGCAATCATTTATGCCATTTGGTTTTATCAATATAGTAAGTAAATGGGTTTGTGTATTTTTTCAACTTGTACCAAGCTCTAACTTATCTATTCAATTTTTATATGTTAAATTTATGTATGATTAGAAGTGATTTTGTTCTTTTTGTATGGGCTTATGGGTTTATTATGTATTTTTCTGTTTGGGGCTATCGACAAAAATGACTCATTGCAGAATGAAACAAACACAAGTGTGGTTGCCTTTTGTTAGTCTAGCCAATCCAGCTGATGGGATCCTTCATGGTCATCAGCGGTGGGCCCCACAATAGGCATGAGCAGGTCAACAGAAAGTATGGGTACCTTGATGACTTCTTGGAAGTAATGAATATATGTATCTTAGTCTTCAAAGCAGGATTTTACTACCACCTCCATGTGTCCTTCAAGGAATATGGTAAGTTGACTGATTGGACTACTGTTCTGAGATACATCAATAGTTAAATATATATTCTTAAGTAGACACGCTTACCGTATCATAAAATGTGATGTTTTTCATTGGTAATGTAGCAAAGATTTATCTTTGGCTAGGTGCAAAAGAACCTAACTTATATCAACTAGATCTAAGGATAGAGTTCATGGTGCAAGGGAGGAGCTTAACCTTGACTACTAAAACAAGCAACAAATATTTAATTATTTTTAATTTCATGATCTAACTAGAAAAATAGAAATATAACATACCTTTCAATAAGATGGGACACTACAACCGTTTGAGGATGTGGTTCGACGGCTCCCATGGTCTGGGTCTCTGATTTTCTCATACAAGGGTTTTCACCGCGAAAGGAATCAAGGGTTACACAGAGTGAACTCAACGTGCAATGTGGGATCATGTGGAAAAAGGTGTAGGAATATGGAATTTTGAGGGTTCCAATGTGTAAGATTTGTTTAATGTTCAAAAGTTGTGGAATGTTTGTGGGGAGACCTTCACAATGTATTTATAGGATGATCCAAGATTTTCTTGACCATGGTATTGGCCCATGGTTTTTCATAGTGTATGTCATTTATACATGGTTTTCAACCCATTCTCAATTTAGGGTTATTTTCTCCTTTTGGGGAGAATGGGGGGTTATGTTGCAAAAAATGCCCATCTTCGCTATATTAATGAGGGAATGAATAATGATGTTTTGGACCAATTTTGGTGGAATTTAATTGTAAAGGTCAAAATAAAGGAAATAATGGTGGGATTATGATGTATAATTATGGTTTGCACCATAGAGAGATATGTGGACAATTTTTGGTGTTAACATATTGCCCCCTGATGTATGAGGTCAGGAGCTCATCGTATGCCCGACAGACATCATAGGATCAAGGTATAAATGGTGACAATGGTGGAGGAACCAAAGAGAGTCTTGGAGGATTCAAAGGCTCGTCATTCAAACTATAATGGATTTTGATTTGAATTACTTCTCAAAAATGGATGAGGTACATATAATATCATACATATATATGGAAGAGGTGGGCATACCCATGCTTGTATCAATGTCTCAATATACAAATGGTGATTAAGGCTCAGAAAATGGGAGTCGATCAATACATACAACTGGAATTACATAATGGTGGCATCAATGGGAGGTTGAATAAAAATATAGATCTAAAGAATTGGTACATAGAAACAATGGCATTCTCCTGGAATGCAATATCACAATAATTGATGCTCTGCTGAATCTGAAGGTGTACACAACTATATAGACTCAATGAATGAGAGTCAGAATCTCTGAGGTACAATAAACAACATTTGATACTACAGATATATGGAATCCTGATACTAAGAGGCTTCCGAACACTGTCACCAATGCATCCTATAGATTGCAAGGGGTATGAAACTGTATAGGACCCAAATAGACTCACCAATGTGCTAGAGTCGGGTGACAACCGAGGTCTTTGACCAAATAATGAAGTACCCTGTATGAATCTCAACGATGTGATAATGTAGTTGAATTCGAGCACATGAGAGTACACAATCGACCCAAAAGGCACTAAGGACACCTTTCAAGTGTTCCAAGGAACTTATCAATGGGGTGGATGAAACCAAGATACAGGGACCCATGGGTCTATCCTATGAAATAGATGTGTTGATGTCGATAGAGGGAGACCTGCAACTACCAATTCAATGAGGTTTCCTTGATATAATCACGAGGGGGGTAACCAGAGATATGGAATAATAATGGGATGAAGACACTGAATGGGAAATAGGGGCATGGGAATACAGGGGACTCAAACTTCCTTTTTTCAGAGTATAACGGAAGGGCTAACCTAGAAGCAGATGATACTGACTCATAGGGAGGGAATCATATTTGTGAAACCAGGGAGATGACTGCAATGGGATATACTTGGGGAAGTAACTAGATAAGTGAAATCTAGAGGATCCCATGGAGACTCATCCTAGAGTACTCTGAACAAAGGAAACCCAATGGGGGGGATTTTCCATAAAGGGAGATGATCCGTAGGACATCAACTTTAGTGCATCAAAAGTTTGTTGTAAAAGAATGCATTCAACAGATTAATTATTGGACAGTATTTGCAGAACTTAAATGCTCAGAACATGAATGAAAACAAGATTGATAACAAATGCCAAGCAAAAAACACAGAACCCAAAAGCACAGACAGAAATTGATAACAGATTTCACCCCCTCCACTGGGCTACGTCTCCGGGTCCCCCTCCAATGGGAACTGATCCAATTAATTCTTTTAAAAAATGGTACAAATGGTTCTGGACTCTGCAAATCAGTTTAGCAGTATGGGAAAAAGTCTCCAAGACCTCTTCTCTGGAATAATACAAATTGGCTTTCGAAGCAAAGAGAAGCCAAATAGAACAGAGAAGACAGATCGACTCTTGACAATCACAGAAACTAGGTATCAACAGCAAAGTCTTTAATACCTCCCCTATGAAAGTTACAAACTGGACTTCAACAGTCAAAGAAGCCAAGTAACAACTAGGGGTGGTTGACTTCAAAAGCATGTGGATCCTTTTTTCAGCAAACTTGCCCAGCTTCTATAACTCAGAAAAACCCGATTGTCTGTGCTTCTTCACGAACTCTCCTTTATACTCTTCTTTGCCGTTACAATGGGCAAAACGCTCAAGAATGCGACTGTTCACCTCCTTCTGCCAACTGCCCTCGACTGTTCATCTCCCTATCAACGCGGCATCATACGGCATCAAGATCCTACAAAAACCATTTCTGAAACGTCCCCGCGCGACCGCTTGCAGGGTTTAAGTCAGACGGTTGAAGTCATCTGCTCGTCCACCGTTGCGGAAGAGGATAAGCAACGGTTTCGACGAATTCTATTTCAATCGGCTATTGCCTGGTTTTCAAGTCGAAAGTCTTAGTTACTTTGGCTTCCGCCGTTGCGGATGGCGCACCACTTCTTCTTCCGATCCTGTCGAGCGATTTCACCGATCTTTTAAGTTTTTGGTCTTCCGCCGTTGCGGCTGCGGAAGTGTTCCCAATTTCAATCCGCCTGAACGTCTGTTAGGATTCCGCTGTTGCGGAAGAGGAAAGGCTTCCGAGCCCCGCTGTTGTGGAAGGGAAAAGCTTGGAAGCTTCCGCCGTTGCAGAGGGGAAATGCTTCCAACCTCCGATCTGTGGAAGGAGAAAAGCTTGGAAGCTTCCTCCGTTGCGGAAGGGAAATGCTTCCAACCTCCGATCTGCGGAAGGAGAAAAGCTTCCGACTTTCGATCCGTGTATTTTGTTTTGCCGTCCAATTTCTTCAAACGCCGTTTCTATGAACCATGTACCATATTGGATCTTTTAGAGGAATAATCCACCGGATCAATCCTCCCCATTGGAGAGATTTTGGACCACCAAAAGCCTGAATTATTCTGTAAGTAAGTGAGGGTAAAGTTCCCTCACTTTACCAATCTCCATCCATCTCGCTTTGCTAGGATGCCTTCCTTTCAGCCCCACTCGAAGGTACTCAGCATTCCCCCTTCGTGAAGTTCTTACATTTCTATCAAGAATAACATCATCCTGCAAATCTCTCATATATTCAGGTGCCAAATCATCTATGGAAGGAATCTGTATGTTAATTTCCTCATCCATGATCATAGGAGGCTCGTACAATTTAAGATTCTCAACATTGACAACTAAATAAATTTGCATGTATGGAGGTAAATTCAAGCGAAAAGCATTAGTACCGATCTTTTCCAAGATCTCAAAAGGACCATACCTGATAGGTTTAAGCTTCTTACCTTCACCTTTCATCCTTTCTTTGGTGATATGTAACCAAACTCTGTCACCTACCTGAAATTGATGATCGACTCGATGCTGGTCATGCCTGGCTTTGTACTTTTCCTGGCTCTTCTCCAACTGTTCTTGAACTGCCTGCTGCACTGCTTGGATTCTCTGAACGAACTTTAAAGCTTTATCTGCATCCTAATGTCCATCCACTACATCTTTTCCAAAAGAGAAGTCCATCGGTGTTTTTGGCAGATAACCGAAACAAGTTTCAAAAGGAGATCTTTTCGTGGAAGAATGAACTGCATGATTGTAAGCATGCTGTATACTCTGCAACTGCTCATCCCAAAGTTTAGAATGCTTACTGCAATATCCTCTGAGCAGCTGAACCACTGT
Source organism: Pseudotsuga menziesii (assembly GCA_001517045.1). Classification (NCBI taxonomy): domain Eukaryota; kingdom Viridiplantae; phylum Streptophyta; class Pinopsida; order Pinales; family Pinaceae; genus Pseudotsuga; species Pseudotsuga menziesii. Next base: position 57,673 of record LPNX010879865.1, on the reverse strand, counting down.
TCTATTCACTGCCTCTGTTTGCCCATCGGTCTGTGGATGAAAAGCTATACTTTTCTTCATTTTAGTGTCCATAAGCTCCCATAAAGTTGACCAGAATTTTCCCAAGAACCGGGAATCTCGATCAGATATAATCGACATGGGCAGCCAAAAATGTACCCAAACATTTTGAAAGAATAAAAGAGTTGTTTGTTCAGCAGTGATCTGCTTGTTACATGGCATCAAGATACACATTTTGCTGAACCTATCCACAACCACATATAGGTAATCATGCCCTTTTCTAGACATAGGTAGTCCTCCTACAAAGTCCATAGAAATGTTTTCCCAAGGACGAGAAGAAACTGGAAGAGGAGTGTACAAACCCAATTTCCTATTGCTAGGCTTACTTGTTGCACACATAACACAACCCCTTATATATTTAGCTACAGTTTCTTGCATTTGAGGCCAATAACAATGATTCTGCAATACAGATAATGTTTTGCTTACACCAAAATGTCCTGCAATCAATGAACTATGTTCCTCTCGGATCACATGCACTCTTTCTTTCTCTAGAATATAGAGTTTACCGAGATGATACAAGAGCTGTTCATGCACAAAATAGTTCTCTTCCTATTTACCATGTATTAGTGATGCATATACTTCCCTAAAATCTTTATCTTCTGCATATTGTTCAATATAACTTTCATGTGTTAATGAACTGTTCTGAAGAATGATTGAAGCATTTGTAGGTGGCCTTGATAACATGTCTGCTACTTTATTATGAATTCCGTTTTTGTACTTGATTACGAGATGAAACTGTTGTAAGAACCCCATCCATCTTAAATGCCTACTTTGTTGTATTTTAGTTTGAGATTGTAAATATTGAAGTGGTTGATGATCAGTATGTATGACTGTCTCTTTTCCCATAATATAATGTTTCCACTTCTTCACACTCTGTACTAAAGCATACAATTCTTTGTCATAGGTTGGATAGTTACTTACCGCAGTAGAGAATGTTTCTGAATGGTAACAGACTGGCTTCCTCCCTTGCATCAAAACTGCTCCCATGGCAAACCCGCTGGCATCGGTCTCGATCTCAAATGGCTGCTGCAAATCTGGCAATGTTAGAACTGGTGTTGTGCTGATCTTTTCCTTCAAAGTGTCGAAGGCTCTCTGGTGTTTGCCTCCCCACTGGAAAATTTCTTTAATGCTTGTCAACGCATGTAAAGGAGCAGCAATGGAAGAAAACCCAGAAATGAATTTTCTCCAATACTGAACCGCACCCAGAAAACTTCTGATTTCAGTAACGGTGTTAGGCAGTGGCCAGTTTACAATGACAGCAACCTTGGCTGGGTCCACTCGCAGGTGGCCTCCACCAATGACATGGCCTAGATATACTAAAGAAGTTTTAGCAAATTCACATTTAGCCATTTTTACATAAAGCTTTTCCTTTCTCAGTACATCTAATTTTTTTTCACATGTACAACATGCTCTTCCCAGGTGTTGCTAAACAGAAGGATATCATCTAGATACACAATTACAAAATCATCAATGAATGAACGAAAGACATCATTCATGACCCGCATGAAAGTAGCAGGAGCGTTACATAGCCCGAAAGGCATTACGAGCCATTCATACAAACCCTGTTTCATTTTAAAAGCTGTTTTCCAAGCATCATGCTCAGCAACACGGATTTGATGATACCCACTACGCAGATCCAATTTTGTAAAGTAAGTTGCATGTTTCAACTGATCAAGAAAATCATCAATACGAGGAAGAGGATACCTGTTTTTAATGGTGATTTTGTTAAGGGCCCGGTAGTCGATACACATCCTCCACGACCCATCCTTCTTTGGAACCAATACTATAGGCGAGCCGCAAGGAGAAGTGCTGGGTCGGATGACCCCCTTCTCAATCAGCTCCTGAACCTGCTTCTTGATTTCCTCATTCTGCATTACAGACATCCGGTACATGGCTATGTTCAGGAGTGGCACATCCTGCTGCAAATGTATCTCATGCTGAATCTCTCTCTTCGGTGGTAACCCCTTCGGATCTTGAAACAAATCATCATACTCAGAAATGATGTCAATCAGTTCAGATTTATGCTTAGGGTCACATTCTTCAAAATATTTAGAGACTTCATCATTTTTCATCTTAACCATCATCAACACAAAGTTCTTACCAGCATTTACCAACCTCTTCATTTGTCCTGCAAAGACTATTGCTAGATTGGTTTTTATCTTATGTGCTCGTACAATATATTCCATACCTTCTTTAAAAAGATGATACTTATTCTGCTCTCTATAAAAGATTGCTTTCCGATCATACAAATATGGACTCCCAAGTACAATTCCACAAATGTCAAGTGGTACTACATCCAATTCTACCTCATCCCTAAACTTTTCAGTAATTGCAAATTTTAATACACATTTCCTTGTAACTTGCAATCGTGTATCATTAGTAACCCAACCTAGAGGATAGGGCTTTTCATTAGGCACAGTAACTAAATGCAATTTCTTAACCACTTCTTCTGATATCAGATTTACTTGTGAACCACTATCAAACAATGTATCAATCTTTGTGTTGTTTGCAATGACACAAACATGAAAAGTGCACTTCTATCTTTATCATTTTGCTTAGAAGTAGATGGCAGACTTGTACTTGCACTAGAACTTGATTTTGCATCAATGGGAAGTGAGATAATTTTATCCTTACCTTGGATTCCGACAGCTGTAACCTTTGTTTCATCACCTGAGTTGGACCCCAAGTCTTGAATAGCTGCTGCAGTAGCTTTCGCTTTTCCTTTGTCTTTGTTTCCTTCGTACTTCTTTGGCCTTAAATCTGGATGAAGTTTCCAACACTTAGAGACATCATGTCCCTTCTGACAATGTGAACATGTAGGCTTTTCACCTTCTTTCTTAACAGTTGCCATCTTCTTTTTCCCCTTATCTTTACCTTTCGATTTGCTGTCAAATTTAAATGACTTCTTCACAAAAGTATCATTAGCATGCTTACCCCTAGCTTCTAAATGGGTAGCTTGAACACATACATCATCCAAATTACTAGGATTAAACATCAACAAAGTATGCTTCAAATAAGAATGCATGCCACCAATGTACTTAAGAATATTTTCCTGTGCATCCAATGAAACATTCAATGCAATAGCCCTCTTTCGGAATTCATGAGTATAGTCTTGAATGCTTTGTCCTTTAGCTTGTCTAAACATTTTCCAATTCATGGTTAATTGTTGCATGTGACCTAAAGGATAAAATTGCTTCCTCAATACTTCAATGAATTCATTCCAAACTGAAATAATTTTACCATTCTTTCGAAGATCTTGTTGAATCTTGCTCTCCCACCAAGTAAGAGCCATTCCACTCATTCTCAAAGTGGCCAATTGAATCCTGGAAGGGTCATCGTTAATGCCCTGCACCCTGCAATATACTTCAAGCTGCTTGATTCAATTGTCTAATTTTTCAGCATCTACATCTCCATTATAAATAGGTAATTCAAATTTTACATCCAATTTGAAATAAGGCATATTAGGACTTGCATTATGAGAAGTATGAGAAGAAGAAAAAGTCTGTTTAGTATTAGGAGGAGCACCATCACCTCCTACTCCTTTACCCTTTTCTTCTGGCTTCACTTCTGCATCTCTGGATGAAGATCCTTCTTCTTTCTTTTTCCTTTCTTATCGCTCTTCGAGTAGAAGTTCCATCATGCCTTTCATGCTCATAAAAGCCTCTAGAAATTCAGTTTCAGACATAACAGGTTTTTCCCGTTCAGTATGTCCTTCTTCTTCCCCTTGTGGAGAAGACATGGTTCTTGAGAATGTTCTCTTGGAGCCAATCTTAGGATATCCTTCAACTAATTCTCCTTCACCAAGCTTTAACATGGACCTGGTAAGCATTCACAAACTTGCACAACATTCAACCAGCTCTGATACCAAATATGATCCGTAGGACCTCAACTTTAGTGCATCAAAAGTTTGTTGTAAAAGAATGCATTCAACAGATTAATTATTGGACAGTATTTGCAGAAATTAAATGCTCAGAACAGGAATGAAAACAAGACTGATAACAAATGCCAAGCAGAAAACACAGAACCCAAAAGCACAAACAGAAATTGATAACGGAGTTCACCCCCTCCACTGGGATACGTCTCTGGGTCCCCCTCCAATGGGAACCGATCCAATTAATTCTTTTAAAAAATGGTACAAATGGTTTTGGAATCTGCAAATCAGTTCAGCAGTATGGGCAAAAGTCTCCAAGACCTGTTCTCTGGAATAATACAAATTGGCTTTTGAATCAAAGAGAAGACAGATCGACTCTTGACAATCACAGAAACTAGGTATCAACAGCAAAGTATTTAAGACCTCCCCTATGAAAGTTACAAACTGGACTTCAACAATCAAAGAAGCCAAGTAACAACTAGGGGTGGTCAACTTCAAAAGCATGTGGATCCTTTTTTCAGCAAACTTGCCCAGCTTCTATAACTCAGAATAACCTGATTGTCTGTGCTTCTTCACGAACTCTCCTTTATACTCTTCTTTGCCGTTACAATGGGCAAAACGCTCAAGAACGCGACTGTTCACCTCCTTCTTCCAACTGCCCTCGACTGTTCATCTCCCTATCAACGCGGCATCATACGGCATCTAGATCCTACAAAAACCGTTTCTGAAACGTCCCCGTGCGACCGCTTGCAGGGTTTAAGTCGGACGGTTGAAGTCATCTACTCGTCCGTCGTTGCAAAAGAGGATAAGCAATGGTTCCGACGAATTCTATTTAAATTGGCTATCGACTGGTTTTCAAGTCGGAAGTCTTAGTTACTTTGGCTTTCGCTATTGCGGATGGTGCACCACTTCTTCTTCCGATCCTGTTGAGTGATTTCACCGATCTTTTAAGTTTTTGGGCTTCCACCGTTGCAGCTGCGGAAGCGTTCCGACTTCCTATCCTCCTGAACGTCTGTTAGGCTTCTGCTGTTGCGGAAGAGGAAAGGCTTCCGAGCCCCACTGTTGCGGAAGGGGAAAATCTTGGAAGCTTCCACCGTTGCGGAAGGGAAATGCTTCCGACCTCCGATCTGCGGAAGGAGAAAAGCTTGGAAGCTTCCGTCGTTGCAGAAGGGAAATGCTTCTGACCTCCGATCTACGGAAGGAGAAAAGCTTCCGACTTCCGATCCGTGTATTTTTTTTTGCCGTCCGATTTCTTCAAACGTCGTTTCTATGAACCATGTACCATATTGGATCTTTCAGAGGAATAATCCGCCGGATCAGGAGACTATATGCAATATCTGTGAGCACCGAAAGGCACCGTTTCGGCCTTCTTCATAGTTTAAGGGGTTCTGATAAGGGATAGAATTATGCTCAGTGTGAAACTATCTTGTGGATATTTATCGAGCCCAAGACAGTAAATATTTGATGGTGTTTCATGTTTAAAGAGTTTGAAAACATGAAGAAAACTCCAATGGGTCTATTTTTCATACAGTAGACTCCTAAGCCGAAAAAGGATAAAAGTTTACAAAGGATAACTCTCCCAGCTGAAAGGGGCAAAGAGAATTATTTTTCGTAGGTAGTCCAACTAGAATGAAAAAGGTTAAATCTATATTGATTGGACGATCATTCAAATACTTTTACGAGAATGAAGGAAACCAAGTTTTGTCAGTGATCTTTTCTTTCTTAGAGGCCTCGAAAAGAGCTTAAATATAACCCATAAGTGACATTTTTTTTAAATTACGGTCCCAATGTGCAAAAAACATAAAGGATACAAAAATAATCATTCCTAGATGGAAGGTGTTAGGGTGGTCCTTTTCTTTAATTAGTCTACATAGTCTGAAAAAGGGATAAATGATGCCACATAGATGACCTTTCAAATACTTTAGCAAGAGTGAAAGGAAGAAATCTTGCTCGACAATATTTTCATTCTTTAAGGTGTCAGAAAAGAGCTTAATAGAAACTCTGTAATGGTCATTCAATCAAGAAGGAAGTGTTCAATGTACCAAAAGTGGTGATTTTGTGAACATGTCTAGTGGAGAGAAAAAATAACAATGGAACATTGGTGGGGACTCCTTGTGGGATGGTGAATGGATGTATCATAAGGGAAAGTTTACAATATGGATGAAGTGGAGGGATCGTGAACATGTCAATACATAAGGCGTTCGATTTTCCTGGTGGCACGCAAATCAAGGTAACTCCAGGAAATGGCCTAAAAAATAATAGGGAGAGCATGAGATGATAGTCCCATATGTGGAAAGTGTTGGAATATTGGACAATACTGAGAGGGGGTGAATCAGTATTGATAAATTTTAACAATTTAAACCACTTTTAATTTATTCATTAACACACAGGGTCAACAAGAACACACATAACACAAATTTATCATAGAATCCCAATTGGGTAAACCACCAATACTTCGTATTACTACAAAATTATATTTTACAAATAGTATTTTCCTGCTACAACAGACAAGGATGGTACTACACCCTATTTACTGACAATTATTGGAAGGAGGCTACGACCCCCTAGTTTATCAGATTCTACTAAAATGATGCTTATACACCCTATTTACCATCCAATACTGGAAGGAGGATACGACACCCTTGCAGGAAAATAGCCTGCCCTAGCACCACCCTACTGCCCTTATATGATAATTTCATCTCTGACCATTCTACATCAATCAATCTATCAATTCAATGTACATAGACATTTATTTGAAGGTTTAAAGCATTGTTTATATACCTTCAAACATATATCATCATTCAGTAGTCACATATCTTCATCGTGACTCTTCACAGATAAATAAACTAATTTGAAATTACTTCTATGTTTGTCATTTTTAATTCTGTTTAATTTATCAGTGACGAACTTCTACAGTTTCCTTTCTGCAACGTCCTTTCCACAACAAATATTTTCTACATTGACCTTTCCGCAATCATATTTTCAAAATTAACTTTCACATTTAGCTTTCCACAATTTTCTTTCTGCGACCACCTTTCTGTAATTTTTGGAAACTCACTCCTTCCGCAATTGCATGTTGCATATTGCGGATGTGCACTTTGACTCTTCTCGAAAATTGTTTCCGCAATTATCTTTCCGCAACGACCTTTCTGCAATCAGAAACTTATTCCTTCCGCAATTGCGAATTGCGGGTATGCATTTTGACTTTCCTCAAATATTTCTCCTGCAACGACCTTTCCGCAATCAAAAACTTCTTCCTTCTATAATTGCAGATTGTGGATTGCGAGTATGCATTTTGACTTTCCTCAAAAATTGCTTCCGCAATTATCTTTCTGCAACGACTGTGAACCGTCGATCAATTTTGTAGAATCCTCCTCGTCCGTTGATCAGTTATTAAACATGGAACTTCAATTTGGTGCTCCGGAGTGTTATCTTCCACGCACAATTAATTTTACAAATTCTTTCCCTATCATCGATCTATTTTATTAATGCGATCTTAGGAGTCCAACTTATACTAAATAATATTACTGCAACTCCATGACTTTGTGTTGATTGATCAGACAATTGATCAATCAAGCTCAATTAGACTTCTCCTGAATTGATTCCCTCGCTGGTTCCTCTCATGTGTCTTTCCATCCTTATCACAATTGCCATTACTTATTTCTTTGTCATTATGGAACTCTTTTGACATGAATGACAATTCCATCCACCAAAAAGAGTGCATAAACCTAAACCTAGTAGTGCAAACAACATGAAAAATGGACACCGGATGACTCTATGGTGCATGAAAGAAGAAGTTGATCAAATGGAGGCATATAAACAAGGGGTCACCAAAATACACAAGTAATTTTCACTATTCAATGTTGATTTGGAGTGGAAGGCCCTAGAGAAAATTTGGTGATTTCTTCCTATTAGATCAACAATTTCATGATCTGTAAGTAGCTAGTAAGAGATCTCACCTAGCCCATCATTTTCATGCATTTAGTTTGTCCTTTTCTCACTCTAGGGGCCTTGAACGAGCCCAAAGGGGTTTCGGGGCCAGGTCTCACTTTTCAAGGGAAAAATATCGACCTAGGCCGCACCTATCGACCAAATAGGCGACATCTGGTTTCAACTATCAGGGAAACAAGCGTGGCATGGGTCGCACTTGTCATGAAAATAGGCGTGACCTGGGTTGCACCTATTCGAGAAACAAGCGCAACCCTAGGTTGCACCTGTCAATGGTTTTTGTGTGACTTGGATTGCATAAAAAATCCTAATAGGAAATACCTATACCAAAATTGAAATTTTTTGTTGAACATGGTATGAGTGGGACTTCTGGGATGTGCAAGATGCCTCAAGTTGGATGGCGGGAGAGAGACATCGATTACCTCAGAGATGAGGTCGAGGAGGATGGTGCAGTATAGGATACGCTCACCCAGAGTAGGTTGTTGAAGTTCTTCCATATCACTCTGATGTGTTCAGCAAAGTTATTGTTGAACAAGCTAGTGAGTTTTTGGGATAGAGATGCAGAGTGCTTCATCATATAGAGTGAGCAACTGGAGATTAGCCTCTGAGACGTGTACTTTTTGACTAGCCTCCCATTTTTGGGTGTTATAGGTGATATCTCGTCGAAACTCCCGAAAGGGGGTGTTGATGGATGACTTGTGTGCCCAGCATTACTATGGAGAGAGTTTAGAGACTTGTGCAGTGGAAATGATGGTGTTGCAGATACTGGGATCGAAAGGTCCACACAAGATCTTGGGCGTCCATTTATTGGTGGTTGGGAGTGTGCTAAGGGGAACCTACTATGGGTGTGCCCAAATGTACCTGACAATAGTTCGATGTGGGTTGAACTAGCTAGTTTGGTGTATGGTGATTTCTTCTTCCCATCCTTTTTGTGTTCATTATTCTTTGAGCGATTAACAACACTGTGACCGCATTTGGCAATGCACGATGGAGGACCACGTAAACCTAAGATGACGTGATGGTGTGAGATGATGATCAGGGAGGTAGGTGGCTTGGTAGGTCATTTATTCACCCAGTATGTTTTTGCATGGTGGTGGGAGCTTCCTATCCTCATAGAGTACTATCCATACTCAGGCATGGACTACCCAGGAGATCCATAGATGGCTCGACCTCTTGGATAGGTATTGGGACCAGATAGTACGTATACATGACTCTTTGTGGTTTCACTCATATATAGTTTACTATCATAGTGGTACTTATATCATACATGTGATTGATACTGATGACATACTGTGTGCATGTGCGTATGTGGTACCACACCCTACAATGGGATACCAACAACGTAGGGGCTGAGTGGAGGGATTAGATCCACCTGCTCATGGGAAGAGGAGGCGACAGAGTGCTACTTTAGACTCACTATAGTTGGAAGTGGAGTACCTATTGGAGGGGCTCACCGACGATGGGTGGAAGTACCTAGATGGCGCTCTGATCCTCGCATCCTATAGAGCCCCACTGGAGTGGATCTCTTTGGTGAGGAGGATCAAGGTTTTTGCTGAGTATGTCAGAGTAGGGGCACAATGAGACGTGTCAATGGAAGAGGAGAACTCAGATGAGGAGGAGGACACTGACTTAGAGGAGGATGGCTCGGACTAGAATCTCGTGATGCTTCCCCCAATCATTTGAGCATGGGGAATTTTGTATTTATATGTATGAGGAGAAATCCTACAGGGCTTCTCTTTTTTGTATCGATTATGATATTATGATATGGATGCACATGGATGCATACTTTTGTATTTTTATTTTTTTATGAGTCTCTTGTTATGATGATGAATATGCCTAGATGATATATATGACATATGTATGCATGAATATATGATGATGCATGATGCATTTTATTTCCTATATGCGGTGATTGACGTGGCACTCTAGAACGTCATAAGCCATTTGGTTTGTTGCACTACTGAGACTTTTAGGAACATGCATGAATGAAATGGATTCAAAATGTCTAACCAAGAGTCTAGCACACAGGAAATTTCTGAAGAGACAAGCATCGCGTTCCCAGTAGTAGTTATTCAACTGGGCGACAAGCAGTTGGGAGTCTAAGAAAACATTAAGGTGATGAATACCCAAGTGAAGGGAAACGGTTAGGAGACTAGCGACACCGGTGTACTCAACCTAGTTGTTTGTAGAAACACCAACACATATTTCGTCGATATGGATCAAATCATGTGATGGGGAATAAATGACCCACACAGCCGAGGCGATATTAGGAGACCATCTACTTGTGCCATCCGCAAAACCAACATAGGAGAGCAAGGTAGGATCCATCTGGAATAACCAAGGAAAAAAATTGTGAGACTAGTGGTAAAAATGATGCAAAACAAGAAATAAAAACAATGATATAAGGGTAAGCAGGTTGGTCAGCTTAGGCATAGAATCTCGTGAGGTGGATCCCATTGCGGGGATTTTTCAAGAGCTAGTCGTCAAAGTCAACAAGGAGATATCCCCCCTTGCCAAAATATTGATGGATGACATAAGGACCATACCACATGGATTCGAGCTTCACTTTTCCAATATTATCATGGGCGTGATTGTAGACAAGGACGAGGTCCCCCTCTTTAAATGTGCATGGGTGGACGTGGGAGTCATAATGGGACTTCGACCGGGTCTTGGCCACTTTGATCATTTGAAGAGAAACACAACGGTCCTCATAGTTTTCTTCAAGCATAAGTGGGTGTTTTTCCAATGGTAAAGTATCAGGTAGAAGCTCGACGGCAAAGCGGAGTGATAGAATTTGGCATTCAATGGGAAGAACCAACTCCATTTGATGGACTAAATGGAATGGGGTAAAACCAATGGTGGTTTCAATCTCTTCATCATTGTGAATGTGGCGCATGGATAGATCGAAGGGATCGTCTGTGGTCGAGGAGGGGGGAGGATGACTAGAAGTGGAGATCATATAGATGGTGTTGTTGGTATCCGAAAAAGAGACTAAAGGGTGGATTTCCTTATGGATAGTGATTTTAGACTCAAGGGAGTTCTTGCAAAGGTTAATGAGGAGAGACCAAAACTTGAGAAAGTTTGGGAAATGATGGGAATAATGACCGTATAGGCCACAAAATGCACACGAGTGGTTCATTCCTATCTATTTGTTCTTAATCACATGGATGGTTGGTACATTAACAAGCACGGCGTCGTCGGTCTTTACTATTGTGTGCATGTGGGTGCAAAGAAATGGAAAATCAGGACAATTTTTCATTGCATTGCTTATGACATTGCATAAGGCATAAGTAGGCAATGGGCATGGTTATACCGAGGCTTTTGGTTCCTTTACCCCAGTCTTCATGGAAGGAGGGGGTGCAAGAGTAGATGCAGAAGCAGTCAATTATGTACTAGGAGGTGGGTGCGACACTATCTCAATAGGTTAGATTGGTGTCAACACGATTTGTGATGTCGCTGTCGGGGTGGATGGATTAAGCTACCACACTGGAATTCCCAAAGTGAATCCCAGAAGGTAGAGCATAGCCATGAACGGTTTACTCACAATTCTAGAAGGTGGAAAGAGAAAGGGGATCGTGTGTATGGGAAAAGAACCCCAATAAATTCCCGGGGTCTATAGTTGGGGCTACGGCTAAGGTTGCAAAAAGGTCAGAATTTTACTGGATGTGATGGTGCATAAATATGATATGACAGTTGTAGAGGGAGGAAGTGGGAGGTACAAATGGTGTATGTCAAAGGGGCATTGATAAATAGGCCTAGACCAACAGTAGATGGGGAGGGGATGGATACATTATCGATGGTGGTGTCGATGGTAGGGAGTACATGCTCCAGAGTGGTCGGTCCTTTAGTACTCTAGTATGTCAATTGGTCGATTGTCATAATCTTCCCATCATGGGGTAACATTAGGATTTGAAATACAGTAGAGCAAAATCACACATTGTGTGTAACTATGTCCAAGGAGGAGGTTGTAATATAGTTGGATGTTCACAACTTCAATGTCAATCAAAATTGTTTTACAATCCAACTCAATGGGGACATTTGTGAGAAAACCTTGTGGTTGGGCAGCACAACCATCATAAGAATGAATGGAGGTGGTCGAGGGTTGAAGAGTTGGGGATCCAAATTTTTTCCAAACAAGGGTTGACATAATGCAAGTGGATGCACCCTCATCGATGATGCATTGATGAATGACCAAATTCTGAACGATGACCTGAAACTAGAAGGATACATATGATAGCATTCAAGATTCTCCTTGATCCAAGTTGAAAGTGATCAACTGGAATCAGAGGGGTCGACGACACCTAGAGCAGATAGCAAGGATTTGCGTTGGGAAGGAAAAGTTCTCAGGACTTCTAGAGCGGACATAGAAGAGGGAGACTAGGAAAATTCATTGACAATACTATAATTGAGAGCGACTATAGCAGTGGGGTTGCTCGCAACGCGACATAATGGGAACCTAGGGACTTTGGAAATCTCATCCATATATGGGCTCAAAAAATGTAAGGACATATCAAGAATCAGAGGTAGATGTCATGGAGGGATCAACGGTTTCAGTAGTGGATCCATATTGGTTGCATCGAGTCTGTAAGTTGACGTCAGAGGAAAATTTCATAAGATGATGGACACCAGGACTGATGGGTTGATTTGAAGAAGTGGTTGCAGTATTTTGTGGTACCAAGGGTTGGGTTGCAACCATCCCTTGATTCGGTAATGGGTTCTCTAGCACCATAGCCGAAGGACCTTATGGTGCTGGGTTTGGCTATGTCAGAGAGGAAACATTGGTTTCATGTTGATTTTTTGCTTGTAATAAGTGGCAAAATCGATCTATCTAGGGGAACTGGTGTGTATAATGACCATAAACATCACAAATGGTAAATGACTGGTTAGTCTGTAATTAAGGGTTCTTCCCAATTCTATTTGGATGCTGGGGGTTCTCTGTAGGGGCTTTGGATTCGTTGTTGTTTGGAAGGTTGGGTTGTTGACCACCCCCTTGAGGTTGGTTTTTTTCTTGGTTCCTACCTCTCTGAATTCTTGCCTTCCCTTTTTGGTTATTGGGCGTAGGTTGATTGGGGAGGCTCTGCTGAGCATAGGCTTGTCCTTGAGGATTAGGAGGAATCAATTTTAGATCAGGTGTGGGTTGCATAGGTGGTGGGTGGTGGGTAGTAGGTAGGATCATATGGAGGGGGTACAAATCCTACCATCTAGCCATTTCAAGAAGGTTCCAGGAAATACAATCCATGGACATGAGGAACGAGTGCGAGAGACGCATATGAAGGTGTGGCTCTAGACTCATCCATTGCACGTGAAAAATAAGGGGCATAGCTGGGTTGGGAAACACTAGGGGCATTACTGGAGTGAGGCACCATCGAAGGAGAGTTCGTGTACAAGTGGGGGTGTTGGGTGATGGATCCAATGACTCCAACAGTAGTGTGGGATTCCCCCGATGTATCATGTCGTGAGGAACTAACACTAGGAGCATCAGGTATGATAGTGTAACCGTAACCCGATAGGGCATAGATAAGGTCGGATTATTGTGCTTTAAGGATTCCTTCTTCCTCAGTTTATGGGAACTTGGATAAAACATCCTTGGTGATAGGGGGGAGTAAGGTTTTAATAAACCAATTAAGGAATATTATGTCACCTAACTACATTTTGCACAAACCAAGACGATGACACCACTCATGGATGTGATCCATGATATGGGTAGCAGTGTTTTGTCTACATGATAATAGGATTTTCACACCCTCATCATAATGGATGGGTAACTAGAAGTATTGAAGAAACATCACGGCTAATGAGGAAAAATTAGGATAAGTGTCATGGGGAAACTCAATGTACCATTTGGTTGCAATATTGGTGAGTGTGCACTGGAATAGTTGCAATCAGATAGAGTCATCCACTATGTTGTTAGAGGAAAACCATAAGTGGAAGGACATGATATGGTTCTAAGGTTATTCTCCCACTTCTCCTTCAAACTTAGGGATGTCTTAAGGGATTTTGGTAGGCATGGGATGCCACAACGAGTCCTTATGGATGGGGTCATTCATTAAACGGGTTAATACTAGCCATGAATGGAATTCTAGGACCTAGACTAGTTCTGGGAGGGCCAACAATGGTGATGGGGTCGGCGGGCATGTAGGTACCATGGGAAAATGGGGGTTGATAGGGATGACATCCAAAAGTAGAAGTAGTCACTGGAATGGTGTGAATATTTGGAATAGTGGTAGAAGGGCCTATGCCCCCATGCATGAATGTAGGAATATAGTGAACCATGGTGGATGGACTTGGATGACCACTAGCGGGTAGCGAACCAGCAGCAGTGTGTGCAATGGTGAGTGTTCCACTAGGACCAGGCCATGTACGGCCAGTAGAAGTGATATCTAGTATGACGGGTGGAGCATTCACAATTATACTACTAACAATCCCCCCTAGAAGGGTTTGGGAGGTGCATTGTCCATGGGTCTAGATGGGGCAGTTAACAACGTAGGTTTGAATTTATAGGAATCTAAATCTGAATCAAATGTAATGTATGGATATAAAGGTGGTGAACGATGTCGAATATGGATACGATGATGACAGTTCAAGGAAGTGAACTGAGGGGTATGCCCCCTAAATATATGGGAGTAGCGTGGTGGAGAAACGGTGGTGTGATATTGTGCTATATAATGAATGAAGGCTCAAGGGTGTCAAGCAGAAGTGCAAAAATCCAAATGAAATCGAGTGTGTAGAAAGAGAGCTGATAAATGGTGGCACACAAGCCAAAAAGAAATCTCTAAAACCAAACTATAATAGTGTGTCATAGTAGGAAATTCTACAACAAAGAGGCCAGAAAGCCAACAAGAAACACTACCTATGAAGAAAATGACACACTAACTTATGGGGTATAAGTGCAAGCAAGCTCCTAGATACAAGATGGAAGCCCCTCACAAATCGTACCCTCTGCTAGGAGGTGAAATACACATTCAAACAATATGAAATGGAATAACCAAAGGCTAACAAAATCCCACTACCGTAAGGGACCTCAGGTAAAATATCCCTAAGAGATTGGAAACTAGGCTACCTCGTTCATGAAACACACGGGATGGTTTCCTGACACTTCAACACTTTGGTCCTCGACATGCATGAGGAGGACTATGAATGTTTAGCCTTTGGTACATAATGGATTGTGGTATTCCACCCTAACTTCTAGAACCCCTTCATTGTGTCTTACCCCCATAGAGTGGGAGTCCCCCTGATAAATCGGTTGTGATCGTGTCAAAAAATACTAGAGGATTTTGGTTCCCAAGAAGACAACAACTATGTCTCATATGTAAGTGACAAAGGGGTGTTATTTGGATGCCTATGCCCAATGTCCTAACACAAATACATTATTATTTTGGTCCTCAAATGAGGTTACAATGTTGATTGATTTGAGATAAATTTTAGGCTCAGCTTGGGGTCATGAACCAAGAGTTTATTTTAAGGTGTGATATGTGTGCACAAGTGGAGTGTGATCTCTACAAACCCAATGCTCTCATGCTAGAGGAGAAAATGCAAAAAAATAAAGAACAATATTGAAAGTAAATACTTTTCAACACAAACTAATTATTCCATATACAATAATAGGTGAAACTAAATTAAACACACAAGGAACTTCTGTAGGGTGTAAGAAACAGACAAGGCGGTCTCAACTACTAAGATCGACTCAGATAGGATCACATACAAGCAAAAAGGGGACTGCAAAACACACCAAGGGGTTGTAGGAAATCAAAAATGGGAAAATATAGTCAGTACAGGTCCATATCATAGATAGGAGGTCTGGAATGGGTCTCAAACACCTCAAACAGCTAGAAAACTTGTATGTCGCACATGTCGACAGAATAAGTGCGGTCAACATTGCACAGAACTATAAAAAAATCACGATCGAGACAAAGAATCAGCAAAAAAACATAGGTCGCACTTAACATGTGTATCTGCGCGACAAATCACACTAAACCAGGTCACATAAGAGACTAGGGACACTCTGGAAGCCTGGAAAAGTGTGATCTGGACTTTGGGTCTAGGTCGCAATTATTAGGGTGGTGGAATGACCTAGGTCGTGCTTATCAGGTATATAGGTGCGACCTCGGTCACAGATTTCTATTGAATAGGTGTGATCTAGTCGTAACAAAAAAAAATTAAGGAAAAAATGTCAGGTAGGGCCAAGGGGACAGGCACTATGAAGGGACTGGATCATTTCTACCGAAAGGGGGTTAGATTTGTGATGGTTGAGGGTACCCAAGTAAAAAACACCTACAAAAACAAATATTCAAGAGGATCAAGCTAAGGGAGTCACCAAAACTATAGTGGATATTTCTCTCTGACTACATGCAAGAGCACCTACCTTATATCAATTGGATCTAAAGATAGAGTGCATGGTGAAATGGAGGAGCTCACCTTTGACTATTAAAACAAGAAACAAATATTTATTTATTTATTATTTAATGATCTAACTAGTAAAATAGAAATATAACATACATTTCAATAAGATGGGCCACTGCAGCTGTTTGAGGATGTGGTCTGACGGTTCCCATAATCCAGGTCTCTGATTTTCTCCAACAGGGGTTGTCACTAGGAAAGGAATCAAGAGTTACATGGAGTGAACTCAACGTGCAACATGGGATGGTGTGGTGAAAGGTGTAGGAATATGGAATTTTGAGGGTTCCAAAGTGTAAGAGTTGTTTAATGTTCAAAAGTTGTGGAATGTTTGTGGGGAGACCTGCACAATGTATTTATAAAATTATCCAATATTTTATTTCCCATGGTATTGACCCATGGTTTTTCATAGTGTATGGTATTTATCCATGGTTTTTGACTCATTCTCATTTTAGGGTTTTTTGGTCCTTTTTGGAAGAATGGGGGTTATGTTACAATAAATTCCCATCTTCCCTATATTTATGAGGGAAGGAATAATGATGTTTTGGACCAATTTTGGTAGAATTTAACTGTGAAGCTCAAAATAGAGGAAATAATGGTGGGATTATGATATATAATTATGGTTTGGACCATAGAGAGCTATGTGGACAATTTTTGGTGTTAATAGGAAAAATAATATAAAAGATCTATTTTCTAGTAAAAATGGTTTGATCCAATGAAAAGTTCCAAGTTGCTGCACAAAACACCCACTATTGCAATCATCCTTCCCCAAGGGCTCTGCATTAGTTACTTCCGACTCTTTCTTAGTTAAACCAATTGTTCTTTGTTGGTTGTCAGATCAGGCTGGAATAAAAAAGGCCTTCTGGAAAGGGATGAATTGAATGATAATTAGCTAAACCGGGGAAGATGACTGGAGTTCTTTCCCTTTCTTCCTGAAGTAAGAAGAAACAAGTTGCATATTGAGATGAGAGTGAGGTTATTTTTATCTATGTAAGTGTAAATCCTCTTACCCACGGAATTCTCATTAAAAAATGAGAACATATGAATCGACACATGCTAAGGGGAAATCATCCCCGAGGTCCTTAAACAAGCTGGGAAAAACCAAATCCTTACCATGTCGATCAACCCCAATTAGTTTGACAAGGCCATCCATAATAATAGTATGATCGACGAAAGGATCAATAATAGAATGAGGCTATGGATCCACCCTCCTACAATGATAAAAAGTAACTAAGTGGCCAATCCCTTTATTTACCCAAGTATGGTATACAATTTGGGGGAATGAATAGTTGAGAAATATAGAATATCATATGGAAAAGGATATTGGGATCCAAAGATTGGAATTTTGTATTAAAGTCGGCTTGGATCAATATCACTAAGTAGTTGAAATAAAAAAGAGTTAGATTTATACTTCTAGGGCTTCTATATCTAATGTTTTTCATCTTTGTATTGTTTCTGTTCACTACTACCTGAAGAGTCTCTACCGGAAGTTGATAAATAATTACAACTAGATGGAAAGGACCATGGAGGGAACATGAACAATGTAGGTGGTTCTAGATTTCACCCACATGGCCAAATTGTGAAATTCATAAGAAACTAAGTGCATGTGAAAATGCATGATAAACATACAAAACAAAATTAGACTCTATTAATGCACACACACAACATGCATATACCAACATGTTCATTGCACGCATAACAATGAAACCATGCACCTTAAATGTAAATTGTAGTGATGTGACTGTATTATAATCTTAACAGTATTTTAACATGAAATCATACCAAGTGATCAACAATGCTTTCATCATTCATCCATTCACTGCTTTATCAGTATTGCAACATTCATTAAAGAAATAACCATAAACAATGCAAGATAATCAAACATTCAACATTAACCGTTAAACATTCAACACTCAACATTCAACATTCATGTGACACAAGAAATAATGTAAAAACCCATCCGGGTAAAATCCACCAAGGTTCTCTTCATCTAGCATGAGAAACATATGACACCTTGCAGTATACAACTTACTGACTGTTTTGAGATATGTCTTGTTAGCACTCATGATAAATGTTGAATAAGCACCAGTGATAATGGGCTGCCAGGAGGGGTTATGGCCAGAAAAATTCTGGGCTTGACTACTTTGAGGTAGGTAAGGAGTCATGTCTCAAGCCAGAGAAAAGAATTGAATGATCCCTATGCTCCTAAAGCCAAAATGAGCAAAGCTAGTCATCGCAAGAACAAGCACCGCATACCAATGAAAGTCGAGGATTTCCCAATGGAGGAGGCGCACCAAGAAATAAGCTACGAAGTCTAGCGAAATCCTTGGCTCGCATACCTTCCCAATGGCCATAATTAGTTTTTCACTAGATCTACGGTAGATGCACACCCTCATGATGGGAAGTGCGGGGAGCATAAGGTTGTGTCGAGGTCTCGAACTCCCAGAGGGCCCACTTAGATCAAATAGCTGAGATCTCCCATAGAAGAAAGATGAAAGGCACAGAACCTTCGCATTATCTTGAATTTCATGATGGATAATGTAGGAGACGACTGTGAAATGGAGGAAGGCCCTACGTGTTTGGATGGTGGTGATTGGAAGAAGGGTCGATCAACGACCATGATGGAAATTGCCGTGAGAAGATGTACAATGGATAATGAAAGGGGCAATGCAGAACCAAGTAGGACCCCCAATCTCCAACGGAGGGGATTTGATGAGATAGGTAACCAACGGCTCTAATCTGTGTCGCGATAGGGACATGCATGGGGCTTAATTGGCGGAAAGATCACGAAGTGCGATAGGGACCACCTGGTTAGGAAAGAATCAAGTAAGGGAAGAGGCTACGAAGTGAAGGTCAGGACAGACAATATCGACAATGTATGCCACGTCCGGGAATCTTGAGGTTTTATGCCTGCCATGCGCAAGGAGGATGATCGCCATAACGATGAAGGGACAAAAGGTAGGGGTGGCCATATGCGTCGTATGAGAAGGGATAATGTACTGAAACCCAATTATACCAGTATCATCACAAGGGGAGACAAGTGACCAACATCAAATCCTCCCACTGTAAACTAGGTTGAGGCCAATTATAAGTCAGGTTGAAGGCCACTTCCACCATTAATGCCATGCCATCATAGCTAAGGAGTGACGTAGTTGTGACCTCCACATAAGAAGTCGGATCAGGAGCCCGTGTGACCGTTCATGTATCATCATACCACTTGGCGGTGGTGCGTGAGAGGGGTTGACAGAACCACACCAAGATATTTCACTCGGCTTGTTATAACACCACCATCTGGTATTTACCAAGGGAAAATTTGAGCAAATGTTGGTGGAAAAAAAAGATGACAAGTCATTGTTCTGATGCGAAGCCTAAGGGCCCTGCTATGAGGTTTGCAATGAGTGATCCACTTGAGGTTCCCTTGACTCGTTATGCCCTACCAATTTTTGGGTGCAATTGAGGGTTTCATTTATTTCCAGACTGTTGTGTTGCAGCAGCTTCAGCCATTGGGGCAGAGATGTTCATTCCATCGAAGGGGTTTTTTGACAGCAGTAAGTTCGACAAAAGGAGTTGCACCACATTAGAACGACTTTCTAAAGATGGTAAAGACAAGGTGGTCAAAATAAAAAGTTTCACCCCCACAGAAGCGTCGTCTCGGGTCTCCAACTAGATGGGTACCCCGCCAAAACCTCTAGACAAGTCCTTGTATGTCACCGACACGGTATATAGTATCCATTGCTAGGGACAAGAAGTCTGAGCGGATGCTTGTACGAGGGAAGAAAGAAAAGGAGAGTTTTGTAATTTTCATCACTGATTCATAATACCAACTACATCGAAGGTGATGAAAAATCCAAAGACATGTAGCACGGGCATGCCCTGGAAGAAGAGGGTAGTCCTGGTCACTAGGAAGTGTAGGCGACCAGGAGCCTACAAGAATGACAAGCACATCAAAAGTACAGTACTATCAATAAAGAGTGTTCATCCTGAGGTCTGCAAACATAAAATTGCTCACAGGGTAGTCAGAAGCTGCCAGACAGAGGGCCCAACTTGGAAGAAGTATAGTCATTCCTGCCGGCTACAAGGATGGAAAGAGCATGATCCTAGAACACAGAGGAACACTAAAGCGAATAAGAAGAAAGGGTTGCGAAGCTAGTTCAATCCCGTACTTCTGAAAGCACAAATATGGAATAAAGCTGTTAGTACTGATGCATGTTTGATTCTGCCAAAGCAAGCAAGGCTGCATCCAGAGCCGCAGTGCCATTCCGACTAGCGTGTGTGTCGTAGCCTATTTCCTATCTCTGTAATGAAACCATGGTGAATATTCCACCTAATGCAGTCTGTTATTATTTTGATATAATTATTCTGGGTTAATCCCATATTTTGTAACCACTTGATACCCTATTGCGGGATGTATCATGTGGGTAATGCTCATTATAAATAGAACCTCCCTTAAGGAGGATGGAGGTTGGACTGATTTACATTTTTGAGGCCTCAGCGTCGGTTTTTGTAGCTCTGCAACATTTTTGGGAGCGTTTAATGAATATATTTCTCTATGTTTATGAGATTCATCATGGTGCTTACATTCAGTGAGTGCTTTTTCTTTCTATTTCATTTTCATGTGTGTTGTTACGCCAATACATTTCTATATTAGTGTGTAGGAATTTTCTCTCTGTTAAGCGCTCCTGCATCAGAAATCATGTTTGTAATGTGAATTTGATAGCTGAAATGGAATTCATCCATCGATAGGTGCTTCATTTTAGCTGTATCCCTCTGTCATTTTCCACTTAAGGTGATCTCAGATATTCGTGCTTGATAGATGCCTCTTTGCTACACCGGGCTCCTTCCTTTTTCTGTTTGCCATCTCTTTAAAGATATTTCACTGGGTGTTGTACTTACTTTTCCTCTTATCACCAAAGAGAAAACCCTTTTAATTATATGTTTTAATCACCTTTCAGACCTTTCACTCCATCGCCCAATGATTTGGATTTTATTTTTCTTTCCATCTTGTTTTATTTTGTAACTAACTTGTTACTAGCAGAAATCTAGTCTTCTGCATGCTCATTAAAGATAAATGTGTCTGTGAAGGTTACCATGACAAGAGAGAGCCCTCTCTGACTGCCTTGGCAAGAGGATGGTCTAAATATTGGTTGAAATGGTTACCCCTATGACTTCCTACAGCAACCATAGGAAAATTACAGGGTGCTAACATATGGGCACCATTGTCGGGGAGCGAATGAGAAAATCATCCCTGTGTAAAATGACATTGCTCAATTCTATGATCTGATTGACCAGATGGTATTAGACACATTTTTTGTTGTATATGCTCTGGTGACTCCACTCAAGGCCTTTGAAGGAGACTCCACTAGGAACCCTGAACACCCAAAAGCTGCAAGGTTTTCAAAGGTTCCATGGTGACTCCACTAGGGAAAATGAGCCCAATATAACAAATCCTGGAAGGGCTTGGTAAAAGATAAGGTACTCTGGTACCTTTCTCCAAGGTATCTTGTCCTTCCTAGTGTATATTTTTCTATCTTTCCCTGGGCTGGTCAAAAAAAATTTCCAATATCTATCATGCTCAGGGAAAGACCTGAGACCCACTCTTGTATATCCCTATTTAAAAAGTGAGAGATCCTCCTCTCCCTTTACACATGCCTCAGGCCAATCCCCTTCATCTAAGACCCATGAGGCTCGTGATGCTATTGTTTATCCAGTGCCCTCCTCTAAACAGGCCTCATCCAAATCCATGGTTAAAGGACCTCTCATTGTTGCAACATTCCCTCCCCTCCATTCAGAACCTTTGGAATCTCCGTCACTCAAGGTTTTAGCCCCTCCCAAATACTCTACCATAACCCCAGCAAGGGCCAAACGATTCACCCCCATACTTCTCCCTGCAATCCTTCACGACCTTCCCTATGGGTACACTCAGATACTTAAACAATTTTTTGGTGAGAACAGGTACTCAGCTGAAGAACATTTGGAGTGGTTTGCAGACTGGATTGACCTAGAAGAAGTGGACCATGAAGACATTAAGGTCAAAATGTTCTCCCAAAACCTTATTGGAGAGGCAAGGAGGTGGTTCACCATTCTCCCATATGGATCCATCTTGGGATATCAAGCTTTGGAAGACGCCTTCAAAGAAAAGTGGGCAGAGAAAAAGGACCCCAGGAGATGCTTGTCTCAGTTCTATTCCAAAATGAGGGAAGATAGCGAATCTGTCCAAGATTTATCCGATAGATTTATGAAAGTATATAATAATATCCCTTCTAAGTTCAAGCAACCTCCTAGTGCCACCCAAATACTATATGTTAAGGCCTTTGATAGTGAATATTCTTTGTGGCTCAGCCAAAGATGGTCAACCTCTCTAGCAAATATGAAGAACGACATCGCAGAAGTGGAGATGAACTTGATTGTTGCTAGAGAGAAAGGGAGAGAAGAGGAAGAAAGAACACATAATGAAGATATTCCCTTACTCCTTCCCTCTAACACCCCAGAGATCACAACGAATGAAAGGATGAATGCCATAGAAATATGGATGGAGATATTCACGATGGACCCCGGCTCCTATCCCATAAGCAGTAAAAAAGACAGAGGACCCCTGTGTATTGTGACAACTCATGCTTCCTCGAAGGACCTACAGGAACACGCAGGGCCTCTTCTGCTAGTGGAAGAGGAATAAGACAAGCAAACACAGTCCCCTCTACCTTCAAATCCTGCTTCTCATGAAGAGGACATTCAGCAGGATGAAGGTAACTACATGCCCTTATGCTTCGCCTCATTTTATTTTCTGAAACATAGGTTAAAAATTTCAAATCAAGCATGGAATGAGGTCATGGCATGGCTTAGAACGGCTGATGAGGGAAGTGGAAAAATGACATCTGCCATACATCCTACTTGTTCTTCCTATGAGCACATAGATGAGCAGTTTGGGCCTATATAAGAGGAATATTACAATTTGTTTGATGAAGAAAATAGCCTTCCTATTGCAAGCTCTATCTGTGGGAATTTTGAGGAGGTTTTTAGGCCCCCAATGTATGACTAATATGATGGTAGATTCTCAAAAGATGAGGGTCCGAAATGGAATGTTTCTTCCTGCTCTTCTAGTTCAGAATACCTATATCAAGAAGCGTGCAATCCTCTGGATTCTATTGAAAACATCCCCTATGAAATAAAGGGGGAAGAATAGGGCAGGGTTTCTAGCAATTGAGAGGAGACAATTGAGGTTGTAGATACAAATAGTCACAGGTTCCCCTTGCATGATTGTTTTAAAGAGCATTCGAACAGTCTACAGGGGAGGATATAGTTGGAGAAGGAATCATGGAACCGAAAAATGTCGAGAGAGGTTCAGGACAATCATGGGTTTTATGATCATGTGGCTGAGTACATAGAGAATCTTAGTCATGACAGGTGTATAGCGAGATTTTCGAAGGGTTGTCCTAAATCATTGGCCACATCTATGGAGAAGCTATACAAGCGGAATGATAGGACAATTATGCATGACAAGAACCAGGGGTTCAAGGGAAACCTCTGATCATTCTTCTTCACATTACAGCCCTCGATCAAGCATGAAGGAAGAGCTTGCATATGTAATCACTTGCTTGATTGGCTTCACTGGAAGTCAAGAGTCAGAAGTCACTTGATCAGGAACATGGTCTACACAGGTTCTTTGCTACCTCACAAGGAGGATAGCATCCTCAAGTTGGATCCATTGTTAGCACTCATGCTAAATGTTGAATAAGCGCCAGTGATAATGGGCTTCTAGGAGGGGGTATGGCCAGAAAATTTTTGGGCTCAACTACTTCGAGGTAGGTAAGGATTCCTATCCCAAGCCCGAGTGAAGAATTGAATGATCCCTGGGGGCCTAAATCCAACATGAGAAAAGATAGTCACCGCAAGAACAGGCAGCACAGTCAAGGGGAAGTGGAGGATTTCACAATGGAGAAGGCTCACTAAGAACTAAACTACGAAGTCGCATGAAATTTGTGGCTCGCATACCTTCCCAACCACCATAATCATTTTTTCACCAGATCCATGGCATATGCATGCCCTCATGATGGGAAGTGCAAGGTGGATAAGGTTTTGTCAAGGTCTCGAACTCCAAGAGGGCCCACTTAGATCAAAAGGTCGAGATCTCCTATAGGAGAAAGATAAAATGTGCAGAACCTTCACTCTGTCCTGACTCGCACAATGGATAAGGCAGGAGATGACCGCAAAATGGAGGAAGGTCCCGCATGTCTGGATGGTGGCGATTGGACGAGGGGCCGATCGACAACAATGATGGAAATCACCACAAGAAGATGCATGATGGATAATGGAAGGGGGCAATGTGAAACCAGGTAGGACCCCCCACCTCTGACAGAGGGGATTCGGCAATATGGGTAACCAATGGCTCTGATCCATGTCGTGATAGGGACATGTGTGAGGGTTAATTAGCAGATGGATCATGAAGTGTGGTAGGGACCACCTGGTTGGGAAAGAATCAAGGTAAGAGGCTGTGAAGTGAAGGTCAGGATAGACGATATCGATGGAGCATGCCATGTCTCAGAATCCTAAGGATTGCTTCCTACCATGCGCAAGGAGGACGAACGCCATAACAATGAAGGGACAAAAGGTAGGGCTGGTCGTATGCACCGTACGAGAAGGGAGCAATGCACTAACACCTGAGTATACCGGTATCATCACAAGGGGAGCTAAGGAAGTGACCAACATCAAATCTGCCCACTACAAACTAGCTTGAGGTCGATTATAAGTGAGGTCAAAGGCCACTTCTGCCATTAATTCCATGCCATCACAACTAAGGAGTGACGTAGTTGACACCTCCACATAAGAATTAGGATCAAGAACCCACATGATCGTTCATGTGTCATCATACCACTCAGCAGTGGCGTGTGAGAGGGATTGGAAGACCCGCACCAAGATCTTTCACCCAACTCGCTATAACACTACCATCTGGTCTTTACCAGGGGAAAAATTGAGTAAATGCTGGTGGAAAACAAGGATGAAAAATTGTTGTTCTGATGTGAATCCTAAAGGCCCTGCTACGGGGTTTGCAATGAGCAGTCCACTTGAGGCGCCCTTGATTCATTACACCCTTCCAACCGTTGGGTACGATGGGGGGTTTCAACTATTTGTAGACCATTGGTTTACAGCAGGTTCATCCATTGGAGTAGAGGTGTTCATTCCATCAAAGGGGTTTTTCGACACTAGTAAGGTCGACAGAAGCACCTGAACCACATTAGAACAAATTTTTGAGGCTAGTAAAGAGAAGGTTGTCCAAATAAAATGTTACACCCCCACATAAGCGGCACCTAGGGTCTCCAACCATATGGGTATCCCACCAAAACCTCCAGACAAGTCCTTGGACATCACCAGCACGGTATATAGCATCCATTGCTAGGGATGGGAAGTCTGAGCGGATGCTTGTATGGGGGAATAAAGAAAATGAGATTTTTTTCATCATCATCGCTGATTCATAATTCCAACTACATCGAAGGCGATGACGAATCCAAATACATGTAGCGTGAGCACGCCTTGGAAGAAGAGGGTAGTCCTAGTGACTAGGTAGTGTAGACGACTGGGAGCCTACAGGAATGAAAAGCACATCAAAATTCTAGTACTATCGATAATGGGAAGTCATCCTGAGTTCTGAAAACTTAACAGTGCTCACAGGGCAGGTAGAAGCTTCCAAACAGAGGGCCCAACTCAGAAGAAGTATAGTCATTCCTGCTGGCTACACGCATGGGTAGAGCATGATCCTAGAACACGAAGGAACTCTAAAGGGCTTAAGAAAAAAGGTTCAAGGGGTTAGTTCAATCCTGTATGTACAAAAGCTCGAAGACAAAATAAATCCGTTGGTACTGACGCATGTTTGGTTCTGCCAAAGCAAGCAAGCATGCATCCAGAGCCGCAATTCCATTACGACCAACGTGCATGTCATAGCCTATTTCCTATCTCCATAATGAAACCATGGCGAATCTTCCACCTAATGAATTCTGTTAGGATTTTGTTATAACTATTTTGGGCTAATCCCATATTTTGTAACCGCTTTTATACCCTGTTGTGGGACATATCCCAGGGGTATTCTCATTATAAATAGAACCTCCCTTAAGGAGGATGGACGTTGAACTTATTTACATTTTTGAGGCCTCAGCACCGGTTTTTGTAGCTCTGCAACATTTTTGGGAGTGTTTAATGAATATATTTCTGTGTTTATGAGATTCATCACGGTGATTACATTCAGTGTGTGCTTTCTCTGTCTATTTCATTTCCATGTGTGTTATTCTTCCAATACATTTCTGGATTAGTATGCAGGAATTCACTCTCTGTTAAGTGCTCCTGCATCAAAAACCATGTTTGTAATGTGAATGTGATAGCTTCTATGGAATTCATCCATCGATAGGTGCTCCATTTTAGTTGTCCCCCTCTTTCATTTTCCACTAAAGGTGCTCTCAGAGATTCATCCTTGATAGATGCCTTTGTGCTGCACCAGGATCCTTCCTTTTTCTGCTTTCCATTGCTTTAAAGATATTTCGCTAGATGTTGTGCTTACATTGCCATCGATTTAAATATATTTCACTAGATGTTGTGCTTCTGGACAATCGAGCTACCTTTTCGGTTGCAGCTTTGTCTTCTTGGCCTTCTTCCACAGAAAACTCTATGACTACACTTTTTATAGATTCATCTAGTGCAAGCCTGCTTTGTTCACGTGCTTTAATCCCTTGCCCCTTTTCCCTATGGAGGGCCTTGCAACTATTTTCCTTCCTTGTCTGCTTTGTAGCTTGGTACACAAGATGTTGATGTAATTGTAAATTTGGAATGTATTCACTAGCATATCTTATGTATTGTACCCCGATGTTTATTCCAGGATGTGTTTGTATTGTAATTGAGTCATGTCATGCCCCGATGTTCCGATCGGGAGTTTCTATAATGTAAACAAGTCATGTCAAGTCATTGTGGGTAACCCTACTATTGATCAAGGGTTAAAGTCCCCATAGTTGTGGGGACCTAGGGTTATTAGAGTATCCTAGAGAATTCGACCCTAGGTGAGTTATTATAAGTCGGGGCAATAGTCCCCACCATTGTGTTAAGGATAACCCTCCTTGTTGGTCGGAGGGGAAAAGTCCCCACAAGTTGTGGGGCACTAGGGTTATTATACTCTTTGAGAGATGTAGGTTCTAGTAAGTAATTGTTAAGTGAGGCCCACATGATGGAGTGGATTTTAAGTGAACAAAAGAATATAAATAGAGAGTGAGCCTCTCTATTTATCACACACACATTCACTCA
Source organism: Pseudotsuga menziesii (assembly GCA_001517045.1). Classification (NCBI taxonomy): domain Eukaryota; kingdom Viridiplantae; phylum Streptophyta; class Pinopsida; order Pinales; family Pinaceae; genus Pseudotsuga; species Pseudotsuga menziesii. The sequence goes on along the minus strand of LPNX010879865.1, from coordinate 30,126 downwards.
TTGGGGTGCATTAGTGTGAGAGAAAAGTTGCTGGGACAAGAGAGAGACTGCTGCTATCGGGAGATCATCTTTGTGTTTTCGGGCTTTACTTTTGGTGTTGATTCTATCTCTGAGGAAGTTGTGGGGTTTTCTCCATTTATGGTTTCCCCGAGGAAAAACAATGTGTTCATTGTCTCTTGTGTTTGATTGATGTACTTGTTATTCTCTCAGTTAAAGATCCTAACATAATACTAGCTTGAATGATAAAAATATAACATGGTATCAGAGCTAACCTGAGAAGAAGACATTATACAGCTGTAGAAGCTAGGGCTTCTTACTTTTTGGGTCTCTCTCCACAATCCATCAGCAAAAGTATGCTAGGATGACTCTCCATTAAAGGGCGCATCTTTTTGTCAAAGCGGAATTCGATTCCGAACATTTTCAGTTTTTGGTGCGGGAAATTAGGGCTTCTTACAGAAGAGGAATTTTTGAGTGAGCCCAGCATAGGATTTCTCTACTCATAAAAATTGAATTTTAGAGACCTAGGTCAAGATTTTTTGGTTGGGTGAAACTTCGATAAAGTCAACCCCTAGTTTGACCCCGAGCTGGAAAAACCCTAAATACTAAAACTGATAAGTTTTGGTACATTCTCTATATCTCAGGATTGGAGAAGGATCAGGAGTGAAAACTTTCACAAGCCGAAGATAAAATCTTGATTTACACTGTGTCCAAAATTCAGACTCATATTCACTATATTCTAGGAGATATGATCCCTCCAACTTACGGTGCTAGCCTCTTCCAGGATTCATCCCTAAACAGGACACCTGGGGAGAATTGCTATATCTCGGGCTACAAAGGTCCAAATGAAATTTCTAAAGATTTTCCACAAATGGAATAGACTGTACTTTCTTTGTTCCGCATTTCAGACCCAGAATATGAAACATTGACACATGATAGTCCATACAACTTTTCTATGATGAATAGTCCTGAAACAGGTCGCCTTGGGAAAACGCTCATAAGTCCCAATTGGTGAAACCAATTCTGATGAAACCTGTGGTGTTGGAACAGGGACATGCGAGGATACCTTAGTGATAATTTTTAGACACAAAGTAGTAGTGATTTCATAGATACCGCAGAAATAGTAGCAGGAATTTCTGCTGAAGAAATTGGAAAACTAGGGCTTCCTATTCCGGGAGCTTCCCTCCACTGTTTTCATAAAAGGAGTACATTGGACAACTCTTCTTGAAGAGATCTATCCTTCTATCCAATCAGATCTGAAATATTTCAAGTTTTGGAAATTAGGGTTTCTCTAACAAACCCTAGATTAGCCAACTCCATAACCAGGACAAACACCTCAAATCGATAAGATCTAATCTTTTACTATTTTCATTTGAGGTTCTCATTTCAAAGTGATATATCACATCAGCTTGATGATAATCTTGTTGAAGTTGACAACTTCCAAGCATGGAAGTATATGATCTCTCTGAAGAAAATGAATTAGACACCTACATAAGTAGAAAGGTTCCAGTTCCATAGGGAGATGAGGCTAGAAGCCTCACACAAGAAGAACTTGGTCAAGTCCAAGAAGATCATTGCTGATTCAATCACAGATCACATTATACCATAAGTGTCTTCCCTAAAGACACCGAAAGAGATGTTTGATTCCTTTACCAAGCTATTTGAATGGAAGAACATAAATCAGAATATGACTTTGAGAAAACAGTTGAAGGATGTGAATATCCAGAATGCAAAAACCATATAGTCATACTTTATGAGGGTCTCTCAAATCAAAGAACAACTTGTAGCAGTAGAAGAAGAAGTGGAGAATGCAGAAGTGGTGATAGCCACCTTGAATGGCCTCCCAAGATCATGGGATTCATTCATTCAAGGAATGTGTGCCAGAAGGAAGTGATTACTTTCAACAGACTCTGGGAAGAAGAAGAAGCTCAACTCATAATAAGAGAAGAGAAGATGGGAGCAACTGAAGATCAAGCTCTCACCATCAACAAAAGATCCCTCAAGTGATGAGGAATATGAAGGACTCAATTCTTGAAGAAACTCTTATCCATATTGATCATTTGGATAAGAAATGATGAAGTCATGAACACAGAATATGATGAAGCAGAAGGCTCAAGAAGGAGTCTACCCATGAAACAAACAAAGATAAGTATTCAATTGGCATTTCATGATATTGTTTTGTTATGCATTTGTTTATATTCAGTTAATGTATTATGCATGATAGAATGTTTGCATTAATGACAGTATACTACTAATATGCATGTGATGGGTAAGTAGCTCATGGTGCTATACAACTCTCCATTGTTGCTTATCTAGAATGAAATCTCTTTGCTGACATATTGGATTAGTGCACAATCTCAATGTTGTCCTGGTAGAGATTAGAGGCATCTAGAAAGTTTTCATGAGATATCGATGAATGTTGTATTGGCTAAGTAGTTGCGTGATCATATATTTATGCAGAAGAATTTTCCATTATGAATATTCCTTATGAAATGTTTCTAACCATACAAATGCATTTGACTTGCAGGAAAGATCGTGTAAAATCACCTACAAGCAAAGAAGGATGAGACTTGTTCTGAAGAAAAAGTAACGACAATTCAAGATGAAAAATAATATAATGAATGCAGTAACATCATTGATACAAAACCTTCCAGCCATGAAGAAGTAACCAAGAATAAAGGGAGGACTAGTTCAAGAAGAATGATGTCTAGGATGCAGTATCGATACATGAAGAGAAGTTCATAGTTCCATCATGCAGTAGATGGAAACATCATGGGATACAAGGCAAGATTCGTAGCACGAGGCTTCTCATGAAAAGAAGGCATAGACTACAAAGAGACATTTAAAGCCAGTGGGAGTTGAGACACATGACAGAAAGAATCATGTGTGCAAATGAAAGAAGGCCTTGTACGAGTTCAGAAGGCACCCATGGGATAACACATACATGATGAGCTTGATGAAGATGTTAACCTTTGCTACAAGGTTGAAGATGAAAGCCTATAGAGGACGACAAGCTCACAAATGGATGCGAGAAGAACTTTTGAAAAATTTCAAGATAGAGGATCTTGGTATCTAGTGATCCTAGATGGATACATAGAATATTAGTAGTAGAGGAAGCTACTTGTCACTCAGGTACATAATGTTTCAGTGCATAGAGTACGGAAGACAGAGGGAGTATGATGCTTCAGAGGGAGTGACTGCAGAAGATTCTGAGGTTCGACATGGTACAACAGGATGGATAGATTAGTGATGACTCTAGGCTTTATTGAGAGTAAAGTGGATTCCAACCTTTGCTTCAAGGTTGAAGGCGGAAGACCAGTGATGCTCAGTGTTATGTGTCGATGCACTATTTTCTAAGCATGGAGGTGTGGCAGAATGCGAATGGAATCTTCCTCGGACAAGGGAAGTATACAGTAGAGATCCTGAAGAGGTTCAGGATGATGAAATGCAAGGCCATGACCACACCTATGGAATCAAACATGAAGCTATTGATTGATGCTTCATCATAGACAGTTGATGCTATGATGTATTGTCAGATGATTGGGTCCTTGATGTACCTAATGAACACGAGACCAGATATTTGCTTTGTTGTGAACACCTTGAGCCAGTTTCTGATAGATCTGAGACATGTTCACTTGATTACTACAAAGCATATTATGAGGTACCTGAGGGCTATAGTTGATTATGGGCTCAAGTATGAGGCGAATCAAAAGATTAACCTGAAGGGTTATGTTGATTCAAATTGGGCAGGCAGTGCCATCGATAGGAAGAGCACTTCATGGTCATGCTTCAGTATGGGATCAGGTATGATCTCTTGGTTTAGAAGGAAGCAATCCTGTGTGGCACTGAGTACAGTTGAAATAGAGTATGTCACAGTTTGTCCAGCTAATTGTGAGGCAGTATGGCTGAGGAAGCTGATGTCTGATTTATTTGATCTCTAGTTGGATGCTACTTGTATATATTGCAACAACCAGAGTTATGTGAAGTTGTCGGAGAACCCAGTGTTCCATGACAAGTCGAAGCATATCGAGATCAAGTATCACTATATCAGGGATATGGTGCAGAGAGGAGCAATGAAGCTCCAGTATGTTGCGATGGATGAATAGATAGTTGATGTGTTGATGAAGCCATTAGCTAGAGTGAAGTTTGAGTACTTCAGGGAGAAGCTTGGTTTTCTCCAGATCGAGGTTCCCTCCAAAGGGAAGTGATGAGTTTGTAAGCCATTCTGACATGGTGAGAGGATTGGTTCCTTCCATGGTCAGATATAAGGGCTGATCCATCCTGTCATGGTGAGAGGATTGGTTCCTTCCATGTCAGATGTGAATGTTGAGCCATTCTGATGTGACTATAGGATTGGTTCCTACATGATCAGATATAAGCATTGAATGCCACTCTTGGAATGGAGGCACTTGGTCAGTTACCAAGAAAGCTCAGTCTGGGACTGAGGGCCATTCTGATGTGACTATAGGATTGGTTCCTACATGATCAGATGTGAGTGTAAATCCATTCTGAGGATATTGTAGGATTGGTTCCTATAGTTGTCAGATGTAAGTGCAGAGCCCTTTGAGCATGGAGGATTGGTTCCTTGCATGGTCGAATGTAAGTGCTGATCCTTTCTGACATTGGTTGTCAGATGTGAGTGTCGGGCCTTTCTGATAGGGTTGTGGGATGTGTTCCCACATGGTCAGATGTGAGTGTTGGGCATGCCTTTCTGATATGATTATAGGATTGGTTCCTACATGATCAGATATAAGTTCTGGGTGGGCCATTCTGACTTAGGATCACATATAAGTGCTGGAAAAGACCTACATGAAGGCTAGGCCTACAACAAGCAAGAAAAAGGGTTGACTCTGTAGAACTTCCTGTGACAAGAAGAATGATGAGATAGCACCTGTGATGATGATCCATCAGTGATGATCCAGTAGTGATGATGATCCAGATCGAGTGATGATCCAGATCTAGTGATGATGATCCAGATTGATTGATGATTTAGATCCAGTGATGATCTAGATCCAGTGATGATGATCCAGATCGAGTGATGATCCAGATCCAGATGAAGATGACTTGAAGATAAAGATGATGAGAACTTAATGATGATCCAGATGATACAGAGAAGAATACTTGTGCTGATAAATTATGTCAAGAGAATACCTTCCTAGTTAAGAGGGAGTGTTGATGTAATTGTAACTCTAGAATATATTCACTGGTATATCTTATGTATTGTACCCCAATGTTTATTCTGGGATTTGTTTGTAATGTAATTGAGTCATTTCATGCCCCGATGTTCTGATCAGGAGTTTCTATAATGTAAACAAGTCATTTCAAGTCATTGTGGGTAACCCTCCTATTGATCAAGGGTTAAAGTCCCCACAGTTGTGGGACCCTAGGGTTATTAGACTGGCCTAGAGAAGTCGACCCTAGGTGAGTTATTGTAAGTTGAGGTAATAGTCCCCACTATTGTGTTAAGGATAACCCTCCTTGTTGGTCGGAGGGTCAAAGTCCCCACAGGTTGTGGGGCACTAGGGTTATTAGACTCTCCGAGAGATGTCGGCTCTAGTAAGTAATTGTTAAGTGAGGCCCACATGATGGAGTGGATTTTAAGTGAATGAAAGAATATAAATAGAGAGTGAGCCTCTCTATTTATCACACACAGATTCACTCATTGGGGCGCATGAGTGAGAGAGAGAAGTTGTTGGGACAAGAGAGAGACTATTGTTGTTGAGAGTTCATCTTTATATTTTCGGGTTTTACTTTTGGTGCTGATTCTATCTCTGAGGAAGTTGTAGGGTTTTCTCCATTTATGGTTTTCCTGAGGAAAAACATTGTGTTCATTGTCTCTTTTGTTTGATTAGTGTACTTATTATTCTCTTAGTTAAAGATACTAACATAATGCTAGCTTGAATGATAAAAATCTAACACAAGAGCATTCTCCCAGATCCTTATTTTGGCTGCGTTCACATGATGAATAGCATAGACTTCGGCCAATGCGAGTTTGGAGAAATATAGAGATAGTGTCCTAAACTCATGGACATCATCATCGTACTCTAGTGTCCCTATCTCCATTGCTCACGATTGGAATTATATCTTCACCAGCAGAAACAACAGTGGTGTTACTATTTCTTCATTAGGATCCACGTTGTAAGTCTCAACTTCGATTATGTGTCGCACTTCATTGATGGCCTTAGTGATCATATTGATATTCTCCGCCAATTTATCAGTCAGTCACAGCTTCTTTTTACCTATGCCTTTAATACTGGACTTCACAATGTCTACGATTGTGTCAAAAAGTAGACTCATGTCCTCTTCAGCTAAGCTGACTGTGTTAGTCATTTTATCAGCTTTACGCTTCTTGTGTTGCGCTAAGGCTTCTCTTTATCCTGCACCTCTTCCTAGGGATTCTTCTGATTCTGGACATTTTTATCAATACGTGTGACTTCTAAATCATCTTGATCAGAGCCCTGATCATTGTCATCATTGTCCTTGTCTGAACTCAGCGACTAGTTTCCTTGCGTGTTGCCTCAATCATTACCTTGTTTATCATCTTGCCCATTTCCTTGACCATTTCCTTGGTTTCCTCCTTGGTTATCTCCCTGGTCCATTTGCACGTTGATCGGGACACGCCACTTCATAAGCCAGTCCCAGATGGCCTCTTCCACATCTGATTCAGTAATCATGAAAGGCATTGGCTGCACTTTCTTCTCAAGATCCTGTCATGGCTCTAGATTAATATTGTGGATGCCATCCTGGAAGCTTATGAAGGATGAATAATTTTTTACTGTCGTAGCCTGCATTCTATGTTGGTGCTTCATTACTTCTCATAGTGCTTCCACATTCATAAAGAACTCTATGCTATTGTCCTTCTGCCATATCTTATCTTCTTTATCTTCTCACATATTCTGACACTTCACACCATGGAAAAGTACTGATACATTCAGTGGCGGGTAATCAAGTGGGTTTGACCAAACAATAAAAGAAATAAAAATGAGCAACCAAGAGTAGTGGAATTTGGCATCACTTCCCTCCTGCACTTGCTCGATGTCTTCCAGCAATTCATGTAGCAAGTAGTATGACCAATTGAACACCACGCCTTCTACGCATTGTTCCGCCAGTTCTACTATCCCGACAGTTCACTAAGTAGGCCACATCTTACATAGCAGCTTGCAAGATAAATCTTTGTGGCGAACCTCACTGTATTGTCAGTTATAGAGGAAATGAGGAATCCTCTATTTGTGCCTTGCAGGTCATATTTTTCCTTCATCTTCATTGTATCTCATTTCACGCGTAGATATGGTGCAGGGTCATGTCCTTGCCACGGGATAATCATTATTGACGAGATGAGCTCGACATCGACAACGTATGGTATTTTGAGCCATAAATAACCTTCATGGAAGAAAACAAGGAGATGTTTCACATGTGTGCTTGTCTTCTTGTTTCGGCCAAAGTGTGGCATGATCAATAAATTAAGTAGGCCCACACTTTCTATACCTCGAGCCCATTGCATTGGAACTACCAATTGTGGCTCAGGCGGCACGGATGGAATTGTGGCCATGTATTTTTTTCTTTCTAGGTCCACTTGCTTCCATGTATTGTTATCTTCAAACTACAACTTCACAAGTTTTGGGATTATGTTCATCAGCAGCGACACTCTAGCAGGGATCTGGGGCACAACTAAGGAGCAACACACTTTCGTTGGAAGTTTCACTTCAGGATCCTTTTCTCTCCTTGGCTGAACATATGGCAGAAATGGGTTTTTCTCTTCTACAGTGGCAAGTTCCTCTTATCTTCACGGTGGTGGGGCTGGTATATCCTCAGTGGGTGCGTCCTTGATAGCCTTCTGCTTCTTAGTGAACTTAGGAACCCTAACCTGAGGTGTTGATGATTCTAGAATGTCTCTATCTGACACAAACATTCGCAGACCTACAACTGGTATATCAACCAATGGATTTTGAACTAGGGCCGACGCATAGGCCGAACCAAAAGCCAAGGCAGGGGTCGAATCGGTCGTAGGAACTTTCTGTGGATTTTTTCGCACCATCGTTTCTGATTCTTATTGTTGTTTTTGTACCTTCGACAACGTAATCTCTTCTATTATTGGGAAAGGAGAGGAGATGGTAACTTCTTATTGCTCACTAGTACTGAAAATTGAAATGACCATTAGCTTCGGCTCTCAAAGTTACAAGCTCTGGTTCTCTCTTATTCTCTCTGTGCACATAAAAGAATTCTTGTCGATGAAGGATCATATTTGTAGGGTGTTGTTGGTTCATGTACATATTTCTTAAGCAAAGAAACATGAAAAACATTATGAGCTCTAGTACTAGCAGGCAACGCAAGTCTATATGCAATAGGCCCTATTCTTTCAAGCACTTCAAACGGCCCACAATATCTAGGTGACAGCTTGGCACAACTTCCAAGATTCAAGGAACTTTTCTTTGCTTTCACTCTGAGGTAAACATGATCCCCAACACTAAACTCTCTGTTCACCCTATGCTTATCTGCATAGCTTTTCTTTTTGTCCTGTGCTGCTTTCAGATTCTTTCTGATCTTTACAACCTCTTGCTCCATTTCCTTGAGCAATTCTGGTCCAAGCACTACTCTGTTCACCGGGTTGTCCCAAGTCACTGGTGTCCTGCACCTTCTGCCATACAAACTTTCATACAGACTCATCCCCAAGGATGCCTACTGTCCATTGTTGTAAGCAAACTCTACCAAGTGTAACTAATCTTCCCACTTGGTTGGTTTGTCCATCACATACATACGAAGCATATCTTCAAGCACCTGGTTAACTCCTTCTGTCTGCCCATCTATCTGAGGATGGTAGGCAGTGCTAAAGTTTAACTTTGTACCCAAATCTGCAAACAACCCCTTCCAAAAATTGGAATTAAAATTGACATCTCTGTCAGAAACTATTTCCTTTGGAAATCCATGCAATTTGAAAATCTCCCTCATGAAAATATTTGCAATGTCATTAGTCTTATGCGTAGACTTTACTGGTATAAAATGTCTTGCCTTTGTCAACTTGTATACTACAACCATGATGGAATCAGGTTGTCTCCAAGTCATCGGCAATCCTGTAATAAAATCCATGGAAATAACTTCCCATTTCCATTCCGGAACTGGAAAAGGCTGCAACAAACCTGCTGGATGTTGATGATCAACCTTTACCTATTGACATTTCATGCACCTTGAAATGTATTCAGCCATGTCCTTTTTCATACCTGGACAAAAGTACTGCCTTCTAGTTGTAGTAATTGTCTTTTGATATCCTGGGTGACCAGAATACAGAGCTTGATGGATTTCATCCATAACAATTCTCCTCAAATATGCTACTTTTGGAATATAAATTCTTCCTTTAAAGGTGAGAAGTCCATCTTCTTCCTATTTATATCCCTCATACCTCTTCTCAAGACTTTGCTGCTACAATTTTTCTTTTACCTGCTCATACAATTCATCTCCGGCAACATGATTTGCAATATGCTGCCTCAAATCTAATTGGCAAATAATCAGAGATGCCACATGCATTTCCTGTACCTTCTGGCTGAGTGCATCAACTTCCTTGTTTTCTTTTCCCTTTATGTGCTTGATTTCGAAATCAAACTCACATAACAATTCTAGCCATCTCGCTTGCCTAGCATTCAGAGTAGGCTGATCAAACAAATACTTCAGTCCGCAGTGATATGTTATGAGTTCAAATATTCTACCCATTAAGTAATGTCTCCACATCTTGAGAGCATGTAATATGGTTGCAAGCTCTAGATCATGAGTGGAATAGTTCTTCTCATGCTCCTTCAACTTTCTCGACACATAACATATCACATGGTTTTCCTGCATAAGGACTCCTCTAAGCCCTTGTCCGCATGCATCGGTGCATACCACAAAATCTTTTTCTGGGTCTGCAACTTTCAATACTAGTGCATTGGTGAGAAGGTTCTTCAACCGCTGGAAGCTTTCTTCACACCTCGAATTCCATTCAAACTTCATCCCCTTCTTTTGCAAAGAAGTGATGGCATGTGCCACCCTAGAAAATCCTTCAATGAATCTCTTGTAGTATCCTGCAAGTCCCATAAAAGATCTTACATCCGTCACATTTTTGGAGCAGGCCAATTCATAATGGCTTCAATCTTCTTAGGGTCTACTGATATACCCTCTTCTAAGATAATGTGACCCAAATACTGAATTCTATCCCTGTAGAAGTCACACTTGCTCAGCTTTGCATACAGCTGATGTTCCCTGAGCAATTGCAATGTCAATCTCAAATTCTCCTCATGCTCTTCCTTGTTCTTAGAATAAACAAGAATGTCATCAAGGAAAACAAGAACAAACTTTTCCAAATACTTACCGAATACACTATTCATAAGGCACATAAATGTAGCTGGTGCATTTGTGAGACCAAACAGTACCACTACAAACTCATAATGTCCATACCTTGTCCTAAAGGTTGTCTTATGAATGTCTTCATCCTTGATTCTCACCTGATGGTAACCAGACCTCAAGTCAATCTTGGAAAATACCTTTGCTCCTCTCATTTGATCAAAGAGGTCATCAATCTTGGGAAAAGGGTATTTATTCTTCACGGTAACCTTGTTCAATTGTCTGTAATCAATACATAACCTGAGTGTACCATCTTTATTCTTTACAAACAAAACTGGTGCTCCCCAAGGAGACACACTCGGTTGGATATATTTCTTTTCCAACAACTCTTGCAGTTGCATCTTCAATTCTAGCATCTCTAGTGTACTCATTCCGTATGGTGTCTTGGACACTGGTGCTTCTCCTGGCATAAGTTCAATGGTGAATTCAATGTCCCTCTACGGAGGAATTCCTGGAATCTCATCAGGAAACACATCCTTGAATTCCTGTAACACCTAATAGTCCTCCAACCTAGGAGTTTCATCTCCTATTGGTTCCAAAATATGAGCTGCATATAGCTAGTAGCCTTTCCTATATAACTTCTTCAACTACATTGCTGAAACGTGCCTTACTGAAATTACCTTTGGAATACCCTTCACAACTACTGGGTTTCCTTCTTCATCTGTGCATTCAAAAGTCTTGTTATAGCAGTCAAGCTTTACTCTGTGAGCTTCTAACCAATCCATTCCAATGAGAACATCATAGGAACCAAGTAGTAGAACATTCAGATCTACACAAGTGTTCAATCCATTCATGACCAATGGGAATTTCTCTACCATGTCACTGACTTTTCTCTTAGTCCTAGTGGCTAGCTGAACTAACCAAGATTTTCTATGCTTTACCTTCTTAAAATCACAACTCTCCACTACCCTAGGAGTGATATAACTGTGAGTAGAACTAGGGTCAATCAAAATAGAAACAGATTGTTCAACAATATTACCTGTAACTTCAACCACAGTTGACTAATGATCTGCCTCGCAGTCCTCCAATGTTGCATAAATTCTAGGGACTACTCTGGCTACCTGACCCACTGTTTCTGCTCCCTGAATGTTATAATCTGGCCTTTCACTTTCATTCTTGAGAGGAAAATATCTGCGCAAGTGAGGTCCTTCACATTTCCAACATTTGAGTGGACCTTTATTCTGTTGTGGCTCTTTAGGATTTCCACCTGTCGCTCCAATGGGATTATTCACAACTTGGGATGGCTACTTCTGATGATTCCTAAATCTAGAAGGTTTGAAACCTTTCTTTCTTTGGTCAAACTTTTTATTCTTCTTGTCCTTCCATGCCTTATGGTAATCAGGTTTACCTTTTCTTTTCTCATAGCAATATTTATCCTTTCTTATTGCTTCTTCGAGAGTTCTCGGCTCATAGAACTCAATTCTATCCATGTAGGCTTGAGGCAATCCACTTAGAAACTGCTGGATTTTTACTTTTTCATCTCTGATGTACTAGACATACCTCAACAATTCCAAGAATTTATTTGCATATTCATCCATGGTCTATTGTCCCAATCTCAGCTCATGGAATTCCTTAATCTTATCATCATAATACCTGTCAGAGAGGTATTTCTACCTGAAATACTTCTTGAACTATTTCCACTTCATTTTCCTTTCACTGATCTTCTTTACTTGCTTGAACTGTTCCCACCAAATGGATGATCGTCCATTTAGATTGAATATAGAAACTAGTGCCTTCATGTTTTCTGAATAATCCTGCACTTGAAAGTAAATCTTGATCCCAAGAAGCCAAGCTTCAACTTCTTGTCCCGACTTTATCTCACCATCAAATGTAGGAGGTTTAGCTTTCCTAAATTCATCTCAAGAGAGATCCCTATGGTGCCTTCTTCTTTTCCTTTTATGAGAAGATGAACTTATATCTCCACTGGATTCTCCAGAGTCAGATGATCCACTAGAAGTCCTTCTTCTTCTCCTAGTGCTGCTCGTACTGCCTTCTAGTCTTGATGTACCTCGTCCAGAATATATCTTTTTCTGTAAATTTGTCAAACTCTGCAATATGGCAGCATTCAACTGATGCTGCTCTTCTTGGGATTTAACCAAGCTTCTCAATGTGGCTACAACCTCAGACAGTGTCCCCTAGAATCTCCTTCCATTAGACTCTATGTCCTCATTTCCATTACAGACATTTTCTCCCATGGCATCTTCTGCTCGCTCATAAGAATCCCAAGCATCATACCCATCATGGGTTCTCATGATTGAACCACCTCTTGCTTTACCACACTGTTCTTTCTGGAGTACTGCTCTTGGAAATTATCTATAGTTCTGCAAATGTGTTAGTAGCAAACTGTTAGATTCATACATTAATATAAATCAAACTACTTACCTTTTTCTGTTGGAAATTTCATAAAACAACAATTATGCTAAAACACAAAATTTTCCCTATTTCATATTCAGCTATATGACCACGGAAAGTTTTCTGAAATCTGTTAAAAATCGACTGAAAGACAGTTGAAAATTGCTCAAAAAATCACTGAGAAATGCCTTCAAAAAACCCAAATCTTTTAGGCCCAATCGGACCTTCTTCCAACTATTCTTCTGATTCTACGGGGGTCAAAACAACTACACTTTCGATCTGCATCGGTGAGAAAATCAACTGTTCATTGGAGATCTGTTGTTGATTTCTTTCTGGCATTTCGGCGGGAAAAATGACTAGACTCCCAATATGTATCGACGAGCAATTCAACTGTGCATCGGATGCATAGTCATCTGAGCAGCCGCAACGGCAGAAAACAATCTTCCTATCATTTCCGCAGGCGAACTGGCTGAGCTTCCAATCGGTGATCCAATCATTAACAATTTTTCGATGCCTTATTACTCCTCAAGTCGGGTCTCTTCCCTGCTAACTCCCCTGAATGTCGGAGATTTGTTGGTCTGTTCCCTTCCACCGTATCGGTCCTTAATCATCTATCGTTTCGAATTTCATCGGCAATAGCATGGGTTAACTTGTTGTTTCGGTGGCTGGGTACCCTATGCACTGGACGGTTAATCGTCAATCCTTTCGCAACGGCGTTCCACAATCAAAGTAAATCTTCGGCAACTCCTAACTTTGTCGGTGGTCAGAGCCTCTAGAGGCCGCGACATCAGCACTCGGAGTCACTCCTCGTCGAGGGGTTACTCTATTCGATCTTTGCAACGGTGGACACTTCAACAAACTTCACTTGCTGTAGCTCATCGGAAACCACATCCTCTGAGTATCAGCGATGTGATCAGCTAACCTTCGTCGATGGCCGATTTTTCGAGGACTTAGCAAAATTTTCAATTTTTCTCTTTAGTCTTCCTTTTTGCCACTTTGATCGGCTCAACTATCTCCTATTCGTCGGTGAAATAGCTCATTCAACAACCGAAACTATGGGTTATCATCTTTGATCTTCTTTTAATCGACGACCCAACCTGCTAATGACTTTCGATTGAAAAACTGAGGCATAACCTAATCAGCATCGGCAGTCGAAACTCTTCTCATCGAAAGACTAGTGCCCTAGGCTTCCACACGATGGGCGCACAAACCACTATCTTCTTCCGATGACCGATGTTTTCATCACTTAGAAAAATTTTGAACTTTCTTTTACTGCGTTGGCGGTCAGAGGCTCTATCTATCGGAGGGATAGTCCTCTAGCCATCTGCAACACGTGGGTCTATAATCCCTTCCGCTGTTCATTGGTGATGAATATCACTAACATGCTTCGATGGCTGACAAATTCAACACTTAGAAGAATTTGGAACTTCTGTGCCATCGGCGGATGCATCATCTTCTAACCTCCAACAGCGTTTCGGCGATCGCTTCGTCATAGTGGCACCGATCGTCAATGATTTTTAACACTTAGGAAAATTTCATGGATTTCCTTGTCATAGGTCCCTCGTCGGGTGGTCTCCCGACTAGATGACCCTATGCATCAGTGGAACTTCAGACTAAGTCCTCTGATGATCCGATGACTTCATGAAATTAGAGAAACTTTCCAAAACTTCTCCTGTCATGCACATGTTTTTCTTCTATTTCTCTTGGTTTCTTCTGGGAATTAGGCAACCTGCCTCTTTTAACTGATCTGTCATGGCCCATTCAGGCCCATGCTGCAACCAGAGCTCTGATACCACACTGTAACATCCCCGACCCTCCGACCGGCAAAGAGGATGCTACAATACATAAAATCATCCAGAGATCTAGCCCCATGAACATGAACATACATATACATATAATGCTGAAGCATGATACTTTAAATCATAAAACATATCATGAAAGCATAACCATTCATTATACACAACAGAATCAAAACATATCAATCAACACTTCATGCATATACCGATCAGCATTTAACATGTATATCAACATTCATTAACATTAAATATGATTGCAGACACAAGTTAGGTAAGGATACTTATCTTATAAAGAGCTTGTTCCACAACCAGCTACATCGCTACAACATTCCACCCAACCGTAGGCTCACGTGCTCTTTAATCTCTCAGCAACGTTGCCACCCCTGTGTCAGGCATGATTCTCCAAGGAACAAGGAACTAAATAGACTTACACATAGCCATGGATAACAACAACACAAGGGTACATATTTCAGCCAAGCCAACACAGTTGGGTTTATCAAGCGAACAACGAATCAGCCAAGCCAACAAAGTTTCGTTTATCAAGCCATCCAGGAGCTGGGAAAGGCTAATGCTAAGTTGATGAGCTCATTGAAGAGCTACACACACCAAAACCAGAACCAGCCTGGCTTCTAGAACACCCACACACACCCAACATAAGGAAATCATCCCTTTCTCTGCAATGCAGTCCCTTAGACCCTGATCTCCCTTCCAGTGCTATTCAGGGGTTGTGGAGAAGGAAGCCAGTTCAGTAGCTCTATCTGTGTGGTTCTCAATCCACTAGGTTTCTCAAGCATCTCAGGCCCTCATTCACCACTCCAATGCAGTCCGAGGACAAAACCACTGCATGCAAGCAGCCAAACAACTATTCAAGATTTTACAGGGGAAAATCATTGTCAATCCATTGTGGAAAACAAGATCCCACAACAACTATAAACCCACAGCAATTCCTCCAAGCAATCGCTAGAGAAATTACACAGATAGAAATGGGAAAGGAAAACGATTCTCAATCGGTGCATGAGGGGGAAAAAGACACAGCCAAACAAATCATGGAAATGACAGCCCACAGTCAACTCTAAGCCCACAGCGCACAAATCTCACTATAGTCACTGGGAAAACTTGTATAGACTGGGAATGGAACAGGTTCCGACTTCCAACTCTGCATGAGAGATAGAACGCAACCCATAGAACTATGGATGCGATCACAAACACAATTTCAACGATGGGAAGAACAGAACATTAAGAAATCTTCCAATGGTGGAAAAAGACACATTCTATGTGTGATCAGAGGAGAGAAACAATCCACCAGCCCTCGAATTCATAAGGCAAAGGAGAACTATCTTCTGCATGAACGGGGAAGAAAACCCACCAACTAGCAATCCTGAGAGAGAAGGTGAACCCCCAGCAATGGAATGTGGATTCCTTTAACTCCCTCGCATGAAGGAACTGAACAGGATCACGATCGGGGTAGTGGATAGGCTAACAGACGCATCGTGGAGAGAGAGTGAGTAGGCGTGGGCATGGTATTTTTTCCAACCAATTCACTGTCCCAACTAACCAACAAAAAACCAAGGTGGTGGAAGTAAAAGAGAGAGGTGACACTTGGATCTTCCCCCTAACTCAAATTTCAACATCCCCCCCTTCCCTATCCTTCGGAATCATGCCCCTTCTCAATTTATTTGCCCCAAACATAGCTAGTTGGGTTATTTAATTAAAATGTGTGTTTAGATGATGCCAAAATTAACTATATGCCATACATCCTGATATACCATCGGTGACCATTCCCAAAACAGAAACACAACATAACCAAATCCATGGTGGGGCCTTGGCCTTTAGATCCGTACCAAGATTATTTACAATATATGCAAGCGGGGTTAAAACTGGGGTATTACATCAGGGGAATTCGAAGTGCCCCCTGCTACATTAGAAGCTGAAGCAGAATTCTTCCCTTGGGGAAAAGGATCCTTCAGGGCAGCCGGTTGTTGAGCTTTTAGTAGCTTCTGGGCTTGTTCCATAAGGGGACAAAGGTGAGTGAGGTGATCCTCATGGCACAACTTACACAGGAATTTCACATTTTTCTTTTCTTTCTTGCCCCCATCAACACTATTTGTGGGTTTCTACTTGTTTTGATTTCCCTCCCCTTTCTTTCCTCTATTCTTCTTCCCACCGGGTTGCTGATTGACCTTCTGAGAGGTCTGTGCAAAAACATTTGCATTTTGGGGTGAGGGGGCAGCCTTTGTTGCCTCTGCCATAGAATGTTTGACGGATAGCTGATGGAGTTGTTTGGCCAAATATTCTATAGTGGGAGAGTTTACGGATGCAACCACACCATCGACATGGGGTCCAGGATTAGGTTTCTTTGCATCGTGGGTAGGCCTCGGTGCCTCAGGGATAATCTCATACAAGATCTCAGATTGCGAATAAATCAAATCCAATTGTTGGGCCCTGAGAATGGCTTCTTCTTCATTCGTCACTCCTGAAGTGGATACGTCCTTAGCTATGTAAGGCAACATGGATTTAAGGAACCACTCGAGTAAAAACTCAGGAGGAATAATGGCTTTAATAACGCTCTTTCTCCTCCTCCACTCTTGGATGTGATACGAGATGTGGGTAGCCTTGTTCTTCCTGAAGATAGATAACAAGTCCATTCCGAAGTCATATCAGAACGGAAGCTAAAAGTGCCTAAGGAATGCACTAGCCAAGTCCCAAAAACTACTGAACGCAGTAGAAGGAAACTCAATGTACCATTTTTCTGCAGTACTCATTAAGGTTCTTTGGAACAGCCTCAACCTGACTGAATCTTCATTCATCGAATTAGAAGAACACCATAAATGAAAAGTGGTGGAATGAGCCCCAAGATCTTCACCAACTTTGCCCTCAAATTTTGGGATGTCTGATGGAAATTTGGTGGGAACATGTGGCCACGAGGGGTCATGCCTCACCGGGTCATTCATCAATTTAGACAAATCTGGCAAGTTTAACGTTTCTAGGAATGGATGCTTGGGTCAAACTGGAGCACTAAAAGTTGCAGCTTGGGGATTAGAGGGACTTGCCCAAAAATTCCCATATGTAAAGGTGGGGTTCCCCCCTGCCACCGGTTGCGAAGTGGATGCATTACTTTGAAACATATTCCATCCATAAGCCACAGGATTGTGGGTGGGAGGTGCAGTATAAGAGGTTCGGGTTGTCCCAGTCGAAACTGGGGTTTGAAAAAAGGGAGCAGGTATCCCTCCACTAAACAATGAAAAGGGAGAGCTCGTGAACAGGGCCAAGACCGGAGTTTGAAAAACTTGCCCATAAGAGGTAGTGTTTCCAAACTACACTCCTACATAAGAAGGTGATGGGCCTACGTATGGAGTGGATGGGGGAATATGCCCCCCATTCCAAGGAAATCCTTGGACGAAAGCCGAGGATCCTACCGAAACGCTCTGGGCAGTGTGTGTGAAGGAGGAAGGAACATTAGGTATACTAGGAATCCTAGTAACCATGCCACCAGAAGCACCTGCTAGGCTTGTGGGAACCGGCGGTTGAACCACCCAGCTCACTGGAGTTAATGGTGTAGTAGGTATGCTAGATCTAGGGGCACATACCAAAGGAGGTAGTACCCCTTCAGCCGAAATGACTGAGGTGAAACAAAAGAACTTTCTCCAGCAGAAGACATTATCTTGCCCACAGGGACAACTAAAACAGGTGAATCAAAAGGCCTAACCTGTACAATCACAGGATCATTTAATTTAGTCAAGGGTGTATTAAAATTCCTTGCAAACTCGTCAGCCTGCAAATCTTCTATCTCAACTGTATTAAAATCAAAGCGGTTAGCCCTAAGTGTTGGTTCACCCAGAACTTCACTTACTCCTATCAGTTCAAATGAATCATCCGTGTCCAATCTCCGCCTTTGAGGTGGAGGTGGAGGTTCCAATGTGATGAGACGAGGAAGGTTTTGCAACCTTCATGAACTTCTTAAAGGTTGGTCCTCCATGATTGTAAATTTGACAATTCAAACCCTAAGGTCGGCTAAACATAGACAAACCACAGAGCAATCACTATGAAAACTCCTAAAGTCTCAACAGTCAGCAACGGTAAAAGATATGCTTTCCCAAAGAAAGTTGAAGAACAGTTACGTGGCATCCTTGAAGAGGTTCTTAGGCACAAGAAAATAAATCACCCATCACCCTCCTACACTTTCAACAAGGGTTACCTTCCAAGCCCGTCCAAGGTGAACCAGAAATAGCCTTCTAGTTTACCTATGTATGAACCCTAGATGTCAAGAGACTAGAGGATACCTTAACTATACCAACAGCCTGGAGGGACAGTTGCAAGCATGACTCGTACGCATGGGCAGGCTAGCTGAGCCCAAAACTATGTCTAGGATAGAATTCCCAGATGCGCAAAAGTCTTGATTTACTTTTCGACAAGGAATCAGAGGGTTATCTCCTCAGTCCAGTGCCTCCACGCGACCTCGTGCTTGACTCCCATTTGAGAGGAGCTTCACAGATACTATTGATAAAGAGAAGGATTTACCTATCGATAAGCCCACTATGTCTGAATTTTAAAACTTATGGGAAGTTTACACTTCCTATCCCACAAGTCTAGCCTAAGCTAGTAGGTGTATGGCCCTAAAAAATAAAAATTACTAATAAATTTTAATTATTACGTTCATTTTAAGGGCTATTTTTTACTCAGAAGGAAGTGGAGTGAAGGACTATGATGTTTTTGACTCAATAAGAAATGTAAAACAAAGGTGTATATTTCCAAAGCAAATCACCACTATTAAAAAACAAGCTTCTTTTCTTCTTTTTGTAAATATAAATTGATGAAAATGCAACGATAAAGAGAACTCTAAGACTATATTTTTGTAGTTTATTGAGATTATATTTTAAAAACTGAAAATAGAACTACTCTATGCAAAATCAAATGAAAAAGCTTCTAAAAGTTTTCTTTTCACTTTTTATAATTCTCAAAGACTACTATGCACCTAAATGCACAAAAACTCGAGTATGATTGAATTAAACTAACTGTATAAAGTAAGTAAAGTGAAGTAAACAGATTAAAAGACCAAGGATCAACCACCTAAGGAAGACTTCGAACCCTAGCTTGGGCGGACACAATGAAAGGAAATCACCGAGATCACACAAAGGCAAGTAGCGAACCAAATAATATCCGAAAATAGAAAGGATACACAGTGCCTAGAAACCTGATCACCGATTCAGACAACAACACTTGAACCTATAACCCAAACAGGCAAATCCACTTCAAGTTGCTAATAGAAGACAATCCAAACAATAAGAACTCAAGAGCTCCACAAGAAAGCACAAGGTGTGGCCAACAAGGTCATCAAATCGACAGTGCAATGCTTATAAGGAAGACCAACTAGCAAACAAACTTTATAAAGGGACAGGGACAAGCAAAACCCTAACCCAAAAATTTGAATATCCAGGCTTGTACGTGACTGTGTACAAGGGCAACCCGTGTATTGTACGTGACTGTCCTAGAGAGAAACCCATGTACGCAAGCCTCTGTACACGATTGTATGCAAGAGAAACCCGCGTACAGGTATAAAATTTTCTAATAAAAGAGAAATTTTTCAAGGTCTTCAAACACTAACCTAAGCATGAACAAAGACAGGAGACCACACATACAATCAAGGCAAAGACTGGGCGACGGTAAATAGAAATAACCCACAGCAGTCTGGGCTCCCCAGTGGAGTCGCCAGTTCTTTTGTTTAGGAATAAACACCCTTATAACCGAGGGTCTAGGGTTACCAACATACTTATAAAACTTGCAGGAAATCAGCTTTAAAGTACAGAAAAGAAATAGGAAGGTATGGTGGACTCACCCGATTAACGACGGTTGATCCAATCTTTGTCTTCTCCCGCTCTGCTCCTCTCCAAAGCTTTCAGGGATGCACCTCCTTCACCTGCAAAGAGACAATTCTACAAGTACAATCTTATACATGTATATATGACAAGTTAGATGAACAATATATAGAGTGCTTAATCAAAAATATTCATCAAACAATGATACATGAAAGAGACTCAACACAAAGTTGGAAGAAGAATTCTCTTTATTAACAATAGTGAATGAGATAAGTGTACAACCCAACGCCTGAAACAAGGACTCCTCTGTAACCAAAGGATTCTGAGTTCTTCTGCTCCAAAGACTTCTGAAGATATACCAGTAGCATAACTTTGGTCTCCAAGATTGATTGATTAATGCCCTCCCCAAGGCCTCTATTTGTACTTTAGGAAATAGAGCAGTTTCGAAGATTGAGGAGGTTGAGACAGTTGATATAGTGAATGATTAGGACTCAACAAATCTCCATTAATCATGTTTTATCATTTTTAATTTTGAATGGATGTGTACGTGAGTATTGATAATGGAAACCCGTGTATGACACGCAAGTTGCTATAAGGGAAACCCACGTACAAATCTATACGCGGGTTGCACTTAAGATACTCGCGTACAATACGTGGGATGCTGTGGAGATAGTCGTGTATGTACATGAGTTGCTATGGAGATAGTCACGTACGGCATTCAACATATGAAAAGGTAAAATTGAAAGCTGGTTGGATAGTGAATGCATCTCATGTCATGCCCATCTATAGTGTTTAGGCAACTTTCAATCCATAAGTGTCCTTTTGTGTGCCAATAGATGAAGTGTCGACACTCAGACGGAGAAGTGCTATTTGGGTTGATAACACCCCCTTTTTTCAAATTCTTGCTTTCAAGAATTAAAATTTTACCTTTACCCTCCAAGAATTTATTCCTAACTCAATTTTTCTGTTGCAAGCTGATTTTTGTTAAAAGAAAAACTCTTTCTTTCCACCCGATGTATTAGATGAACTCATGGAGTTTATCTAACGTAGCGAAAGAGTTGTTTTTTACTTAATGAACCTTTTCTTGTTGAATTCTTTCCAGAAGACTCGCGAGAGTTTTCCAACTCGTCGGTTGAACTCTTGTCTATGGTATCAATGATATCAGAGAAAAAATTATGATTCCTTCTGGATGGTTGTCAGTAGTTTTTTCAATGCACTGGATCGGCTTGTTGATATATTTTCTGATGCTTGCGGAAGATTCTTATGTCCTCACACACCCGCCGTTGCAGATGTTTTTTCCTAAGTCTTATGCGTAGTTTGTTTCTAATTTATTTGCCAACACTTCAGATGCGTAAGATGATGTGCAACAGACAACCTTTCTGAAGAGTCTCCCGATGCTGATGCGGATGGATATTGGGTTATTCTATAGATAAAATCCTCGAGTCACTACCCTATCCCGATAATACAAGTATGTAGCCTCCCTAGAAGCATCAGATCCTTTCCGATCTTTCACCCGAAGCAATCGTTTCCTCTCTTGGGATCACTTCCGATGCATTTCTCTTTTAGCGCCAATGGTGTTTTCACCCGAGGGCCATTTATTGCGTGTCGGCGTTTGTTTTTTAACCTTTTAATCCCATCGGGGAGTTTGTTACGGTAATTTTTAGCCGTTTGATCTTGTTTTTTACTGTGCAAAGTTATCAACCGTTGAGTGGATCTAGTCAGCCACACTAAGACCGCACCTGCTCCAGGTCATTTTTAGCCGCCAAGTAGGATATTGACCTAATGCATAAGTTTTATTTTTGATGCCTGACTTGAGGTTGTGATAGTTTGGTAAGGGTGGGATTTTTCAAATTCTTGGTGAGTATTTAGACCTTGAGGTTGAAGGGTTTCATTTTTTATTCCAAGTTCATGGTTTTCTTTCTCCCTGAGTGTTGGAACCTTGTTCACTTTCCTTTTGGTTAGCCAAGGCCGTCGATCGTTTCTACCTACCCCAAGCCATTTGTCACCCAGCCCTCGCCATGGGATCTTCTTCGTCAGTAGTTTGCAGTGGGAGGATAGTGGGCAGATGAGCATTTTGTTATCAACACCACTCTTTCGTTTCACCAGTGCAGGAGTGGAGGGATTACGGTTATTTCCCGAGTTAGAAAAGGGGTTTTAAAGGATCGTCATTTCGATTTTAAGCTATGGAGGA
Source organism: Pseudotsuga menziesii (assembly GCA_001517045.1). Taxonomy (NCBI): domain Eukaryota; kingdom Viridiplantae; phylum Streptophyta; class Pinopsida; order Pinales; family Pinaceae; genus Pseudotsuga; species Pseudotsuga menziesii. Next base: position 7,609 of record LPNX010879865.1, on the reverse strand, counting down.
TTTTTTTTTCTTTCTAAGTTAAAGCCCTGGTTATCCCTTTTATGTTTTCTTCCTGCTATTCATGGCTTTCCCTTTTACCTGATTGGTTGTGTTGGGGTTACTCTACCCAGAGATATGTGTTGCCATGCGGAAATCCTTAGTGCCCTTGAAATGGAGTTTACTTGCTTGTGAACTGTATCTGGAACTTTCCTGGAAAATTTTTAAGCCTGTTGCTTAAATTCTCATTTCAGTATTGCCCTGTTTAGGGTAGTAATAAAGAACTTGTTGAAATGTATCATGATGATATCATAAAGTTTTCTAATTAAACTATGACTTATGGTTTTTCTGGTTATGTGCAGTAGTATAGTTATCAGTTGTAGTCACATACATTTGAAATGAATCTAACACATTATTTTATGATTTTAACAACCTCATCTTCTATATAACACTATGCCTTGAAAAGGGAAAAAGAAGGTGCAATCCATGGAGGATGATACAGAATTAGAAGTCATAACGCGAGTAGAAGTCATATACAAAGATACCAAAGATTCTACTGGCATTAAGCCCGATTTTATATGGGGTCAGATCTACCAAATGATCAAGGACTAGAACATCCAAGATGTTGTGTTAGAGGATTTTCCAATATACAAAAACATAGAAAGGTCAGCTATTATGAAGGTTTCCACGCGTCTGAAACTTTTTCCGTGTTCAGAAGTAATCGACTGGATTCTACCAGAGGCAGACACAACCAAGATGATTCTGTCAAATGTTGTTGGACAAGGTTTTGCTTATTATAGCCCAGCTTATGTAGCTCAAGCCTGCAAGCTTCCCATTCCTCAAATTTATCTAACAAAAAAGTGGTTAAAATAAATAGACCTAGATATTTTTGACTGCGTCCAAAAAATGATGGTACACGAGAAGCAGTTTCGTACGAGGCCTACCGGGGAATATGAAACTGGAAACTTGTGCACTCCATATAGGCTTTTAGCCTTGATGTTGAATAGGATTTTCGGTCGAGCAAATGGAAAGTTTTACAAAATAAGTTGGGTGACGGTAATTTATTTTGTAGCCACTCAAGGTACCATTTTCAACTGGGCCGATATAATATCTTACAGCTTTCCTTCATGTATAAGCGCAACGCTTGGAGGTGTCTTGCAAAAGAAGTTAGAGTTCTATATGAGATCTTTTCTGATTGATTGCATTTTTTTTATTCAACAATTCTCGACACTGAATTTCCGGTGGGATAAGACCAAAATCCCTATTTATTCTGCATACCAGTTGTTTTGGGCACAAAAATACTTAAACAATTACAATAGCATCTGCGAAGATTTCATAATGCCACTATACAAGTTAATCTTCCTTACATAATGCAACCGCATGTCTAAGGAGAAATTGAATATTGTAGAGGATAATGGGCATTATTACCTTTTGGAAGAAGGTCTATACTTAAGGATGTTCAGTAGAACTAGGGCCCCTTCTTTGTTACCGAAATATGCCACAGACTATGTTGTTCATAAAGAAGTGGTGAGGAAGCTTTACATTGACGGGATTGGGAACTTCTTATTTGATCAGAAAAAGGTTGTGTACCCACCACTCCCATTCTATATAGGTAGTTATAAGTTCTCTAAGGTGAAAATTGCATCGAAGTTTGTAAAGGACTTAGAATATTTTCTCTTTGGAGAAATAAGTTTCCATAGAAATGATTCAGAGAACATGGTTGCTAACTATTGTGTAGCAGAAGGGGTACATTTTGAGTACACAAACTACTGGGATAAATATGAAGAAATATTCCACAATTCCTGCAATATGACATCTTTCAAAAGAATATTCAAGCAAAAGATAACAACTGTGGGCGACAAGGGAAGTAGTAGTAAAGTTGCTGAGTAGAAAAGGAAGCAAGAAGAAGAAGCAGCTATAAGAAGAGAGAAGAAGAAGCCCTCCAATTATTACAGGAAGCAAATAAATGACTATCAGATGAGGAACAATAGAAGAAATGAGAGGAAGAAGCACAGGAAATGCAGGAAGACGTCGAAAATATAAAACCAGAAGCAACTAACTGAGCAAAATTCCAAGCAGAGAAAGCAGCTGAAGAGCTTTAGAAAAAGGAGAAGGAAGAATAGGATCATGCTATTCTTGAGTAGACACAGTCTCATGACAATCCATTGGACCATTTATCCCAACAAGTAGCATGACAAAAAAAGATCCATCCCCCTCGGTAGAACTAGGACTAATACCTTTCATCCCATCTCAGGAACAGGCAGTGGTTGACCTTAGTACTATTTCCTATCATAAAAACAAGAAGAGGATCGTGATAATGAAGGAGAAAAGGATGGACTCTAGGGATCAGCCTGTAGATATTATGGTGACCGAGAAAATAGTTGTACATGGGACTAATAAAGATCTCAAACTCCTTGTAGCAGCTGGGCTAGCCTCAGCTCTCGCTAATGCAGATAATGTTAATCAAATGATTGAAGATCTTTAGCAGTATAAGGAGAAAATGTCCTAAGTAAAAGAAACCTTGAGGAAAGAAAGGGGAGAATGGAAAATATTGAAAATAAAATATGATGACACTCTCACAGAGTTGGAAAGACTGAAGGAGGCATACCAAATCTTTCGATAAGAAAAAGATGCCTTAATATTGTCAGCTACTATTACTGAAGGGGAGAAAAAGTATTTGGAAGATAAGGTTGTAGATCTAAGAACTCAGAACCATTTTCTGGTGGAGCAGCTAAAGGTGGAAAATGAAAAAAAACTGGATATCACACCTTTTCGCAATCAAGCATCTTCGCTACAGAAAGAACTAAATCAAATTTTGTTGAGTTTGGCAGGGGAGATGTACATGATTAAACAAATTGAGGCTAGGTTGAAAGAGATAGCACTCAACTCGTTAGAATTCTGGAAGAGTTTATCAGATGTGGTTGAGCTTGTGAAGAACCAGCCATAAGAGGAAATTTCAACTCAAAATGGGCCTCCTAAGGAAACCTAATAAAATAATAGTTAAAATAATAAAATAATATTATTAATTTTGGAGGAAGAAAATAAAAAACTATTTTTTTGTTCGTATTTTCAACATATCTCCCTGTGTTTTTACTCAAATTTCAACCAGGAGAGCTCGTTGGATGTGGAATTAAATTTCACTTCCAACGATTACCCACTCAGCATACTTTTGATGGGCCCCTCTACCCCCAAAACAAGCAATACCTGAAAAAACATGATGATGATGTCATCATCACATTTTTTCAGGTATTTCTTGTTTTTGGGGTAGCGAGGCCCGTCAAAAGTATGTCAAGTGGGTAATTGTTGGATTCATAATTTAATTCTACATTGAACGAGCTCTCTCGGTCGAAATTTGAGTAAAAACACAAGGCGATATGTCGAAAATACGAACAAAAAAACTAGTTTTTTTTATGATACCTATCCCCGAATTTAAATTAAAAAATTATTTAAAAGGTGCTCCCTTTTTTAATTCTAAATAATTTTTATTGGCTAATACATGATGACATGGAATTTGTATTATTTTTGGAAGTCCCTTTTTAAATTGAAATTTCCTCTAATGTACCATGGATAGGAGCCAACCCAACCTTTCCAGCAAATATGCCTCAAAAAACTGCAAGGAGTCTGAAGATGGAAGTGGCCATATTGAATTTTGGGTTCAAAGTAGCAGTCAGATTAAACAAAGCTATTGATAGAACTATTGAAAAGTGCACTGAATTCTACATAGGCATGTGTTATGTTCACAATTAATGCATGATTTTAGCAGGCGCACAGGACCAAGATTTCCCAGTCAGGGAGGAACATTTAAAGAACTTACAAGAGATGCTGCGAAAAGGACAAGAGATCATACCTAAAATCAAATATGTTAGTGAAGAAGCTATTGGAATATGGATTACAGAAGTTTCAGTCCACAAGCACCTATTGGAGGAATTACTGAGACAGAGTGCACCCAAAGTGAAAGAGATCGAGTCTCAGTTGTCAAAGCATGAGGTAGCAGTGCATGTGCTGGAGCCAGCTGAATATAGAGTCATCAATGAAGAATATCAAGCATGGATTCTTTTCATTAAGACACAAACTGGGCCCACTTAAATATGTCTTATTTAAAAATTGAGAATTATGTAACATTTTGTATTTATTCCTTTTTCTAGTAAACACACTAGAAGACGAAATTTTGTAAATGAAGAGTTGAGGAATCCCAAGAGGTTGGGGAAACTTAAGAGTCATTTTGTAATTTGTATAAGTAGGAGAAAATTAGATGAAGGAAGTACTTTTCTCTAGCATAGTTACTGAAGTGTGCTATAAGAAGAACTATTTCCTTTTATAATAAAGAAGATTTTTGCTGGAGAGAGTATTGCATAAGCCTCAAAGCATGTTGTGTAAAGATCAATGAAGAACTATTTCTTTTTTAGCACGATATACAATCTGTGAGATCGTTCCTAACATTTTAAACTATTTATGTGTTATGACTGATTTTATGTTATGTGATTAATCTTATGCAATAATAAATGATGAATAATTTAACATCACTGAGCTATCTCCGTGTTAACTTTCTGCTGTATGTAGGTATCCTTGATTTATCAATTATCTGTAGAGTTCTTTATGCAAACAATGTAGTATATCATTCATCTAATTTAATATCAATATTGCTCCCTGGGGATAGGATATACTAGATTTATATTATTTTTTCGGTTACTATTACTTGCATTTAATCTAGGCACTTGCATTTCATACATAAAAGATAAAATATATAAACGGTGGATCGGGCCGCAATCGATAAAAGAGATTTAAGAATACACTTTAACTATACGGTAGTCGGACAGCAAAACTGGACAGATTCCCCATATTAAACGATAAATGATCTATTTGGGAACGGTTATTGGGGAGAATCCCTACTGTCGATTCCTAGGATTTTTCCAGGCATCAACATTTTTGGCACTAGAAGGAGGGCCACCAGTGCATAGCTGGCTGAAGAAATCCATTTTTCTGAGAATATTCTAGTGGTGACAGTTCTGAAACCAGTTTCCCTAAGGAATCCAATCCTGAAAGAAAATTTAATCCTAAGTAAGAAGTTCCAAAGTACCTTTATCTTGTCTCTCTTGAATTAGTTAACGATTTAAGAAGAATCACAAGGTCATATGCAAAGAAGCTTGGAGGATTTACGAATATACCTGGCTTACCTAGAAGACAAGCTCGCAGAAGAGAGCACCCTTACATAGAAGATTCAGTGTTGGTGGGATATTTTGAAGAGTTGGTAGATTTAACCTTGCAAGAAATTGTTCAACCTCTGGGCCATTTGGGACCTTATTCTCTCTCTAGTTCACCTTTTCAAACTCCCATTCAGTCTCCACCCCGAATCATGGCTGGAAATGTGAATGCAAATCAACCTATGAATCCAAATGCTAATTAGCCACCTCCACCACCAGCTTGGAGGGCTAGAACCCCTCTTAACCTAGCTACTACATTGCACAATTTACCTTCCCACCCTGAGAAGTCATTACCTAAGTTTGACCCAACAGAAGGCATTGATGTGGATGATCATTTACAAAGTTTTTTCTTAGCCTTTGAAGTCTTATCAGTAGCATAACATGAAAATGTAATATGCAGACTATTTCCACATACCCTTAAAGGAAAAGAAGCATCATGGTATTTTGGCCTACAGGCGAATTCAATCACCAACTAGAATGCATTTGAAAAAAAAATTAAGAGCAAGTTTGGACACCAAAGAACCACGGCTACTCTGATGAAATAATTACTTACTTTAAAGATGGAGACAAAAGAGAAAGTGCTTGATTTTAATCATAGGTTTGCTCACCATTTCAATAATTTTAGTACTGCCATAATGCCTGATGAAGAGACATTAATAGAGTATTATTCTTCGGTGCTTTCGCCTGAGATAGCAATGTTTGTAAAGCGGTTGGTAAAACCTTCACTGTTATAAACCTATGAATAAGCAAAGAAGGTAGAAGAGGAACTCGAAAGTATAAATAAACAGATTGTAGATTCAGATACAAAAACTTTTAATAAGGAGCCTTTGTTGCTAACTAAACCCAAAGAGGAACGTTCAAACGAATTAGAAAATTTGGTTAAAATGGTACAAAATCTCTTGAACAAGATTGTTGACTTAGAGAAATACTAAGAAGCATGTTCTTCTAGAAATCCATTTAGACAATTTTTCAAGAAGAAAGAGGAAAACAATCCATCCCAACCACCCACCAACAGCTCTTTTGTGTTGAATCTCACTGAATTTGGTATGGATATTTTTTGTATTTTTAACCAAAAAACCCACTCTGAGAAAAGATGCCCTCAATGGATTAATTCAATGAACCTAGTCACAAATCAGCTATTAGATGTTAAACTAACAGAACCTGAAGTTAAGGAAGAAAATGAAATTGAAATAGAAGCAACTCCGGAAGAAACTAACATGGTTTTGTGGGACAGTATGACCACACTAGTGTTACAAGAAGAAGAATCCACTGAGGAAATACAACTTTCGACAGTAAACATCACAACAAGAAGTCGAGGACCAATAACATATGAGAGTTTATTTCCCAAGATTAATAAGTTCCAAGAAAGTATGAAAAAGCTTACTAATAAGACTTAAAACCCACCTATACTTGAAAAAGTCATAGCAAAGAAGAAAACTCCAGCAGTGAGTAAACCAGTGAAAGTTGTTGAAAATAAATTGGATAATAATAATAAAATTCCCATGGAACCAGAAATGGGATATGATATCATAGAAGATATTAAGAAAACCAAGGCAAATATTTTGTTATTTGAGATGTGTAATTTACCGCAACAAAAGAAGAAACTTTTGGAAGCCTTGGATTCTCAACCTAGAAGAACTCAAGACACTATCCCTTTAGATCAAGAGATAAATGAATCCTGTATTGGAGGAAAGTCTAAGGCTCGGACTAAGCCATTCCTGCTAACCTTTGAAAATTTTAATCTAAATGTGCACAATTGTCTGGTAGATTCTGAAGCATCTTTGAATGTCATGCCCTTGTCAGTTTGTAAAAATATAAATGGTCAACCTACTCCCTCTTCTAGTCAAATCATTCAATTGGATAGGATGGCAGTCAAGGTGGAGCCTGTGAGATGAAGAGCGTACTAAATCGACTAGAAGCTGATGAAATATTTTGCCAGTACATAGATATTATGGTAGTAGACATCCCAGAAGCCTATGGTTTAATATTGAGTAGGGATTGGTCTTAAAATCTTAATGGGTATTTTGCAACATATTGGTCACACTTGTGGTTACCTTACAAAGGTTGTCAGAATCATATTAAAGTACTAAGAGAGACACATATGAAATATAATGTGACACAGCTTGAAGGGAAAAATGAACCTGTGAATTTCTCACATTCAGTTTGGGGTAATTTTTTTTTAGAACCTGAACCAGGAAATTATCAAGCAGAAGAGGAAAATAGTGATTCAGATGAGTAGTCCGATCTCCTTCAGTTTTCATGGACTGACAATAATGATTGTAATATAGTTAATTTAGTTTATGTTTCATAAAGTAGAACTAGTGCTTTAGAAGTCGAAAATCAGTTCTGGTTATTATATTTTCATGGTTCGAAAAATCAAGAAGGATTGAGGGTTGGTTGTGTCCTAATAGATCCATATATATATATATATA
>LPNX010879862.1:223027-238858 GCA_001517045.1 Pseudotsuga menziesii | reverse complement strand
TCATTCTTAAACAACGTGAAGGCATTAGATCAATCATATAACAAGACTTATAACCCTTTTATTCACTTTTAAACATACCATGCATCCAAAGAGAATTTAACACATACATGTTTCTTTTCTTATCATACCTTCCAAAGCTTGTTGTAAGCTTTTACTATCTATGTGTTAAGTGTTATTGTCCATAACACATACTCTTCAACTTCTTCTTTGGCTATCTTCTTCTTCTGCAGCATGGGCATGATGTCTCTTATTGTTGTAAAACTTCTTCTTGGGACCCTCCTTCTTATCTAGAAAATTTCTTGCAATATGACCCATCTTGTTGCAAGCATAACACTGATAGTTGGATAAATCCTTGTGCTTATGATTTCCCTTATGATGCTTGTGAACTTCCTGGGAGACTCCTTGCTTTCTTCTTTTCTGAAATGTGGTCTTCCTCTTCCTCTTCTAGCATGAGCTACTAGGGCATGGTCATCTTTCTTGAGTAGGGCTTCTCGGTGAGCTACTCTTGTTTCTTCCTGGATTTCTGGCTACTTCACGCCCAGTTGTGTTAGTCAATTTCCCATCTTCGTAAGGCTTCCTTTTAAGCTCTTCTATTTACTGGTCTATATTTTAAACTGATAGGCCACGTTTAACACTCCCTATTATTCCCATACGCTACCTTTGATTAGGGTGCGTAAGCACGCTCGACTGAGAAGGCCGCCATCGAATTTCCCATCTTCTTGGGATTCCCTATCTATAATCTACCGACGCCCACTTATGTTACTCAATTTACCAGTTCCAATGGGCCAGTTCGCCCCTCTCGTAACCCCTCACCTACCTCCGAAACCATAAATTGGAAACAGGAAACCCAATACCAGATCACCCGGAGCCCCCCGACCCCACTAACATCAGACAGACAGGCCAGAAAGATAGAAAGGACAAAATGAAGGAAGGAAAGAAGGAGGGAATGAAGGAAGGGACGACAAGCAACATAGGTGAGGGAAATGATCTAACGTTGAAGACAGGTCTAAGGGAATACAGGTCTAAGGTTCTCTTTTTCTGTCCATCGTGTCCCCGTTAGGTAATCAAAGATGTAAGAAGTCAATCAATATTTAAATAACTCGGTTTCAACCAGCCTTCGGTTTCTAGCATCAAGGGTTAAACCAGCTTCTTCAGGTTCGCCTAGCCCTCGAGTTCTACCAGCCAGCCAAAGGTTATAACATTAGGGATCCCATAAATATTGCTACTTATGATCATTATCCCACACAAGCGATTGCTCTCCATAAGTAAAGCCGTTGAAACGCATACACTGGGAATCATTGAAATGGACAAAATGGCTATGTGGTATCTCTTTTCCGTTCCTGATGCGGATTTGGCTATATTCATGCTACGGATTAGATGCTGGATCGATGATTTGCTTCTAATTAATACCGTTATTATTTCTATGCCATTTTGTCCATTTCGTTGTCTATCCTTTCCTTCTAGGGTTTGGTCTAACGAGAGAGGGAGTGCCAGAACATTACTCTATTTCTTTTCTACTCGCTTTTGGGATCCCTAGTAGGGTAGGCGTTTGAGGGGAAAAAATAGAAGAGCAATTTAATGGGAAAAATAAAGGGGTTATCCTTATTACCTTCCTTTCACCGGCTGGCACAGGACCTTACAAAATTAGGTAATAATATAGTACCCTTTTAGCTCAGGGGTGTGATAGTTTCACGGAGAAATAAAACCCATAGGCACCTAGTCCAGATTGGTCTTAGAGAAGGGGGAAGGCTCGCTGCGGGATGGATATGGATGGGGAAGCTTCTCGTCCCGTTATGCATGCCTGGGCGGTGAAAGTGAAGATAGCAGGAAGGGGATAGTAGTAGGAGTCATAGTCCCCCTACCAGAGAGGAAGAAGATCGAGTAAGTGAAAGAGAAGTAGTGAAAGGAGGTCATGAACGGGATTCCTTGATTTCCCCGCTTCATGAACTCCCTTCACTGCCCCATGAACAGATGAGTAAGTAGTTCACAGGTCAAGTTCAAGGGGTGGCTTGCCTCATGAACTTAAGATATTTTTTATTTGTGGATAATAGGAGCAGTCGTAACCGTCGTATTCGCTAACCACCGATGGGATAAATGGCTACTCATAGTATTAAGTCTTACGAAGTCTGTTGAGAGCGGTTGAAATAAGAGTTAGAGGTGGAGAGCATTAGTAGTTTTACGTTGTGGGTAGAGTCGAATTAGGCGACTTAACCGCTTAATGCTTTTGGGTAATGTTGGTATTGTCTATTTATGCATTTGGGTATGGTCAGTATGGTTATTATATGAGTAGTGGTCTTTCCTCATGCCTTTGGCGTGAAAGACGCATGGGGCTTAATCGCTTCATGCATTCAAGTGAGATACTCTCTGCATGTTTAATTAGATATGCCCCTACGGTGAAAGGACGAACTAGGGGGAAAGGCGTAATTACATAAAAAAATACATTAGTCTTAAAAGAAATATAGCTTGGGTAGGTAAGTGATTATCTGTGCTTGGGTAGAATGAATTGCTTAGAATAGGATAGGGCTTGGCAATAGGTAAAAAACAGGCTTGGCCATAGTGAATAAACAGGCTCCGGGCTTCTCTTGCTGGGCTGATAATACAAATGTCCCTAATAAAAAATGCTCAAAGATGGCTAAGATAAGGAGATTTTTTAAAGCTTTCGTACTCTTTTGCACTTGCCAACAAAGGCTGCCATTAGGGGCTTGTCCACAAAAAATGAATAGGATTAGGGGCTTGCCCACAAGTCATATGGCTCCTATATCATCACCAACCCGTGCCGGAGGATAATATACACGCCCTCCGACACGAGACTCATTAGATTAGAAAGAAGGGTTGGTTTTCCACGTGTTGGGTTCGATAAACGGCTACTCGCTTTATTTTGGGCTAGGACCAAGTTGTTAGTGAGGCCAACGCAATTCAGATATCCTATCTAAGACTCCTTGTATGGATACCGTGCTGCGCCACATACTTGAGCCTAACGCCTACACACTGGCGAAGCATTTAAAGTCTGCCCACACACAAACAAATTACGGATCGAGTGATAATTGAATTAGTGAAGCAGTGACAGTTCATACCCAATCACATCCGTACGTCAGTATTTTGCTAATTCCACCCTACATCCATCTTCTCTTCTTCCTACTTGCCTTAGCTCGTTCGATAACATCTTTCTTTATTTCTTCGCCCCAGCAGATCAGCTATCCTCTTTTGTGACATATTCAGTTTCCTCCCTTTCTTTCTGTATGGCCCCACCCTTCTAGCAACTACGGTAAGAAGGTAGGTAAATGAATGCACCTATGGCTCCACCCTTAAAACTAGCACTACAGGCCTCACCCACCCTTATAGCGCAATGTAGATAAGATAGCTTCGAGGTGGTTAATATGTCCACAAGGTGTCTTGCGGAGCCCGAAATCAGAAAAGAGTGAAAAGGCTGAGCCCCCTTAATCAAGGAGCAGTCACGGGAGTCAGTATGGGAGATCCTTCGACCTAAGAAGGAGGGCAAGGAGGCAATTTATAACTAGGCAGGGAATAAAACATTAGCTTCATCAACTGGTCCTGCTAATTGAAAATTCTGGTGCTGCATGACTAACAAGAGACTTTAAGTGATATGCTGGAGGAAGGTGGGGATGACGTCAAGTCCGCATGGCCCCTATGGGCTGGGCCACACACGTGCTACAATGGTAATTACAATGGGAAGCAAGGCCGTAAGGCGGAGCGAATCCGGAAAGATTACCTCAGTTCGGATTGTTCTCTGCAACTCGAGAACATGAAGTTGAAATCGCTAGTAATCGCGGATCAGCATGCCGCGGTGAATATGTACCCGGGCCCTGTACACACCGCCCGTCACACCCTGGGAGTTGATTTCGCCCGAAGCATCAGACCAAGGATCACCCTCCCTATCTAGATATGTTCCACTAGTGTGGCCCACGGAGGTTGGGGTGGTCTAATTGGTGCATACCACGGTGGGGTCTTCGACTGGGGTGAAGTCGTAACAAGGTAGCCGTAGGGGAACCTGCGGCTGGATCGAATCCCAATCCCTATGTAGCGCATTATCATAGGCGGCTCTCGTACCTCGTCGATCGGGACAGAAATTCGGTTTCGCTACTGGGAGGTCCAACCTTAAACTTTCAGCCATCATGAGAGAATGGTGGCTTTTCCGTTCAGTTGCCCCAATAGTCATGCATGACTAAGAATGTTACCTCACACTTTTATCTCACATATTTATTTAGCATCTAGCCATTCTCATGGCTATTGTAGCGAGTCCTCGAGGAAGAAATCGCCAAATACGCTCACCCTTTGCAACAACTTCTCTGTACCATTATGTCGAAAACCACTCTACCTTAGCCTGGTAGTATCCTTCCGAGATTCACTCACTACCACTGATGTTATGAATCTCGTAATCGGACTACACCTGGGAGTAGAGACAATAATCGTCGGGGAAACAATGCAAGACCGACCCGATACGACTATCAACCCACCGTCGTATTTGGTTGGTCTCAAGAATCCTATCTATACATACATACATCTAACTACTCATGTCGGGAAAGGGCTCTCGCCTTACATTGTCGGAGAGCCCAAGTTCATTAAGCGTCGCGGCTGGAATGCCGTATGCGCCATGTTCCCCGAAATGGATTGTCATATTCTCCTGTGGGGTATCTCTTCAGAAGAATTTCTCGCTCGTAAATATGCGAGTACCAATAAAATAAGTCTTTACATGGCTAAAGCCATTATCAGTCCTGCAAATTACAAGAGCAATATCTCGCAGCTTCCATCTACTTATATACCAATTGAACCAAATAAAGCGACTAATTTAACCTTAGCATAGGAGCCAGTTATGATTAAGGGGGGGGAAATCCCAACGATAGATAGAGTAGGTGGGCGGGAACAAGTGAATTGATTGGATTTAAAAACAAAGACTTTAGAGATCGCCAAAGAAAGCCACACGAGCCTATTTGTGATGGAATGATAGAAATTATTCAAGTACTTTCAAATAGAGCTTATTGTGCCGCGCGAAGGAAGCCCGGGATAACCACACTTTATTCATTCGTCTAGACCTTCACTCTGACGACAAACCATCCTCCCCCATAGCTCTCTCTGCCCTGCATCCATCCCTCCCTTGTGGTTTCTCTCTCAATTTTGGGTTACAATAGGTGGAAATGATATATGATGCTATGGTTTTAACTCTAGGCCGGGTCATTGGAATTGGAAAATGCAATCCATGTATTGTATAGTATTAAAAGAGATAGCGAAGGGTTAGTATAACTTATATTTACTTCCCCTAACTTAACTGAGTATTTTATATTTGCATTACTTACAATATTATCCACTCATCTATCTCGTTCTTCTTGTTGCACTCACTATAAATCTCTTTTTATCTACATCCACCCTTGAATCCAGAGTTTAAAGTGCACTTAAACAATATATATATTTCCAGTGAAAAGTTTATACCAGAGTGTATATTTCACACCAAGAGTAATGTACTATAACTTGTTATATATGATTCACCTGGTGGGGGAAGTTCATACGCGCGCAGAAAGACATAAATAGGGTCAGGTAGTCAGTCCGGGAGGTCTGAGGTAGTTTTTGAGGACAATGGTTTCGCCGAGTTCAATTTATAGGGTCGATGGGACTCAAGGGTGAGGTTAAAGGTTCGAGTAGTGTTGGAGTTGTAGGTTGGAGAGGGGGAGTTTGTTAGTATTCGTTGGAGGTTTCAAGGTGTAGGGCCTTCTCTGTGAATGTGTCCTCTTATCGGGACGTTAGATGGGAGTCTATTGGGACGCTATAAAATAAAGTAAATGAGCTAATTAGTCAGGATGGATATGAAGGGAGCGTGAAATGATAAATTTAGGAACAAAAATCCTCTCCTCCATTGGTGGTAATAGGCCCGCACTCTCTTCTCCATCTCATCTTATTGACACGTCACCTTTATTTACTCAATTTACCACCGGTTAGCGCATCCTCTAAGCTCTCTTTACTAGCCTATCCTTTCAGGCGGTTTGAAAATTATCTATAATAATCCAGATATGCCATCTTAAATTACTTAAATTTACCATCTGGATTGATGATAGTTTCATCATATGTAGGGGATCCATTTATAACCAATTCATGGAGAACTTAAGGCTATACCTTAACTTGCATGGGAGAATCCACCCCTGGCAGAAGACATAACACGGGGCTAGAATATAGTGATTGGCTTTATGCAACGGGTGAATGGTTTGTCTTCAGTGAGTGGCTTGTGCATGGGGGAACATGGTGGCTTAGCAATACCTTTTCCAATAGAGCCAATGCTTGTCTATACAGGTGAAAAGCACCCATACCGAGTGTGTGAGTGAGGTCCACCAATACTGGTTTTATTCTTAGCGCTGACCAAACACCTATGAACGAACCAACCTCTTTACCTACTATGAATTATAGATTGAGGCTAAGCGAAACAGAGTGGAGGTGGTGGGTGAAGAAGCACAGTCTTTCTGTTACGACGGGGGAAGAAGAAAAAGCACAGTCTTTCGAGTACGGTTTGGGATGGGTGGGTGCACCGAGGACACGAACCCACAATAAATAAAGACATGATGTGTTTTCACTGACGACCATTAATGGAGAAATGGACATGCACCGAGAATATGACCTCGAGACCTACTCAATAATTCTCCCTTCACCCTACAGCCTATGCACTCCTTTGGAAACTACATCCCTACACTCTACTGCCTCCTACTTTGGAACATCCTGTCCTCTTCGGTAACCTCAGCCCTACAGACTTTAGACTAGCCTTTGGAACTTACACACTCTGTCTTACTACTTCAGCCTTGGGCTACCTTCCTTAAATTCACCCCTTGAAAAATTTCGTCTCAGACCTGCTGACTTTGATCGGGTGGGAATAGACTTGGGATAAACTATGCGTATTACATGACCTAACACCTGAATACTTCCAGCCTACCCTATTCATACAAATTAAATAACTCTGTTCGCCATAGGAAGGTAGGTTTATATAGATCTGCATTCGACCCCTGACCATGAACCTTTCAGAACGCATTACCCATTTCCCTTTCTAATTCACCCCTTTAATCTCCCCCGCTGTATGTTACACAACGAGGATGATTCAATTATGATGCTACTCATAATTGCCTTTTTGAGAGGCCAAGTAGTGAGTGGATACCCAGGCATGCAAGGTACCAATTTATGCTACCCTTCCATGATACTTCTATGGACGCCCCCATTTTGATGATACTTCTACTTATTACCTGCAATGACATTAAAATGCCAGTGACTGCCTAAAAGTATATTTATGTAAAATAAAATATTGAATGATAATACTTTTTATGTGTTCCTTCTCTATTCCTTCCCTCTGGTCTGACGATATGTACTTCCTTCCCTTTTTATTGTATGATGCCACCCCGGCTCAATAATGCTTTTATAGTAACAGTTGTAACTCCCTATCTTCCTCTTCATACGGGGCGTCGTCTACTTGGTGAACATCATATATCCTCTCGGCCAGTGATGCTGTGGGGAGTTATAACATTCGTCCATGGGAACGCCTATCTCATAAGATTGTGTTGTTGCTAGTGGGATCGCCTGTGGGACCCGCCTATCTCGGTAGATGTGGGCCATTCATTAAATAAATAAAGCAAGCCCAAAATCAAGTTATTGAACCCTGACCAGATGATCTTACCTACGACTCCAAACACCCATCTTTTATTAGGAAAATGCATGTTTAATTAGTTTCAAATGAACTGGAACTCCCCAATCCAATGAGCTGTTCAGGTAATTGACTTAGAATAGTTTTTTAACACACCGCTTAACAAACCTGAAGACATGCATTAAGTGTTACCGATTAACGGACCAATAATGGCTTACTGACTGAACCTGGACGGATACACAGTCCTTGATACTTTCAATCTTACTTAGTATCCTTACACTCTTACCTCCAGACTTGATATATATATATCCCCTTCATTCATACTCCATACTAACTTTGTACGCATCCTTGGAACTCCTTTTTGGAACATCCTGAAACTTCGCCTTGGCAACCTCAGAATAAAACCTACTGCCTATACCCTACGCCTTTGACACATACTTTCTTTCAGCCTTCCTTTTCACCCTAATGGCATCATACTTCCTACTTGGCGAATGGGAATAGCCTTTTTCAAAAATGCCTCCTCCTTTCTTAAAGTTGCACCTGGTCATATTCATGTTGGACCTGTCTCTCTCGTTGGCAATCCATCTTTATGGGCGCTGCCTGCCTGCTGTATTGACGCTGCTTATTGTATTTCCCTCAATAAATCTGGAACCAAGCTCTCTATGCTGGACAAAGCAAGTTCTTATGTCTATACCTGGCTTGTAGGGGGGGTTCTGTTGGGTGGCTCCCTGTGTGCCATCCCGTACCTTCCCGTGTTGGGTGGTGTGTCCTGTTGTGAAGGCGACTCCGGTATATTAGAAATGGAGGCCTTATTCTCTAGACCAGTGGTTAGGTTTGTTGCCTTATCTCTCGCTAAAGGAGCAAGGGCATACCAGAGCTGCTACTTTCTTTGAAGTAAGGATCGCTTTGCTTGCCTGTAGTATTAGGTGGTGGTGGGTGGGGTTGACCCATATTGCTTGCCTCCATATAGTTTGGGTGGGGGGATTGGCTTGACATATTCAATTGGTCCGAAGAAGTTGTAAAATGACATAGTTCTGTTCAGTTCATGCCATATCTGTTCAAAGAATAGAGAAAAGTAACAGCTTACGTCCCAATAGTTGTTGCAGTAACTCTCCCTGACTTGGTCATGGTCATCCCACCAGGAAGGAAAAAAATCCTGGTGAATCAACTATGTTAAATAAGTAAGTTAACAGCTTCTGTTTTCGACTTCGTGTAGTGAGTGAAACAGTTGGTTTCTTTCTTTATACAACCGGCCCCACACCCAATAAATACTTAGGAGCCTGGGTAGATATCGGTATCTCTTTTACTTGTGAGAACCCATCCATATCACAAGTTATTGCCCTTATCAACAGGCGCATCATAAATAATGCATATTATTTTCTTTGTGTTCTGAAGCAGTTCAGTCAATCCAAGCCGAGGAGCCCAGGCCCGCCAATGACTACATTATGCCTAACATCATATAAAAATGTTATGAATATGAAAAGGAGTGTTAAGTCGCTCCCCCAAACTAAGAAGGGAGAGGAGCGAGGTACGAGCACTCGTCCGTCTGGACGAGGAGCTATAAAACGACCAAAATAAGCCTGCAAGTGTTGGTTGGACTGACAAAGGAGCCATAGCCACTAATTGTTGATAGAATTTGGATTTGAAACCGTTGGTGTTACCCCAACTGAGAAGCCAAGTGGGGCTCAAGCACGCTCCATATGATTTAGCCAACTTACATTTGAAAGTGCATTCTTTATTGAATAATATCAGCATCTAAAAAAGTTGCACACAGATAGGCAAGATGGCATCATTCGTTTTTAGGGTCAGCAATATACAGAAGATATATTTCTATATACCAATCTCTTATAACGAAATAGGGATATAGAATTTTATTTTTCCATTTTTATAAAACTTTTTTAAGCCAATAGGATGGAAAAGATAAGTTACCCCCCCCTTGTTTAAACCTGAAAAGACATACATTGGAGTCATGTTATTCACTTACGAGCATATCGACTGAGTTCAACGGATTGGATGGATTGATAACTGATTCTTTTTCTGATGCTGCTTGCCGGAAGGTGCAGTGGCCAGAGGGGACGGATGATGTTGCTTACCCTTATCTATGGAACCAAAGGTCCTACCTCACTGAACGCTACGGAACATAAGTTATTACATCACCGGCACATAGTGCAATAGACAGACAGACCTACAGAGCACACATAGCACCACATAGACTTATATATATAGCATCATAGAGTAGCGTATAAATGACAGTGACTAAAGAACACGTGCCTAGCGCGTTTTAATACATGTAACAATAACAGCAATTGTTAAGGAGCTTTCTTACCATTTAGGCACAAAAAATCTTATCGACGCAAGATATAGAATTTGGCTTTTGCACCTTTGGTAGTAGGTACCCTAATCCCCAATCCAAATTGGGAGGCTGGCTCAGAAAGGAATCAACCCATCACCATCACAATAAAATATAGATCATAATAGAATTAAGAAAAAAAAAATCTCTCGACAGGTAAAATAATGAGAAAGAGCATCAAGAAGGATAATACAATAAGTCAGAAAGCCCAAAAAATTAAAGACGGAGAGCCCGCCCAGGCGGGTTCGGCCCGGAATTATGTGAGAAGGAATGACAAGTAAGGTTAGGGACCTATTGTAATCTTTGCTCCTCCCAATTCTCTCTGCTTTGACATCGATATGGATATACCGACGCAGGGTTAGAAGGGTAAGGGATTTCAATTAGTTTGGTTTGGTTTTTTCGGGTTTTTAAGCGTATTCATAATAGAACATAGCCCTTTCAGAACGGATATATATATAAGAAACCCCAGATTACCTAGTGTAAAAATTCGAAGAGGGTGAGACATCGAGACTATTGAGAGATGATAGATAAAGGTGAGGTTGGTGTGGTTGGATAGTGCATGGCCAGACACAGTGGAGCACTTTCAGGATGAGGTGTGCCTCGTTTCAATTAGAGAGCTAGCTAAGAGACAGTGAGCGTGAGGTGTAGAGGGTCTAGGTGTGCCATGTTAAGTTATGATGGTAGCAAATGAGGTGGCATTAGAGGAAGGAGCAGAGAAGGTAGCGGAGATTTATAAGGAGGATATAGATGATGAGTCTGTGATAGCTTCTCAATTGCATCTTAAGACCATGATCATAACATTCACCAAGATGTTAAGATAGCGCTAGATACAAGTAGATTCCCTAGAGCCCATACTATACCCATTCATAACATTTATCTATATAATAGCCGAGCATAGTCGAGAGCCGTCGGTATTCAATGCGAGAAATACAATAGTATATGCACTCAATGATAGACAGAACTGTGGCATACTCAGTACTTTTTGGGATACTTGGATAGGTTCAGATTTTAAGCTATGATAGATACTTTGGCTTGGATACTACTTTGCTCCCAATTCTTGAGAACTGCCTCATTTAGCATTCTTTTCTTTTTAGTTGGCATAGGTTGAAAAGTTTCTATTCTCACCAAAGGATGGAGGCGTAGGTTCCAAAGGATAGTCCAAAGGCAGTATGGAGTGTAAGTTTGGTCCCAAGGATGAGGTAAGAGGCCTAGGTTACAACAAAAGGTTCCAAGTAGGAGTTCCCGTGGTTGGTTATGGAGGTGGGAAAATGTTCAATATAATATTGACAAAGAGAAAACAAGTCAAAGCAGGCAAGTATCTATAGGTTGTGAAAGAAAAGAGGTGGAAAGTTAGTTAGGTAAATACTGAATGAAGTTCAGGCAAGTAAGCAGCATTCAAACCTAGNTGGGAATTTTCTAGCAATGCTTGTATTAATTAATAAATAGTATTCTGGCTGGCCGGTTTGAGCTCGTCCCCCCTAGCCTAGAATATAACTAGTGGTATCTTCCCTACTAAGCATTTCATGAAGCAAGTGGTTGGATTGCTTTGCTTGAGGCTTGCTTTATTAGTGGCTACGTACTCCAGGCTTTAGGAAGTATAGCTGAGTCGTCGGTCAGGTATGGACATATCATTAACGTAATAAGACAACGTGTATTTTGCGTGACATGTTTACTTCGATAGAAACAAATAGATAATGATTTATTGGTCTATGTTAATTCTTGTTTTTATTGAGATTGCTTTATCACCGTAAAAACAAAGAAATAGGAGTAATGAAGTTGAAAATAAAGTGAGAGAGGAGATCAAGTGCTCTCAGAGGTTCACCTTCTTATATATGTATATGATGCTATGTATGGTGTGCTATGATTGAATTACCCTTACCCTTATAAAGGAAATGATGATACCAGCCCTGCTATTAAGGATTTCATTTAATAAGCAAATATAAACAATTTCTTTTCTCCCGTCTATGTGCTTCCTTCCAACCTAGCTGTGTGCTCCCTCGAGCGGTAGCGGTACTTATCATGCAAGGGTTAGCGATCTGACAAAGAAGCAGGGGGCAAGATGTATCACTCCATCCTCATGCAAGCGTTAGCAATCAATCAACCATGAGCGCAATTAACTGGTGACAATGGCGGTAGCGATCAATAAAAAGAATTCCTATTGGCAAGCGATCACAATCACAATTATCCAAGCAGGGGGGGGCAGTAACGATCAATAACCGAAAGTGGTAGCAATTAGTAATAATAATCCAAGAGGCAAGCGGTAAACCGGAAAGCAGCACACCTTTGCGTGCAACACCTCTGGGGACATATCCCGGGAAGCGAACATATACCGGGAAGCAGCAACACATCATATACACCTCTCTCTCTTCTCTATTGTTACACCTTGGCAGAGAACATCATCTGTACCCTCTGGCGATGTATACCGGGAAGCAGCATAATAAAGTGACAACATCATATTTATCCTCTCTATTGGTCCACCTCGCATGGCTACGTCCTCCGTCCGTTGGCCGACCCACCAATCCTCACATGCTTAGTCCCGCGCCGGGGTGAAAGGTAAATAAGAAAAGCAAGCAATCGCCGACGCAAATCACCATAAACATTGAACTGGACATGCATCGTGGAAACCTAATTGAAAAAAACCTTATTGGCGGAAACACCTCATTTATTGTGTAACCATCATGTATCGTATTGTATTGTAAAGATAGAGGGTATTAATGAAAGGGTAATTAATTGAAATAAAAGGGAATGCGGCGGGCGGTAGATAATGGGAGAATGGCGGGTATGGTATGCGGGTGAATTTGGGGGATGTGTACTATGCCTCCTTCTTGGGTTGGACTGGGTGGACTGAGCAGGTGCCTTACGCGTACTGTGCCTTGGTGAGTATACTGGTAAGGTGTCGGTGGGCTGTGATTCTGCGTATTTTCCAATCAAATTTATTGCCTGCCCCGAACCAGCCATTGATCGATCAATTGGTGGGCTTTCCCTGGCTGACTGACATTTGGTTACGTAGAACTTGGCACGAATACCTCCAGGCAATCAGAGTTTAATGTGTAGCTTCACGTTGTATCTCTACGAAAAGAATCCTCCCTCATTGTGGTAACCTCATATCACCTCATTGCGTAAACCTCAATGTGTAACCTTATTCGTGTAACCTCAAGCATTGTGTAAGCCCATTCCTCATAATGTATCGTGTATATCTACGTGTAGCTTCGATGTATACTCCTCCCTATCAGTGTAGTTTATTATTTATTCTCCTCCTATTAGGTCCTGTGTAAGTCCTCTCCCTGTGGACTAGGCTCCTGTGACCTGCAGTTTCCCATGTGTTCTATCTCGATCGGTAACCAACGTTAAAGCATTTGTCTGTCCGTTGGACCGCGCCACTCCCGGTGTGCCATCAAATCAAAAAATCACTATCTAGCATCATCAACATCCTGGGGCGACTGGGACAACCTTATTCCTTTCAATGACCACTTCCTTATCGACGACCAAAGGTGACAACTTTTTGGCATCATCATAGATCGAGAAAGAAGGTCTAGTTCGATAGGGGTCTTTGTTTCCTTATAGTTCGAGGTACGGTTTCTTATGGGCTATGACGGGCACTGAAACCTGGGATCGATTCTTGTCATTGAGTGCCAGTCAGAGCGGGGAGCATTTCAAAGCATTGTCTGAAGGAGGTACTTGTAATAGCCCCAATCAGATAGCAGCAGACATACCATATACCCTTGAGCTAGACCTACTATTCAACCTATTTATACTTTGAATTCAACCTAGATGGAACCATAACCCTAGACCCTATACATCAACAACAACCCTCTCCCTCTGCCTTTACCTCCAGCCCTACATCTTTACTATACTTTGGATCCTCTGCCTCTTACCTCCGAACACAGAGATTTAGGTTTATTTAGTTCAAACTTATACCAGCATGGGTGGGACTACGGACACACAACTGCCATATATAGGTGGGTGGGCCCACGGACCAATTGATACAGAAAAAACAACCCCGAGTGTGTGAGTCAGGTGCATGAATCAAAATTGAATAACAATAAGAGTCTTCTTACATAGATACTGGCCAAGATCGGATGGACGGGGAGGAAACGTAAGAAGTTAAGTAAGAACTTGTGAGTGTTAGGTTGTGCTTAGCTTATTGTATATGTATCTACATATAGATAATGCAACCATCGAGACTATCCTTTGAAAACTCATCCCTAGACCCTCCAGCCTAGGCACTCCTTTGGACCTTACACTCCTGGGACCTGACTTATCTGCCTTGGGTACTTCGGACTCTGCCTTTTCACCTTCCTTACCCTCTGACTTGGGTCCCTCTGAACGACCCTAGCAATACCTTTACCCCTTCCTTCAGAACTCACCTTGCCGATCAATCCTGGTTCCTACCCTTACCTTATGACCGAACCTTGACAGACACTTACCCTCTGACCGAACCTTTACTTCCCCTTTCAGTTCGCCATTGTTAGTTCCCATTCTGTCTGCCGCACCGGACCTGCACAGGGAACTCCTATACAACCATGCTAGACTTACATGCTGGACAAGTACCATGATGCTATTGATTTCAACATGCCGAACCTATGATGGAACTCATCCAAACCTGATACCAGCATATAAAACCTAGACCTTACTCGAACGGACTACAGGAGAAAAGGTAAAGCCCTAGAACGGTCAAATTGAAGGCTAGGTCCCCCCTGTCTCCCGGACAATTACCAGTAGGCTAAACATTGTATCACCATTAACCTTAGCTTATAACAGCCGCTGTTTAAAGAGGGTGTTGAAAGAGCTTGGTGGCTGAAAGCGGCGGGACGCATTGGATCGATTGGGAGCTGGAGCTTGATAGAGCTGGTAGGATACCACAGTTAGTGGACAGATTATATTACTTATGTGCCTACGCTAGATTGATTCTATTCATTTGGTTTGATATCGTATTCATTTGGTTTGATATCAATAGAACCCATTTGAACAACTCCCCAACTCATAACTCCTATTCAAAACTACAACTCCATGGAACCCAAGAAATAGGCCACCTAAGCAATACACTCACCTAGGAAGAATTGCCCAGTACGCATTCCACAATCCTCTTTCTAACATTCTACCATTACCCATTCCCACAGTACGTCCCAATACGCTTTCCCCAGGAAAGTCCCCAGTTTAACCTCACCCAGGAAGCAAGGATAGAGCCCGTTAGACTTTTAATTTGAGCCAAGCACATAATTATGTATATAACGACAGCTTAAAGCCAGGACAGATCTTAATATGCTACTGAATAAAGAAAACCCTTATCAGTTATTGTTTTACCTCTATCACAACCTTTTTTGGGGGTTGGCCCGAGGCAATTCATCGGGGTTTTCAATGTTAAGGTATTATTTATTAAGTTTGGCTTTTCAGATCATTTCTATATGACAGCTTGGATGCAGTAAATTCACTTTTAGGTTATCCGCTGTTGACCCTTACCCCTAAGGAAGGAACACGAGGTCTTACAGCACCTCACTTATATCACCTCTCATATCAGCCTTACTCCCATAGCCACGCATAGACAGTATCATTGCCAGGAAGGAGGTTTCATTCCCAGGAAGGATAGGAGGTCGACGATAGCCAAGAGGCAATCCAAGAGGTTGATGCCAAGTGTCAATGTGTTGATGCTGGTACTCGATCCAAGCGTTAATGCTTCTACTCAATGTCGGTACTCGAGCCGGATAGGTGTTGATCCACTAGATGTAAATCCAGTACTCCATGGTCAAGTGGAAATGCCAAGTTTAAAGCACTCAATACCAACTGATTAGTCTGATGATGAGGCTGGCCGGAAAGAGCGGCCAGAGGGCACGGAGGATTTAGCGTCCCCCTACGG
>LPNX010879862.1:181915-193720 GCA_001517045.1 Pseudotsuga menziesii | reverse complement strand
AGAGAGCTCTCTCTTTATTTAGCTTTGTTAGACATATGATATCATATAGTAACTAGAGTGGATATGCTGGTCTAAGAGGTGAACACTTCTATATGCCAAATGAACATTGGTATAGTTAAAGTGTCTCAACTTTTATATGCTAAATCTAGTTTTTTCTATATGGCCAGATATCATAATGGTCTTATTATGGTCTTATATAAAGAGCTAGTGGAACTAGATTATAGGTAGGAGCGTAGATATGCGAGCTAAAGTGTGATACGTAGAGATTATGGCTGCTCTCTCGTCTAGGAACACGACATAGGTGGCAAACTTCTCCATGCGAGTTCAACCTGCTACCAGAGCAGCAGCATTGCCAGGTGGTAGATATGGTGGTTGTTCATTGCGATGAATTTTGTTCATGATCTTATATATGAACCATGTGGATATGGATTTTTCGGCGGGCATGTCGTTCATGGCTCCATGCCCAGAGAAGAGCATAGTGGTTCATGGCTAGGTATAGAAGGAAACATCATATATATAAACCACTCAGACACACACTACGTAACCACAACACACCTATAGGCGTTTGTGTAGAAGATTCATTTATCTATAGTCTCTATAATAGCAGCAGAAGATTGAATGTCTCAATGAAAATATCATACGTTATAAAATGTATATCTGGCTATATCGTACCCAGCAAGCTGCACTATTTCTGGCTGGGATGCTTAGGTAAAAATATCCATGGCAAGATTTTACTTAAAAAACGTCCGGATGAATTTTAAGAATCCCTGTGTTTTTTAAATCTTCTCGTTTTACCTAGAGAGACAGACCCAAAATCAACTCAATTTTCAGAATCCCCCCCTTATTTTTGAGACAACTTTTATTTCATTTATAGAAGAAATGAAAGGTTACACGCTATGTGAAAATGATGCCTTGATGCCAATCCAGGTAGATATGCCGCCAATCAATGCCAGGTAGAGTATATATGGTGACGTATATATATATATATAAACCACATATAGACCATAAACCCAGTAAACCGAGTGGAATAGTAATAGGTAATAGATAGATAGTAGTAGATAGTAGTAGGTTGTGCAAAAATTATCCATGCCGAGATGCACTTATCACTATGATCCAAGCTGAGAGCAGCCGGGATTCCACTAGTCGTCCAAGTGGAGTAGCCATAGAATGGTTGTTTAATGGCAGGTAAATGTCTCTATGTTACATTGTATATGGATAGCCACTATGGCAAGTAGAGATGTTATTCCAAGTGTCAACGTCTCAGAGCTAGAACTGCTATATGTAACATTGTGTATCTACAGCACAACCGGTGAAGAGACTAGGACCAGGTGAATCCGCTGGGACTTACATTCTGGCTAGTAGCTAATTGCCCAGGACCATGGCGATATCATCTAGAAACAAAGGAAGCGGGCCATACCAGGATGAGACATTGTTTGGGTTTCCCTCCCACTCACCACTAGCACTCTTGGACGGGTTTGCTTCGGTGCCCTTACTAACACAACTTGACATTGCTCGTCCCTCCCACTCACGTTTGCAGAGGAGGATCGCTAGCGCTTGCCCCTTATGATTAGGGTCGGTGCTTTAACTCACACCTACTTAAGGGCTTAGACAACATCCTCTACCTCGTAGGGAACCAGAGGTGTATCATTGAACCTACTAAAAAGCAATGATCTAAATAAAAAAATTCCAAATTAGGACTCCCCCACCCAATAAATACCCCTTCGCCCCTCACCCAATAAGTAACTTAAGAGGTTTTTTCTATTTTTGGTTTCAACTCATATTGATTGCCTGGACCAAAAAAACCAATAGGCCCTCTCTTTAGGTAAAATTCAACGTAGAAATGCGTGAGAATATCGTAGAGATGGCAACAAGCTCCAGAAGACTCATGATGCCGGCTCCTTACCCCGAATCATAGAGAAACGTACAGAACAGGCATGTTTATGTACTGATAAATTCCAGTTTCATGGTCCAATGACAAGTAATATATAAGGCGGATTCTTATAGAAAGAAAGACATAGTACACCTTCTTACATTGTTGAGTAGTGTAATGGTGCATCACCAAAACACCTGGAAACCTTGCTGGCATTGACTCATTGATAACCTATCTGAATTTACATCATAATCTCTACGTAACGTTAAGATGGCACTACTCTGGGTTCAACCATTTTATCCATGCGATTTCAACCTGCCATTTTCTTATTCTCTATATTTTTACCAGAATGGAGACTAGAGTTCTTATTCTTTTATTTTGTATAGGATAAGGGACAAATTAAACTTCTCTATGCGAAATCTAGGTAGTTATATTCTGCTGGCTTTCACAAGTATTAACATTTGGATATGCAGATCCAAGTGTCAATGTAAAGAAAGCAACATCATATACTAACATGTATAGTAGATATGCTAGTCTAAGAGGTTAACATGGTTTTATGCCAACATCATATAGTAACTAGATTGGAGATGGCTAGTTCAAGTGAACACGTCTCTATGGCACCATCATATATGAACATTGGTAAGCTTCATGGCTATGACCAAGGTGATATCATATATGAGTACTAAGAGAGCCTCCGGAGCTTTCTATGCTGATATCATCTGTTTCCTTTATTGAATCTTTCAACTACTAGTTGCTTTCTTGAAACCACTGTGTTTTTCTAACCGAATCTGGTTTCCTGTAACTGTCTCCAAACTGATTCAAAATTCTTTTCTGAACTGTTTGTTTCTCCAAAACTGCCAGGTTGACCCTCTTTCACTGAGCCTGACTGCCATGATGTCTGGTTTCTTGGGACCTCTGGTTGAATCTGCATCTGGTTGTGCAACTGGTTGAATCTGCAACTGTTGTTGTGAGGTAGATGCTTGTTGTTGTGTACTAGAAGGTTCAGGTTTTCCTAAATATGGAAAATCCTTCAAAATAAATGGGAGCAATTTCCTCCAATCCCTTCCCATTGGATACCACTGTTCCTTAGCATCTCTTATTGACACATCTAGGTCTGTATAGGCTTCATAGTCTGGATGCTCTAACTCCTTGAAAAATTCTCTCAATTCTGTCAGAATTTCAGAATCCTTTGCTAGTATTTTCATTATGTGCCTCCCAGTGAGGTCACCATTGATCCCATCAATTGTTATGTCATCATTTCTCCGGTGTACCAACATTTAATTATAGGTCTCCCATGGGTAAAATTCACTATTATCATCAAACAGATGTGGGAGCCCCTTTTTTACCATTGTGTTTAAGGCTATTTAACCTCTTATATTATTCACTAGGAGCTACTTCTTATTATGAGCGGACCATGTGAGCCTTCATTTGATTAGCACTTTATTTGCTAGTGTCATTGTAGTTGTTCTATCTGGAATCCCAATCTCACTCAATTCCTCCTTGGTCAAGGCATTTCAATATGTGATTAAGGTTTGAGCTTTGGCTGGTTTATCTTCCATATCCTTATTAAATAGCTAAATATCCGCTCTGACTTGCCTAACCAGGTCTGTTTCTTTCTGTATGATCTGGAAATGCTTTCAATTTCCATGAATTTTATTGATTATATTGTCCCACAACTAGTTTGTTGCCTATTTTACAATAGGCTTACTTGTTGCTTTATATTTTAACTCTTCATATTTCTGCTCCATACTACTGACTCCACCATTTGCATCTGAAATCAATGAAGCTTGCTTCTTAATAGTTTATTTCAAAGATTCTATCTCCTTATCCTTTTGATAAATAATGCATTCAGCCTTCTCAATTAATCGTCTGCTACAGTCATACCTCGCACTGCTCCTCCCAACTGGTCAGGAGTGGGTATCTATGAGGGCACAGTGACTTCATGTGTTCTTGCGAATGCATCATTTTTCCTTTCCAAACCCACAATTTTTCCTAAACACTGTTGGATCTGCTCTTGTGCCTCATGCAGCTACTTGAGTAATTATTCCTTTGTTCTCTACCTCTCCTAGCTACAAGGTTTTAGCTGGGTAGGCCCCTAGTATTTTAAGCTTGGCTTTCAAATAAATTATCTAATTATCCTTATCACTCGGCACCTTTCTTGCTTTGGTGTAGTATGGTGGCTTTGATGCTAGTTCAATCACCTTTGTGTTTTCCAGATTTTTGATTCTGGAATTCCTTGCTGTAGTAACCACTTTATTCTGACTTAGCTATTTCTCCGCTTTTGATTAATGCCTATTGCAATTTCTTCATATTGGCATGAGTCTTGGTCACATCTCTGTGTAAGACATCAGTGACCTACCTGTGTAGATTTGGTTTTTCCTTTCAATTTATCTGATCAACATTTAATGTAATATGGTTGGCTTTGTAGTCAGCCACTGACTTCATTTCACTTTTTTCAGTCTCTAGAACAACCAAATTAAGCACTCACTTTTGATAGTATAGTGCACTTAGTAACCTGGTGGTAGGTAGCTTGGGGGTTATCTCCCTGACCATCTCCTTAGTCTCTTTCTTATTCTATATTGCCAAATCCTTACAACTGGATACTTAAAACAGAGGCTGCTTTGTTGTACCTACTATACTTTGAGTGGTCTCTCTATTAAAAGTTAAGGTTTCCAACAACGTTGTAGGCTTTACCTGTATGGAAACTAAAGGTTCTATCAGACCTGAACTGTCATCAGGATCGCTCGCAAAACTTAATGATGTATCTGTAAGAGCTATTAAAGCTTTATAAAGAGCCTTTTTTTTCTCCTGGCTCTTTTCTCTGCATGTTCACTCGTTACTTCACCACCCATGCCATCAGGCCTATCTCTCTTTGTGCCTGATTGTTGGGTTGAATGGACTTTAGGAGGAAATAAGATAGTCGTTACCTCCTCCCAGCTTCCCTTGTTGGCAGTCTAATCTAATATTGGGTTGGGCTGGTGCTTATTATTTTCCCTCTCCTTTTCAATCCTTTTGTTATAAATAATATTGTGAGGGTCATATATTCAGCGCCTCCTGCCTTGTCAAATTTGAGGTCTGCCAATATCCTTTCAGCTCTGTCCAGAGCTAGTTTGGTTTTCACTAAAAAAGGACCCACCTATTTTGGTAATTCCAATACGAGAGGGCAGCCTTCCTTGTAGTATAATGAAACATGATCACTAAGAAATATTTGTTGAATCTACTCCAAATAAAACATTATTGGAGTGAGGAAAGTGGGCAACTGATATGGCTCCTATTCAAAACCATAGACTCTTATCATAGTAAACTGCTCAAAAAGGAACCAGTCTCCCACTCTAGTGTCCTTTCGCAATTGTAGTGACCCTTTTACTAAAGTAATAGCTATAATGAATACTTCATTGTGGATAATTAAAGTCTAATATAGACATAAAAGAGTTTACATACTGAAAAAAACCTTCACTGGTGACATGTTCTCTTAACATAGGCAGCCACTCAATGGTTGGGAGAGCAACATGCATGCTGGTCATTCACCATCCTAGACTAAATATAACCCAGATGTGATTAGTTTTGATGGATTAACATATGGATCAAGCGAGACTGGTACCTGAATGACCTGATGACCTGGTACCCCTAAAATAGAAAAACTGTTGGTGCCTTGTATTCGCCAAGAACTTGCAGAAGTCAAACTTTATGAAGGATTGATTCTAGGGGTGCTTGCTTGCTGGCGGGCTATTTTACGGGCGAGATAGATTACTTACGTGCTTCTTGCTCGCTAGATTTAGAGATTTTATCAATTGGGAGAGACCGGCTGGGACTGATTAAAGCTAATAGATTAGATGATACCTACTGATCGATTGTTTCTGGATTGTTTTTATTTATCGATAGAACCCGTGTGACCAGCAACCCACCTACATCAAAACACCAACAGGGCCTACACCCAGAAGCAAACCACCACCTAGGACTACACGAAGAAACAGTCCACAACTATGGAATGAACCATACCAGCTAGATGCTCATACCACATAGATAGCATTATATATATATGTTTATTCAACTTCGTGTGAACTTGAGTATTATCGATTTAGAACTGACTTATAGCTCTTATCTCTAGACCCGATTGAGTCTACCTACTCGACCTTGAGAACTACAAAAGCTAGACCACCCAGTTATTGGGACATTCACCGATAGCCCCAGTTACTAATAGCCCAAAGTTATCGAATCATCCAGTTAGTTACCAACAGCTATCAGTGAACCGAAAGGACACAGTTATCATCTTGTTGGATAATTACGTATATAATACAATAACAGAATTATTACTGCCTCTGTTAGTAGGAATATGCACACTTGTGTCAGAGGTACTTATTCGTATTCGGTATAGTGATTCGATTGATCAGATTGCCAACAGAAACAGAGCGGGGTGGGAAAGAAAGAGCAGACGGATCGAAACAGACCCGGCAGAGTGAGTGAGGTGCACGGATACTAATTGGATTCTGATACGGATACTGGCCAAGAGAAAGAGAAAGAAAAGAGCAGACAGGACAGAGGGGACGGAAATGAAGGAAGGAAGAAGTAGTGTGAGGTGGGTGCACCGATTACCCTTACAACCGATACTACCTGGCATGATGTGTTACCAATGACCGGACCACTAACAGCTTACTGACCGGACCTGCACAGATACACTGCCCTCGATACCTCATCCTCCTCATCCCTCAGCCTTGGGAACTCATAATTACCCTCTATCCTCGATCCTCATCCATACAGCCTCTGCCCTTGATCCACCCATTCTCTACTCTCTACTCTAAACTCTCAATAGCTATATACCTATACGACGATATACGAGAGAAAGACGTTCAGTTCAAGAAAGATGGAAGCAGAGCGAACAAGAGCGGAAGCGGAAGTGAAGGAGTGCGAGGAAGGTGCACTGATTACCCTTGCAACCGATACTCCCTGGCATTACGTGTTACCACCGGACCTGGACCCCACACAAGAGGAGAGGTGGATATTCACATATTACTTATAGCATTAATACAAATAAGACAATGGTAATACTGTGTAAGTCAATTTGAGATGAGTAAGCTTGCATGAGATTTACTATTAGAGATGGATAAATCTCTTTCTTAAGGCTCGTTCTAGGAAGGAAGCTTGAAGAACGCGTTTCTCTATGATAAACGGGATGCCCCTGCACCCTTCAAAGGCCCACTTCCATAGCCGAGAGGAAGGAGAAGAGAAGTTACCCATCGTTTCAACCTGAAGACAGACATTGGAGCCATGTTGGTTACTTAACGAGCATATAAATTGAATTAGGCTATGTTTTCACCAGACAATCTTTATTTTTGAAGTTGAGAGAGCATTTTGGAGCTGACATCAGACAGAGCACATTTGTACCTTGTACCATGCATCATCAGCTATTCTTTTTCCGGTCAGAGACATCATGTGGCCTGGAATCCGACACCAGGGACCACATGCAAGGGTTTTATCCTCCTGACATGTCTTTCATTCTACTTGTTTCATAGATGCATATGCTTAAATCTCATTGCACTTGATGCTGGGTAAGAATTGTCATTGTACTTTCTTGCCTTCAGTCTATTATGGGTTTAGCCATGGATGCCTCTTCCCTTTCATTTACATGGCCCAGTTAAGTTTTGCCTGACTTGTGTAAGTGATAAGTGTTGATTGGTCTCTTCGGGCTTTTGAGGTTGTTGGTGTTTCTATTTGTCTATTCATATCATGATCTTGTCCACACCCTTACCCTGCTTATGACTGATCTACTTGTGTAACCTAGGGCTTAAACAATGCAGCTAATGGAGCAAGTGTTTCTTAACACTTATGTCAGGATGATTTTCTATAAACCGGAGGGAGCACACAGAAAATAGAGTGTCCCTGTGCCAGTAGTAGGAATCCAATGCCCATCCTCTTTAAAGACTTGTATCTCTTTTATTTCCCTGCTCAGAGAGGCCTGTTGAGAGAGAGAGATGGATGGAAAAAGCAATAAAATAAATGGTCTCTTAACGAACAGGAAGGAGTTAAAAAGTAGCCTCCTTGTGCCAGTAGGAGATACCCATGAGATTTCCAAGGCAATTTGCCCTTATTTTTATTTCACTGTACAGAAGGACTTGCCGAGGAATGATCATGAGAAAGGAATAATGAAAGATATCTTAAAATGTGAGCACTAATATGAAATTGTAAAAGCAAGTGACTCAGGTCTCCAAGCACATGCAGTGCTATGACATACCCTGCTCCGGGCTGAAGTGACAATACATGGTGGTTACTCAGTAGATCTTAGCCTTGACCATGACCTACCATTTAGCCCTCATCTCCCTTTGTCCTTGAAATCCCTTGAACTTATAAATCAGCCAAGTCACCTGCCTTGTTTGGTGATGTTGTCCTGGTGCCATGTGTCCCCCTCCTCTTGAGGCAGATATGACTTAGTCTTAATAGATTTATATAAAGGTTGTACAATGGCATTTATTTATGGTATCTAACGAGATTTATATGCATTTATGGAGATAAGCATGACTGACATGGCTTTGGATCTTTCTTTTGCATAATCTGGTGTTGTGGTTGCAGGTACACCTCCAGGGGCTCTGCCAGCCCAAGTGACCCAGACTCAGGTGCACACATCCAGCACTGAGGCAGCTTCCACATTGCTTCCTGATGATAATGTACACCTCCCAGGACCCTCCAGGAGCATTTTGCTCCTCTCCTTGCCCTCATTTAATCCCGGTCCTGACTCAGAACGAACCCTAGCTATATGCCCCATCGGGTTAAGATTAAGATTCATATGTAGCAAAAAGGTATAGGCAAGAGCAAGGGAAGACTTTCCAAAGCCAGTGGATCTTGACCCATAGACTCATTTAAACAACCATTATTACTAGTACAGGTATCAAAAAACCCTTGACTATACATCCCGCTAACCATACTATTTATTAGACAAAGGACATAAAAGATACGGTTTACTTATTCGGCAGCTAACTCCTTACTCTCTATAGAAGATATAACTCAATGGTATCTAAGGAAAATTAAGGTATATAAGGAATATATTGCTTGCTATATAGACTCTAGAATAAATATAGAACTCTATAAGGAAAGGAATATAAAGAGATTATCTTAACTATAACTCAAAGGAAGCTGGGGAGGCATTTATTCTCCGCCTTCAATTCTCCAAACCCTAAAAAGGGCGATTGGAAATAAGGAAAATGGCCATAGAAGCTATTTTTAACATTGTCAATCAACCTATCTCATCTGCCGAGGTAAGGTTGATAGACCTAGGAGTACTAGGATTAATTAACCTAAATCCCTTCCTTATTGTCGAGGAACCCAGAGTAAAGAGTTCCCGGTGCTGGTGTTGATATCAGCTGGATCGGCTGGACCGGAACTACCAGTGCCTTCCAAATGCTAACCTCTAGCGTAACAAAAATAGGGAATAATAGAAAGGTTTGCTTACTTGCCTGCCCTTCCCCCTGGCGGGTGGAAAAGAAGGGCTCATGGAATGAAGGCGAGGAAGAGGCATACATAAAATCTGGTTATTCCTCCCCTCCCTTCGTACCAGGAAGAGACTTCCTCTCTATTAACAAAGTGGAGTCTGGTTCTTATCTCTTTCTCTGGCTTTTATTTCTTCTGCTCTCCTTTGCAGCCTTTCCTTCTTCTGCAACTTCGCCTCTATCTCCAGATTCCCCTCCCTCTCATAGTGGAGCGAACCTTATTCCTTCCTCTTTCTTTCTTTTCATGAGGATTGAGCTATAAGGAAAGAAATACCCGCTTTCTTTCATGCCTAAGTATTTTCTTTCTTTATGAGATTCTGCATGAGACGAGACAAGACGAGATTAGCGGATAAACACTCTATATTACGTAATATACAGGATAGAGTTGGTCAAGAAAGTAAACCCAGGTGAGGAAAGTGCTTCAATGCCTCTTACTTTATGAATGCCATACTTTCCACTTACTATAGCCTTTCATTCGCCAGCTACAGCTCCTTGAACTAATGGAAGGGATTTTGTTCTCAAGGGCGAAGCCCAAGCCGAGCCCATTGCTAATTATATTTCTTTATTGGAAGGAAGGCTTAGATTTCTTTAATTAACTTTGTGCTTTATCAGAATCAATACCTCTAGCCATAAAAAAGGCAACTCCATGCTTCTACGCTTCCTTATCTTCAAGGGCAGGTGGATACGCTTCCACGCATAAGGCAGGCAGGCCTCTTGGATAAGGCGGGCAGGTGGCTTAAGCCATTCTATCTCGAAGTAATCAGATCAGGTAATGTAATTTTATCACTAGGAAGGCAGGTCAGGTAAGGAAAGTCAGGTCAGGTCCTTACTCTGCTAACTAAGGTCCTGAGATAGGGGTTAGGTAAGGTCCTTATCCCGAAGGTTAGCTAAGGAAAGGGACTCAGGTCCTTACTCCGCTAAGGTAAGGTCCTGAGATAGAGGTAGGTAAGGTCCTGTGCTGGCCGGTGTCAAGGTAAGATCCTTTCAGGCGGTAAGGTCCTTACTGTGCCGGTGAAAGGTAAGGTGCGTTTAGCTCTTGTCCGCATCAGGCGAGGATAACCCATTTTACCAGATCAGAATTGAGATACTCTCCTCCATGACAAATGCAGATGGAGAACAATAGCAAGCGAAGGGGTAACAATAGCCAGTGAAGGAAGCGCGATAGCAATTGTCCATACTTTGGTAAGGAGAAAGGCATATATCAGCAGGTTGCCTCCTCTCTGTATAATGAATGCCATAACTTCTTCCGGTTGCAACCATGAAGCGCCTTCAGCCCCAACACCCTCTAATCATGCGAAGGGGTAGAACCATATCAGCCTGGTGTACTGGAGGTGGATTCTGACCTCCTTCCCATAATAGCCGATGGTACTTGCCCTGTACTGAAGCTCATGTGAGTCGTGTCGCTTCGATCACTTCTCCTATTGCCATCTAGCACCCGATCCGGGGGCTCGACAATGGTCCTATCCAATTGGGATGGGGACATGTCTAATCTAGCTATTTGCACGCTATTTGAAGGCATTCCTGTTGCATCTCCTTGTCTTGTATGTGTGCACGTCTCCATGTCCCCCTCAGTGAGGTTGATTCCTTCGTTGGCCATTCTATCCGCAAGTTCGTTTGCCTCTCTATGAACATGCCTTGGTATCACTACCTGCAGATCCTCTATCATGAGTTTTATGTTTTCCAGAGCACCAGTGAACCTCCAGTGGTTAGAAACTTTTTCTGGGCGTATACCTTTGCATAGCTTGGTCAGGGCATCAATGATTATATAGGAATCTCCTTCTAGCATGAGGTTGGTGATGTTATGGCGTGTGTACATAGTCAGACCTGCTTCCAGGGATTGCATCTCGACTGAGTTATTTGTATCTATGCCTCTGAAGCCCGATAAGAGGAGCATTACCTTGCCCGTAGCATATATGAAGGCACCCCCGATGCCTGTTGGGACCGGGTTACCCTTCGAGGCACCATCGAAGTTCATCTTAATAATACCATCAGGGGGAAGTGTCCAGATCATCGGACAGGAGGAGGAGGTGGTGTCTCTCTGACTTGTTTTGAATAGAAGCTTGGCCTTTTCAATCCCCTAGGAGTCAAGGATCCTATTGCTTTGGTTGTGGAAAGAGAGGTCATCCATCACCCAAGGTCTTACATAAATGATTTATCTGATATTTTTATCTAGTAATCCCCAGCGCTCAAGGGCACTCAAGGCCTTCCCTTTCAAAATTCTACTGTTTCTTTCCATACATTCCATATCAAGAAGCCAAGAAGGTGTCCCAAGCACAGTTAGCAATTATCTTTTTGAAAGGCTCCCTTCGCCAGTTTGCCAGTGTTTCAGGTATGGACACTTTTTTTTCTATAAGNTTTTTATCTAGTAATCCCCAGCGCTCAAGGGCACTCAAGGCCTTCCCTTTCAAAATTCTACCGTTTCTTTCCATACATTCCATATCAAGAAGCCAGGAAGGC
>LPNX010879862.1:161343-181618 GCA_001517045.1 Pseudotsuga menziesii | reverse complement strand
AGTTTATCCCAAGTTAGAATCTTCTTTTTAGCAACCAGCCAGAGGAAGGAGGTTACTTTGGGCCATAGGGAGCTGTTCCAGACTGCCAGATACTTCATTTTGATCCGTTTGAGGAGTGGAGGCAAGGCTATATGCTTCTTTCACTGTGTAGTCCCCACTGCCCTGAAATCCCCACTTTATGTATATTTCCCCGTTTGCATCCTTATTCTTATTGTCTGTAGGATGGCCCAGAGGCCCTCTCTGTCTTGTATTTGGATTCCTTCCGGCCATGAGTCTGGTTTTTACCAGTATCTATGGAGGGAGAATTCATTTGCGTTGTAGTTCCTCCAGAAGTCCTGTTCTTTTNGATTCCTTCCGGCCATGAGTCTGGTTTTTACCAGTATCTATGGAGGGAGAATTCATTTGCGTTGTAGTTCCTCCAGAAGTCCTGTACTTTTGTCCAACTAGATGCGTTGACTATCGGCCTTAGGGGGATTTGGAAGGCTTCCTTATTTAGGGGGGGAGTTGTTGCCAAGAATCATCCCAAAAATATGTTGTTTTGCCATCTCTGATTTCCCAGAAGCTATGCTTGTGTATCATGTTTAAGTGTGCCTTGGTATTATTCCATATGAAGGACCCTGTTGGGAGGTTGGTTTGCCTGATGAGGTCCTGCTCATCAATTCCTTGAGCATATTTGTATCTCCAGATTTGTCCCCAGAGGGAGTCCTTGGATTTAAACCAACGCAAAAGGATTTTTCCTCCAAGGGCTGCTTGCATTTAGGCAAGATAAATATTTTATTTCTAGGCCCTCCATGATATTTGGGGGTGCAAATGTATTCCCACTTTACTAGTTGTAATTTTTTGTCTCTTGCCGCTCCTACCCAGAGAAAGTCCTGTTGGATTTTTTCGATCTCACAAAGGACCTTGGCTGGAGCTGCCAGTGCTGAGAAGATTAAAATAGGTATGGACTGAAGAACAAACTTGATCAGGAGGGTTCGTCCTGCAATAGAGGAGGCTATCTAGGGTTTTCCGGAAGGCCTTTGCCTCTTTGATGGATGCTGCACCATTTACATTGTGTCATCTACAAACTACAGATGGGATGCGGCATCATGGGCCTGAGAGAATGAACAACCCCTTATTTTCGTAGCCGAATCTGAACTGCGGGAATATCTATAAACTAGGGGATGGGACGTCTATTAATAGATAGGGGCCAGGAAGGAATGTATGTATGGGTAGATCGGCCATAAATGTACTCCGGGATATACACCAGGGCAAAAAATGAATGCAATGCAAGCATGCCGCCTCCATTTCGTGGAAGTGCTCGGCAGAGGAAGGGGCTAATGAATGAATGACGATGATGCCCCCCTATTGATGAATCGCTGGGCACCTATTTATTTATTATTTCTTTCTTTCATAGGCAGCGGGCGGGTCCTGGTACTATCCGTCCGGTGGGTGCCGCAAGGTTATACCCCCTATCTATCCATAGTAGTGAGGGGTAGGTATCGGTCTGATAGGGATATAATTATGAATCAAAAGGTCTTGATCTTACCTGAGCTAGCTAGATTGAGGGAATAAATCTAAACGTTTTCAAGTGTCCAGTTCAAGCAGATCCAGGCGTTATTTGGAGTTCCAACGGCCTAGCTGCCCAACCCATGGGGGTGCCCACCCTTACGGAACAGGGCAGGGACTAGCAAATTAACCCAAACCAAACCAAGCAGATTTGGGAGATAAGGGCTTAAATTCGTATCCTTCCCCTTCCTATTTAAGCAGTATTCTTCATAAAAGCTCGTGTTTTGGGCGAATCTAGCCATGATTCGGATGGCTGGAATGATGAGTGAGCGAACCCCTTCATTCATGNCCCCTCTCCCTTATGGTCGAGCGGCTCCGCCCCTTCATTCATGATCCGCTGGAAGGACCAAGGAACGACTCGATCAATGCCGCATCTAGTAGGAAAAGGAGGGTTCTGTTATGGAGCGATAACTCATTAGGAATTAATAGGCACAGGAGCAACTACTACTAAAGCGGTTCAGAACGAGCGCTGGACTTTGGCCTTCGAGGCTTGTTTGCGGGNGTTATGGAGCGATAACTCATTAGGAATTAATAGGCACAGGAGCAACTACTACTAAAGCGGTTCAGAACGAGCGCTGGACTTTGGCCTTCGAGGCTTGTTTGCGTGTATTTTGGGGATCCAACCGAATTCAATATGGGAATTCCAGAATAGGCTTGACGTATGTTTTTGGAGTCTACGATCACAACGCAACTGAAGGAATTCAATTGCGAGGCCCGCAAGTATGAAAACACAAATGAAAAGGCGCCAAACAGGCCATTTTTATTCGTTTATGAAGGGCATCGATCTGAAGGCGGAATGGGGTGTCTGACCACTTGTTGGAAAGCTTATTATCTCATCTACGCCCTGCTTCTTACAGTTTTACAATCTGAGGTAGGGTAAGTAAGTTACAGGTTTGTGAAGCCAAACAACCATGGTGATAAGCCAATGCTCATTTTCATTCATTTTGAATCCGGAGTTATCTCTTGGTTTTCCCATTTTGACTCCGCACTCGAGCATGAGTTTGTGTGATTAATGTAGACACCAACCAACAAGAGAAGCCAAGGAATGAATAGGAATAATAACTACTAGATAGAGAGGGAGGAATTAGATTAGATCAAGTAGCAAGGAATTCAGATAGATCCTCTTTTAGCTATTTAGGATATTAAATAAATAAGAGTTATAAGCTTCTAGTTGTAAAGATAATAGGTATGAAGGAGACCAGATCTTTAGTATGCTTTATTATAAAGATAAAGGATTAGGAACTAGTAAGCTCCAGAGACTCTATAATAACTTGTAAGTATGCTTTAGGAAATAGAATGGCTCTTATAGTGTAGGAGAAGGAATCAACAGCTAGAACAACCACTTGGTTCCGGTATATAGTAGAGTAGAAATGTCTNTTGTAAGTATGCTTTAGGAAATAGAATGGCTCTTATAGTGTAGGAGAAGGAATCAACAGCTAGAACAACCACTTGGTTCCGGTATATAGTAGAGTAGAAGATGTCTAGTAGAGTAGAACTATTTTCTTTCTTTGGGAAAGGTAGTTGAAGTAGAAAGATTAGGAATTTCAATTAATTAGTTTATCTTTTATTTAAAGAAAGCAAACAACACCTAAATATTATTAACCCATA
Organism: Pseudotsuga menziesii; assembly: GCA_001517045.1. Lineage (NCBI taxonomy): Eukaryota > Viridiplantae > Streptophyta > Pinopsida > Pinales > Pinaceae > Pseudotsuga > Pseudotsuga menziesii. The sequence continues at coordinate 178,462 of LPNX010879862.1, read as the reverse complement.
GATCTAAATCCTAATATATATATTATACCCATCCTAATAAATCTTATACCTATAGAGAGTGAACTTTTTCCTTATAAGGAGTCTTTGTTCTAGCTTTTATATCTCATGATCATCAGTTATATTTCTAGTTAGTTAGGAAGAGCCTTGAGTTAGAGCCTATAGTTCTAGATTATTCCTCCTCTTGTTAAACTTGAACAACACGATATGATAGCTAGTTTAATATTGATAGATTTTAGCTGTTTGAATATGAATAGGAAAGTCCCTCTACGTAACTTGTTGAATATGAAAAGGTAAGTCCCGAAATAAACCCTTTATCACCTTGATGTTAGTCTTTGCTATGGATTGGACTGATATGTTATCCCCTTCCATCTGGGGTATTTTGGTTCCGGACGGAGAACGAACTGGGGAATAAGCCCAGTCACACCAGTGAGAAAGAGATATAGTTGATCCTCCGGCCCAGTGGCGCTAGCTAGCCTTCGAGACGCAAGCAATACAAGGAACGCTAGTGGCAGGGACATTGAACGAACGAATCATATGGGGCTTAGAAATGGGATATGCAGACCCCTAATAAGTGGCCCAACCCCTATGGAGCTTATAAATGATATATTAATGGCCCAACCCCCTACGGACCTTAACAATGAAATACCCCAGCCCGGATAGAAAGATAGATTGGTATGTGACCAGCCCAGAAGCATTCGTTCAATTTTGCCGAATCGAGGGAAAGCACCTAACCCAGCTTGTTCTGTAACCTCTGGATAGAAAGGTTTTATCCACTTATCCCCGAGCTCCATTCAGGAGGTGGAGGGTTAATCCGCTTGATCGGAGGGAGTTTGCCTCGACCAATAAAATAAAGGAATGGTACGCAAGATCCCAAAGTAAATACCTGGAATCTTAAATACCTGGAATCTTAAATGCAGCATCTATAATATAAGATGAGTAGCATTATACCTGCCCTTCCTCCTCTGAAACGCAGCGTCTGAATTGACGGCTCTGAAACAACACCCGCTTGAGTGAGCTTGCCCCGGCAGATCAATTATGTGAGTGAATTATACTCATCCTTCCGGACAGGAAACACATATGGCACTAAGTTACTAGAATATAAACCCCCTACTAAATATATAGGGTTCGGCTCCAGCCACTCCTCCCGCCGCATTCCAAGCTAGCTGACTGATGTCTACGAAGAACCACCCCTCTCACCTCCTACCTTGATCCACAATGCTTGCCTGCTTGCCTGCCAGAGTGTCTTGCCTTAGTGTCTTAGCACTCGTTCATCAATCTTCTATTTTGTCAATTTTTTTTATTTAGAAAGAGAAGCAACAAAAGAGGAATAAAATGCAAGAACATGTAGCACAAGATTCCTCTAAAGAAGTATAAATCCCAACATAAGAATAAAATAAAGAAAAGGAGCCAGTCATTTCAAATCAATGTACCCTAAGATAAAACGAGAGTCTTGTTCAATATTGTGATCTCCCTTGCTGAAGCTCCGTTGGTTTTTTTCATAAGATATCATTTAAAAAGTCTTGGTGGGATATGGACCATTGCATTACGTTCAGAGCTATAAATGCTTAGCGCCACCAATGAATTTTGTTGCTTTACAACTCGCTACATCTATCCTTGAAAGAAGACCCAAAACCCCCCAAAAGCAGGTTGAAAGCATAACAAAGAAGCTCGAGAAGACGGGGCTATAAGGATTAAAGAACTTGAAACCCAATCGATCCTCTCGCAAACCTTTGCGACTAGCNAAAAGCAGGTTGAAAGCATAACAAAGAAGCTCGAGAAGACGGGGCTATAAGGATTAAAGAACTTGAAACCCAATCGATCCTCTCGCAAACCTTTGCGACTAGATCCAAACAAAAGCCAGGTAAGTAATTAAAATCCTCTCATGACCTTATAGGGGTTTAGGAAATTAGAGAAGATAAAAACTAAGGCACGTGATAAAAATAGAGTGACACGTTCTTGTATTCTTATAATAAACTAAATTGTATATTGATATATTCAAAGCACCAATTGGATAGTGCTAAGAAGGTTAGAAAAGGAAGAGGGTTCTCAAGTGGGGCCTCACAACCCTTTGGAACCCCAAAACCNTGTATATTGATATATTCAAAGCACCAATTGGATAGTGCTAAGAAGGTTAGAAAAGGAAGAGGGTTCTCAAGTGGGGCCTCACAACCCTTTGGAACCCCAAATCCCCTTCTCTAGATGGCTGAAAACTGAAAGTAAAAAATGTTTATGCTCCATATAATTAGAAGGAAAGGAAGAGATGTTATAATTCCTTTTAAGAGTCCTCATTGGATGTCTTCATTGCAAAGAGAGTACTCGCAAATGACTTTAATTCTTTTTAGACAAAAAGGAAAAAAGGTGGTTCAATAATCTGAAACCCATGCAGAGAAAATGTAAAAGACGTAATCTCTACGTTGAGCTTAATTGGCGTAATACCAAGGAGAGGTAAGTACACTTGGATAAAAAGCAAGTGGGTTCAATATTATAGTGGAAAGGCTTAGCATATTCTTAGTCCAAGACTCATTCGAAATAATATATATCTCTCTTCAAATATAATTCCCAATCAGGTATCATACCATAATGTTATCTCCCTTTCAATCTCTAGCTCTCATAACTTTGGTCCCATTCCTTTCCATTTTCACCCTTCATGGTTTGGGCATGATGGTTTTTATAGGATTATCCAAATGAATATCGGGGATACTCAGACTTACACATAAAGTCTGATAAGCTATCTTTTTAAGCCAAAGTAAAAGTGTATGAATTCCCTGATAGAATATATTTCTAAGTCATAGAAGATAATGTAGCAAAGTCCGATGGGGTTAAATATGCCTTAGTTTCAGGCTGCTTGCTGGTATGATTTGGGATAGACTGGAAGGAAGGATGTCTGAGGGATATCAAGTCGTGGACGTATAGAGACCTGGCAAGAGAAGGAGTAGCCAGGGGAATACGTCCAAGCAACGTTTGAGTCCTGCCTTGTTGATCTTGTGGGAAGGAAAACTTAAAGGCATGGAATTAAGAATGGCTACTCAGTCCTATCAAAAGAGTTGGGTGGTGTCTGGGTCCTGGGAATCCTGCAATAAATCAGAAGGGTTCCATTTAAGTTTAAAAGTATGTTTTTGATTTTAGAGTAACGAGCCTCGGTGAATAGACTCTAACGTATATATATAAGCTAATAACAAGACTGTGCTTAAATAAGAGATACTTTCAAATACGTATATAGAAGGCAACTAATAAAGGCAGTGGAAACATGTACTCACTACGCTACGTTCTGTCTCTACTACGCTACGTGTGAGGTAGTAAGGGAAGGGTAAGGGAACATCACTACACTAATATCAGGGGCATATGGCAAACAGTGAGTGACGTTTCTAGGATTAAGGTAAGGGATAAATACATCCCATTTGGTGCTTGTAAGGGATAATAACATTAGACTCACTACGTGCATTCCTGGTTTATAGCTACAGATCTAGTTCTAGCAGGTAAAGAGTTGGTGGTAACAAAAAGTGTAGGGTTTAAAAGGGATAACATGCCATGCCTGCCTACTTTAGTTTTCCTGGCCTGGCTTCATAAATAGGTTAAGCACTCCATCGTCCTAGGAATAGTACAAGATAAGTATAAGGTGATCCGGAAAGTATCCTTCCGCACGCACTAAGTAAATGAATTCCTAAGGTGGTCCAGGGCTAAATGCCTAGCGCTGAAGTCTGAAAGGTGGATAGGTAGTTTATGGTAACGCGTAAGTAAAGGTTTCTATATAAATGCCATACTACTCTACTGATCTTCCAGGGGTGTAAAGAATGGGTTGGGCATCCCTCCACTCCATGTCCTAGGGTGGGGTTATAAGGTAAGGATTAAGTTGTTGGATGATCCCCGTCCTGATACCAGCAGCTTCTAAGAGATTCATAGCAGTTTCCGACCCGAGGCACTAAGGCTATAAATTTTGAAAGTGTTCTAGGGCTTCCTAGCTAGCTCTTCAGGTGATAAGTTGTATAGTAACAGTTAAGTAAAGGTAAGGCAAGGAAGGGTGAAAGGATTAAGAGTAAGAGTGTGTCGTACCAACCAAAGCATTCATAAAGCAAGTATGAGCATTTCCCTCCTTCCTGGCAATGTGTGAAGCCCGTCCATCCAACGCAATGAGGTTCTCTGTCTGATGGACCACCACATAATAAAAGGCAAGCCATCCGGTAGTTAAGCGATATCTGCTAAAGGTAAACCACCCTCTCGGTTACCTCTCGGTAAATAGACCATCCCGCAATAAAGAGAAAGATAAGAAAGAGAAGATTCATAGAAAGAATGATCTCTTTTTAAGGCTGAAGGAGAAAGGAATTCATAATGAGAAGGGGGGGATATAGGGAAGAGAACAGCGCCTGCCTAGGTAAATAATAACTAGCAGTGAAACGAAGAATAGATAGATAGGTCATAAGGCCAACAAGGTAGGTTATATCTGAGAGCAGTAAGTGGGTAAGGTCCTGCTTAGATGAGGGGGTAAGGTAAGAGGGGGATGTGAGGGTAGGCAATAGCACACAAATTCCTTCCTTCCATGCCCACCCACAAATTCCTTCCTTCCACGACTTCCTTCGATTGAAGAGAGTTTCCTTCCGATAGATAAGCCGAGTTGGTTATCCCTTACCTGATACTTTCACTTCAAGGAAATGGATGGATGGACGACTGTTGAAGAGAGAGAGTTTAAAGCGGCATGCTTGAAGAGGACTGATAGATAAATGTCCATTGCCTGCTTCTCGATATCAATTATTTATCTATATCTATACGTGATCTATAGGGATAGGGCGTTAGAGAGCGTAGAGTAGGGGATAATTATCTGTAGCTGCTAAACTTATCTAACCAAACACAAAGATTTAATAAAGAGACCTGTATTTTCATTATTAGGATGAATTTATTCGGTGAAGCTCATAAAATTCCAGATTGTGCTTATTTTCTGTGAAACCTAGCTTTGAAACAAAATGCTCGGTTTAATTACGTTAATATTTTCAATCTCTTGAATTTAAAGAGATTGAAAAAGGCAACAGAGGTTTTTTCCCATTCTCACATTCCCATAACCGCATTCAGTCAAATCTGCACCAGCCATCATCTTACAAGAGAGGCGTACCCTTCATTCACTTACGTAATAAACTGAACTCACTCCCATATGTTAACAAAATGTCTCAGTCTCTTTTGCTAGTGGGGAACATGGATTTTATGGATGTGATGGTTGAAAACCATTCTATGGATGTGATGGTTGCCATTCTTTGGATGTGAGGTCTAGCTACTACCTACACATTCTCGCATCACGGTTTTTTCAAGCAAGCCAACCTCCTTTCTCCGTTGGCCCATGCAAGCAAGCGAACCCGTGGAAAATTCATCTTAATCTCCAGGGATGGCAAGATAGAGAAAGAAAGAGACTACTTCCCTTCCTTCGGCAAGCAGCGAGTTCGATCAGCAGGCATTTAGTAGTTATTCACACGATCATAGTTTCAGAACATCATTCTAAGATTCATTTGAGATTCTTCGTTACTAACGAGATTAGCCACTCATATGTTGAGTGATGATTTTAGCGCTTAACGAACGAAATAGTTGATTAGGATCGATCATGCTCGCCTGATAGGAGGTGATGACCTACCTACTAGCTCGCGGTGCGTTCCTCCCATGGATTTCTCACATCGGATGGCAAGAAGGATGTCTAGATTGGTTCAACTTGGACTAAGGCGACTCAAGGTCTACGTCTCCATGGTGATATACTATTTAAATGGATTTATCTTGTTCTGCTACTATGGCAAGATCAAGGCAAGTTGAAAGTGCCAAAGCTAATTTATTGCCACTAACTAACAGCTAGGTTGAACTACCAGTTGTTGCTATAATTTGAACTAACTTTAGGTTTTTATCCCTGGATGGAGACATAGAAACCTAGCATTTACACTGGACATGGAATAGTAGGTACCAGAAGTGGATAACCTACCTACCAGGCCCTACCAGCATTGAACCTGGATCTAGTCGTAGTGGCAAATAATCCTGGGGCATTTCACTGGTGTTTGTCAATGGATAAGTTCAATGTCTCCATGCGAGCTCGTATAGCGTGAGTAGGCCAGTGACTAGACTTCAGCTAAGGCAATAAGGGCAAGACAAAACAGCCCTGTCTAGAGGCCATGGGGAACTAAAGCTCAGCAGCTGAACGGATAAGATCAGATAGTGTAAAAAGGCTTATTGACATGGATGGAGCTCTTCATGCATGGACTAAGAAAGGCTATAGGCCGAACTAAGGCAATGGGACTAATAGAGTAGTCTTTCCTGGAATGGTAGAATGAACCTGCACTAACAACACCTCCTGTTATGGGGGGTCATGGTAGTGCTGTTGGGAAAAGGCAAGCTACGCTGCATATAGGTCCCATATGGGCTCCCATTTCAATTAGTGGGGACTAACCACACCTTCTGCCTCTAGCTCACGAGTGTGCTACTATTGGGAAGGCAAGCTGTATCCGCTGAACTATGGCAATTATGAACAATAAGTTATTATGAATGGAGAACAATCTCTTCCCATTGTTGTATTAGCAGCAGATTAAAATAATAGCCTAGGGGGTTAGGTATGAACCCTTCGACCGACCCCCCCTACCCGATCAGTAATTTGAGGATTTATATCGGATTAGAGCATATCTCCCATGGTATTCCCCATTAGTATCATTATAGTATATGCCCTATGGTTTTATGACCTGCCTGACCAATGATTTAGTAGAACTATAGTTTGAACTAACAGCCATAACAACGGCAAGTGAGAAAGGGAATCATGCACTACCTAGGGAATAGGGTTTCTATACTCATAGAAAATATCTAGTGGGAACTGAACTACAACCACACTGATAGAGCTAGAATTAGATTAGTTACATGAAGGAATAGCTGAGGCTAGGAACAACAACTATAGAAAGTTGCTTAGCGGCGTAGGCAGCAATAGGGAGTTATAGAGATAGAATCAGAACGGCAAGAGATTTCACTTATTATACGGACTGGAACTACGACAAGATCAAGGAAAGTTGTTATAGTTAGTAGTTATGAGAAAGGGGGAACTTATTAATGGCTATAGGCTGCTATGACAAGCTGGCATGGGGGACTATGTAAAGGTAAAGGTACTACTATGACTGGTCTAAACATAGAGATTTATTATTTTGTTACAATGACAAGTTAAACTTATCCATGCAAGCTCGTATATAAATGGGAGTAATCTGGTTCTGCCACTACGGCAAGAGATAGGGAAAGGGATATTGAAACTCAGAAGGTTAGAGAATTGAACTCAAAGTGAAAACTATAGATAGGTTCTATACTTATAGAAAAGCTATATAGTGGAACTACAACACTGATAGAGCTAGAATTATTAGATTAGGGACATGGAATAGATTTGGAATTTGGAACTACTAATTACTGACTGGATGCACTAAAGAGCAGCTCTAGTCCGGCAATAGGAGGAGAGTTATAGAGATAGAATCAGAACTAGAGAGATTGTGAACTTACAGACTGGGACCTACGGCAAGATCAAGGCAAGGCCAATTGAGACAGAAAGCTAGAGTCTCTCCATTTGCTATGAGGTGGCTGCCACAAATGAGCCGAATAATTGTGTAAGAGAATAAGCTGAGCAGAAGATCCATAGTTTAGTTTAGTTGGAACAGAATATCACTTGACATATTTTTATACTTGAATGTAAATGAATGTTAAGGAATTAAGGCAACAACTGAACTGATGGAGATATATTTATGATACTTTTAGCGTGCCTAGACAGGCGTGCCTAGCACCCGCACATTACCGCACATTAACCTAGTTGTTCCCGCCCAGCAGAAATATCCGCCCAGCAAATGCGGTCTTCTCCTCTAGAGGCAGTGAGATATTATCTTTGCGACCGAAGAGAGCTATTGAATCTCCCGACCGTATTTATTATTTATCTGTGATTAAGTTCCCTGTTATCTATGCAAAATAGCCAATAGCTTATTGTCGTAACATCTGACTCAATCGGCCTTATCCCTCTTAAGGTAAGGCTTGTGGTTCTATCTCTCCAACCAGCTATTCAACCAACAGGAAAGAAGAGCCACGATAAGTGCTATGGAAAGCCCGCCCAGTTTTATCCTTCTTATCCAATTATTATCCAATGGGTTAGAGACCGTTCCCTTCCGTGTTAATATTATCCAGCTCTAGTCGGAGTTTATGCAAGAAATGAGCCACTTCTTTGAGAGATAGCAGGCTTTAGACGCTCGGAGGAGAGACGGCGCTCTAGTTCAAGGCCAGTAATAGATTGCACTTTTCATTGTTTGCCAAAGAGTTGAGTTTCCGTGATGAGATATTACACTTTTCATTGTTTGGCAGAAGTTGACCCAACAGAGAGTTGAGTTCCCGTGAGCAGAAGTTGACCCAACAGGTGAGCCAAGATTCTATGGTTGATTAATAAATGTTTGGTTTTCAGCCTCGACTTAGTGAGGTGGATAAATCTACTTCGAGTTTCCTTGCTCTTAGAGAAGATCTCCGGCCATTTCATGGAGTTAATGCGGGTTTAATCAGAGGGCTTCGGGGAATATCAAATTTGGGTTCCACTTATCCTACTCGGGCTGCGTCCCACATTTAGGGAACTACTCATCCAACGGGCTTAGCCACTCTGTGTCAGAGTTTATCCTTTCTTTAAAACCTGCCCCAGGAATTCAATTTGTACTCATGGGTCAGCATTCAATTAGAGTGCAATCCTGTCCTCTTCATTAGATAAAGCTATCAGGGCAGTGAATAGTGCCAAGCCTACTAGTTTATTTATGTAAAGCTACCTTTTGGACTCCATCTGTTCAGCAAATGAATTTCCAGAACTAGGATGGAAATGGTCCAAGTCTTCTCCTCCAGTACATGTTTACTGCAAGCTCTTATGTTACTATTAGTTCAATGTCCATAGCTATCTACTCGTACTAATTATGTAAATATATAGCATAGCTTATAGTATGATTACAGATCAAGCTAGTGTTAGTATTGATACTGATGACCTATAAGCTCATAACAAGATTACACTGATTACTCATAATACGTACCTTATTACAGCTTACACCCATTGCCTTTACAGCTTTCCAGTATCACTCTACTCAGCTTATACACATACATTATGTAAACACTGTACCTTATTCTATTAGTATTAATTCCTATCATATCTTTTACATTACTAACATAACCTTTTTATTAGCTATTATGTTTGGGTTCTATGATGTTTACCTAAGCTATCACTGCACGTACATATCATAACTATATCAATGATTAGGCAAAGAGCTATGATAGAAGGGTTAGTATTCAAGCACGTATCTTGTACACATACCTATAGATTATGGTATAAGCTGATTGAATCCTACGGTAAAGGTTCATGTTGAACACATTGTCTCCTAGTAATATAGAGTTTACATAACATTACAAAGCTTTATCCTGTTTATGCACCTTTCCAACTTAACTAGTAATGATGGTATAGTAGTTTGGATTCCATTGATCTGATTGATAAAGCTAGTATAACATGGAGTGGGTTGAGCTTTACACTAGTATCACCTTATTTATTACTAACACTGATAGATTAGGCTTATACTTATACATATTCTAACAGGTACACATAGAGAGATTACACTAAGCTTGTAACGTTCAATGAAGCTGGTTATTACTTCTAATTCCATACGTATATTAAGTTGATACAACTGAGCTCATACATGTTAAGAGCTTCGTATCACTATCTAAGCTGAATAAGCTGTAATCCCATATGTTATGTGTAATCAATACCTATAAGCTAAATGGGTTTAGATCTTGTAACTAAGCTAGATTAGCACATACTTCTACAAAGGTTCCAACACGTTCTATCATGTTCCTATATTATGTGAATACTTATACTAGAGGTAGATAGATTCAGAACACATAAATCTTGTGATTACTCATATTATGTAGCAGGCCATGTTGAAAAAGGTATGATTCAGTCTCAACTTTCTTACTTATCTTGGAGTCTTACTTATCTTGGAGTTGCTGCTAAGAATATGTCCTATGGTTGTATTTCCTATGGCTTATAAATAGGAATTGTTCTGAAACCAGTAGAAGTGGGAAGTTTCCCTTATAATGGTGTGTAAAACCAGTTAATGGCTCCTAAAGTACGAGGATATTTTTAACTGTGCGCTAACTTGATAGATTTTCCTGAAAATGGTGTGTAAAAGGCCGGGTATTTATCCTAATGATGGTGTGTAAAAGATTCCCAATAGAGTGTAATATGAATAGATCCTAAGGAGTATATATCTCTCTCTAATCATATAGTATTCCTTGATTCTCATAATATAGGTATGGTATCTTTGTAGTATGTGGTTGTGATAGATGGTTTCTTACCTAAGCGGTGGTTGTCTTAATATAAAGTGTAGTAAATGGTGCTACGTAGCTGGCTTAAAGGTAAGGATAGCAGGTATGTCTGTAAGGTGGGTTTAACTATATCCAACGTTGATAACTTGATAAGGAGCTAAGACCAATGGCTTTTATTTTGTTTGTTTTGATTGCTTTTGCTTATTTTTCCTAAGTGATGCCTAGAACCCATCTAATATTCTTGACATTAATTAGCATTTTATTACAGGTATGAGTAAAGACGTAAATGAAATCATTGTGCCCGGGCACTATCTATGGTACCGAATGTTCCTTTTTAAAGACCACCATATATAGGGAGTGATTGAAAGACCTTTGAAGGGAATGACTCGGTTATTTTAGTGTATACATCTACTTGACTCAGCTGGAGTTTGTGATTGGAAAGGCCTCTTCTGGTTACTATAGTCAGGTACAACACCACATATGAGTCCTTATTTCCCTACATAGATTGATACGGGATGTAATAGTGGATAACAGGTAGCATTGGCGATCCTCTAAACCCTATTCTAAAACATGATTCCATGAGAAGAATCTCCTACCAAAACCAGATGCTGCAACCATTCCCATCGTATACAGCAGTCATCTATTACAATGTGAAGGTGTATGGCTTGGTTTACATCGAGGGGTGTAGTGAGTCAAAAAACAAGCGTTTAATGGTATAGCCTGGGATCCAACCTTGGTGGTAGTTTATGTAAAAGATCAATCTGAGTATCAATTCCATGCTATAAACACACATTTACACCCCTTAAGTACACACAGTAAACTAGGTTTCGAGTTATCCATGCCACTACTTATTACAGGTATCTCTTGACTCATTTAAAACAAGAATATAAATCCAACAGTCAACAAGCCCGGACTGTACACTTGTTTTAAACCAGTTAGCTAGTACCCCGTATAGATCTTGGTTTGAGGCATCACACCATTTATTTCCATGGAACTCACATTACACATCCCTTCAATCCATCGGTTCACTAACGATTTCAACTTTCTATCCGAGTAGAGGGTACAAATTGAAATATCTAACAGCCTAATCCCATTAACACATACTTCATAGACCAATACCGAAAAAAGGTATGTCAAATGCAAGTTTGAATACAGGTAAATACAATAACAAGGTGAGAACACTTCAAAATTCCATTCATGAACACAGTTATAGTCTAAAGCAGAAGGAACCATTCTAACTCCTCGATCATCCATAATTGCTAACCCTTTTAAAGTATCTATCTCTCAGTCGAATGCTCATTACTTGCACTAGAAGGAGGAGAATCTATTTGGACCAGTCAACATGGTTGCTACAGAGGGAAGAGTGAATTACTGAACCATGGATTACACAAGGTTTTACTGGAGTGCTTCAACTCATTTGACATCGTAATAGGAATACAATAACTCGAATACACGACATATATCATAAACTACAAATATGAGGATAGCTTATCAGTGTTTCATGTTAAAATGATTATAAAGATCCTTATTCAAGAATTGCATGGTCTTCAACACTCCACTTAATGCTTCATCATCGGGTAATTAACCTGTGGTGGAAGGTAGAGTCGACCAAGAGAAGGATGGTCTTTCTCCGCTCAACCCGTGCCGTGCTCCAACCCTCTGAGTGTACTTACCCAGCATTCTTTCATTGGATCCAAGGCAAGGGAAGGATGAGGGTAAGGCCGTTACAAGTCTTATTTTTACGTGTGGTGTTCGACCCGGAATAAAACATGTAAGCCGAATCCGTGACTAATTGCTTTCGGACGATTTCGTTTCTGGAGGTGGGTACTAATAGTGACTTCTTACCCACATTGGAACGAAACAGCGATGCCAAATCGTGGTGAATCGAACCCAACCAACTTCCATTTAGCTTTCTCTCGAACTATTGAAGAGGAAATCCGATCACCGATCGAACCATTTTGTTGATGCGCTTTCACGGGACGAGGAGAAGGAACTTCAAGCACGAATTCGATTTCACTAGACCCTATTTGCTTCTATGTTTAAACTTCCAGCAAATAAATACCGTGATAAAGTTGTAACATGGTAAAACTATGGAAACACGAGATTGAAGGAGAGTGGGCTTATAAAAAGGTTACAATGGGGAAAGGAGAATAGGTGATATATTAGACTCTACTAGAAGTCAATCGATCAATAGGGAGTTGCCTACCTACAACCTGATGAATAGGGATCTTAGAATTAAAGCTTGGGGTCGAGGGCAAACCAATCAACAACTCCCCCCTTCCATCATTGGCTAACATCGAGGGTCGATTGTAAATTTCCATCGATCTAAAGTCTTATTAGATTGATCGGCTACTGAAGCGGGAGACCTTGAAAGTAAAAGTCCCTCATTTTTCTGCATTAGCGTACGAGCGACTTCATGAGTAGGATTCGTTCTTGACAACGCGAACTGAAACATCTAAGTAGCGAGCTTTCGTGCATGTAGTAAGTACGCCGTGACTCGGATACTGGAATGCGATCACTGGTTTAGGGTCGATCTCCTATATAAGGACCCTGCTTTTTTTGGCATCATACCGGTAAGGATAGTCACACTTGTTCATATGTCAAGGGCTGGTAAGGTTATGCTTGTTGTTTCCCTCTCGACTCTGGATCTGAGAGTCGGCAATTAGCTGCTTGCACTAATAGATCTTGTCCTATATATATATAGTATAAAAGGAATTACAACCAAATTGATTGTCTAGTGGTTTTGTTTAAGCATTATTTATTATTTATCCCGTGCCTGAAAGGAAATTACATTATATAACCTTTGTAGAAGAAGCAACTTTTATCGAATGATCTTGGGGACGGGAACAAAAGGGATCTGCTCAATCTGAGGTGGGCCGGGTGCGTTCAGACACACCAGGACGTTTAAGTGAGATCGGAGAGTGGGCTTACCATCAGGGGGCAGTGGATTGGTCCAGATCGACCGATTCCTGAACGAAGATAGACTAGCTTCCTCCTGATGTTCTGTAAGCTATCGATCCTGACCGCCTCTACAACCTTCAATGGTAAGGGCACTGCTTTCGGGAAGTGGCATACAGTGGGCATCCATTCGTTTAGTTTAAATAATCTTGACCACATGAACATCTCGAAGCTTTTAGAGACGGCGAGAGACCGAGAAGGCGACCCAGATTAAGAGTTGAAGGGCCGTGGTATTCACCTACCCCTGTCGATCGAAAGAACCTCCTCATTTTGGCGAAGGATAAGGACTTTATTCTCCTCAACAGAACAACGATTTGACCCACCCCTAATGATATGTTCGATAGGGAAAAAGAAATAATCAATAGGGAATAATTCCGAGACAGATCGATCTAGTCACGAGCAAGGGTGAATAGAGAGGAAGAGCTTCGACAAAGGGTGACCGAACCCACGTACGGCTCTGTGATAATAGTCAATGTGGTCTCTTCTTCCAATTCACTATGGGGAGTACGCCAATATGATCTCAATAGCGATCTACAAATTGGAAGGATGCGCAAGCAGGCTCGAAATTTATCCTCATTTGGAAATTAATAAAAAAAATTGATAAAATGGCAACTGGATATGGATTTGTATTTGTATAAATGGGTGGGTAGGTAGGATTATAAGTAAAAAACCTAAATTGGTTCTTTGACCAGATCAATTGCTCCTGCCTTTGCTATTGGTGCTGCTTTTGTTCGGTAAACTTAAATTGGGACTGGTGCTGATCGAAGCAGCGCATCAAGATCTATATATACGGATCAAAGAACGTAAATATCTCACTCAATGTAATTATATAAATAGGAGCGTAGGAGGGCGTAAATACCCCAATTTTTAACTACTTAGTAAACAAGTCCCGGCTGGGACTTAAACAGGTTAAACAACTGTGGGTGCTGAATTAACGGCTTAATAAATCTAAGAAATTCCTTGCCCGATGCGGACAAGCACCTACGGACCTTATTAAACGGGTTCTAAAAATGGCTTATCAACTGGCTCAGATGAAGGCTTATATGCTACCGAGCTACCCAACGGAACAGGAGCACCTAGACAAGCCATCTGCACTCGTCAAGACCTAGAAACTGGTAAGCCCTTTCCTTCCAGTCCTGCCAAAGGACAGTGAGTGGTGGCCTTACAGAGATCCTACTGGGCAGAGGTCCCTTCAGGGCAGATACCTATCCGGAGCCCTATAGACCTTTCCCTTATCACAGAGCCTATCCGGCTGGAAACTCTACCTCATCACGGAGCGCATACTTGGAAAGGAACAGAGAAACTTACCGCCTCATACCAGAACAGGCTATGCCTATGGTGCTTCCACTTGGGCAACTAAGTCCACTGGATAAAGATCAATTGGTTACGAAACTCGAGCAACTGAATTAAGGGGTGAAACAAATGGCTCTGGATCCGAGCGAAGGGATGAAACCACTGCGGGTACTTCTTAAAATGGTTCTGGGTCAATAGCGGCTACTTCTGCTACTGGTGGATATGCAACTGAATCTGTTCGAACCACTGCTTATGCCTTCGCTTTTGCTGGTGGTTCTAGAAAAACGGGTTTTCCAACCGGATCTGCCGCTGGTGGTGGAACAATGGTTACTGATGCTACTTCCATTCAATCAAATGCAACTGCGGGTGCAACCTCAACTGCATCAGGGTATCGATCTCAATAACAAGAATCTATTGCAAGGTCTCAATCTGGAAGAGATGCAGGCTAGCGAGACGGTGGTGAAACTACTGTATCTGGATCTGCTACTCTGGGTCAGGTTATTCCTTAGTGGCAGATTTTACAGGTTATTCAGTTGTGGCCAGTTTGGCAAGTATTGTTGCAGCAGGTCCTGCTAGGCTAGCCTTTAACGAGGAAAGTCTCGGCAAAACAGNTGTTGCAGCAGGTCCTGCTAGGCTAGCCTTTAACGAGGCAAGTCCCGGCAAAACAGATCTTTTAGCTCGTTTATATTTAGTATTGGCAGGTATGGCTGGATTTAGTATTGGCAGGTATGGCTGGTTATGCATCACCTCTGCTCTGGTTCATACAAGTTCATACCATGGACCAACAAATGGTCTATCACTCTCGATGAGTCTGGTTTTGGTATGCTCTCTTCTAAGGGTCTGGGTCATGGACATGTGGTTTGGTCTTGACATGCGCTCTTTCTCTTTATTAGTAAGGGTCAGGCCTGGGCATGGCCTACTGGTCTAGGTATGATCTGGTATTGGCATCACCTCTATGATCTCTCTTGTTCATGGTCTAGGACAAGTGGTCTAGGTTGTGCATCAATAGGATACAGGTTGGTGGGGTCTTGTCTGGTCCGATTCCTATTCCTTTTTCCCGTTAGGATATACCTTTCTCTTTGCTGCTATCTCTGATGCTTTAACAAGATAAACTCGAACAACTAGCTCAGATGTGCAGGAAATGGATCTACTTTTCGATCTCGCTATTGATCTACTACGGGTGAAACTCCAGCCACTGAGTAAACTGGTTAAGCTGAGTGGGGTAGCACTTAAACTTTTGTTTCTCTTTCTGTGGCTTACTCTGTTGCTAGTATTCGTCCTTAAACTACTGGAACTGGATAAACTACTTAAGGCTCAGATGCTTGCTTTTATGCTAACTATGCCACCTTTACCGATGCTTTCTACGCTACTTTTGAATCATGACATTGAGTTTCAGGTGCTGTGATCATGAAGGTACACCCCGGGACCATAGCGTTTCATTCAAAAGATGGTCTGTATATTCGCTTATTATTGGGGTCCGATGCTGCGTGTCTTTCTTATGGTCCCGCCCCTGGTGTTGCGTTATTGATTGGACGGTGGGCGTTGCATTTTTTATTGAGTGTCCTTATGCGTTGCATTTGATCTTTATTGATCCTTCGGGGCGTAGCGTATCTCATTTATCTCATTATGGTGTTCGACGTTACGCTTTCGATTAGCTTACGTGCGCTTTTGACTGCCCCGGGAATGTAGCGGTTTTAACTATGAATATGCTTTCTTTGGAT
Organism: Pseudotsuga menziesii; assembly: GCA_001517045.1. Taxonomy (NCBI): domain Eukaryota; kingdom Viridiplantae; phylum Streptophyta; class Pinopsida; order Pinales; family Pinaceae; genus Pseudotsuga; species Pseudotsuga menziesii. Next base: position 162,176 of record LPNX010879862.1, on the reverse strand, counting down.
AGGAGGACTATGTTATTGATGCTTCATTCTGACATTGATGATCGGGGCCAAATAGCATATAATGGATGACAGCTATTGTGCTTTCTATTCGTGCGATTGACTGATATTACAGAAACGAGCTAGAATGGTGGTTAAAAAAATGCTAGTTAAGGCATCTTACTAGGAAGTTGACCGAGTTAATCGAATTGATCCAATAGTTTCAGTTCAAGTGCCAGAGCCTTCTGAATAAGAACCAGTCCCCGCGGGAACACATCCCGTAGCACGGTTGGTAACGAAGACAGATGGGCGAAAATAGAAAGTAAAAGCACCCGCGGTTCGAGATCGAAAGCGAGATCGGTACTCCACAGTAGATTCCTTTGATCGAGTCTCACTAGCAGCACAAGTGGTTGCATTTTACCCAGTCGTGGATCCTTTTCCATATGTAGATCATCCAATTTGATAGCCAGTTTAAGCAGCAGAGGCGGCTAGAGCGGTTGTTTCATTGAGGCTTATCCCCTTGGGGCAAAAGTTACGGGAAAGGCAAGAGCAGAGACACTGCCATCAGTAGTTTCAGTTTTACTCGTTGAAGAAGCAATTGACCGTGTTTAAGTAGCGACATTCCTTTTTACTACATATCGAAAGCCAGTTACGGATCTATATCTAGATATAGAACCCCTAGATGCATATGCAAATAGAGTACCAGACCAGTTTATGATGCCAGTGACCTATTAGTTTCACCGGTTAACCCCGCAAGGGCATGGGTAGAGTAAACAGTAGATACCATAGTTTAAGATCAAGACCCAGCCGCTAAGCTAAAGGTACCACTGTAAGTGGCAGAGGCAGGGGAAACATCC
>LPNX010879862.1:129335-161104 GCA_001517045.1 Pseudotsuga menziesii | reverse complement strand
AAAGGAATAGGAACTAATTAGTAGCTCTATGTAGAGGGACTCTTACTGAGTAGCTTGATGTATAACTCTTTAGTAACCCTTTAGTATCTTATATTTAGATAAAGAATCCTATAAACTAGTATGTAGCTTAGGGAACTAGTATCCTTAGGAAAGAGAAAGGATTAGGAGTTGTAGGAAGTATGCTTAGAGTAGTATGAGTTGAAACTTTACTTATACTAGTATTATATATAAAAGAATAGGAGCTAGTTAGAGTTTATATTATCAGCGTAGGAACTTGCCTCCTATTACTAGTTAACTCTTTTATTATTAGTTGTACTCTTTAGGTATCAGATTAGATAGAAGATAAGAAGGATTTAGATCTTATTAAAGGACTCAAAAACTCCTCATTACTTAACTACAAACAACAGCAAGATATAAACAAGTAGCTGAGGAACTATAACTAGACTTAATTCCTACTACTCACTAGACTCACTCATCGGCGGATAAAGAAAAATAGAGGAATACCCTAGAACCAGCTCCTTAGGTTCAATATACTATTTATTAGATAAACCACCATGTATATTACTCCTACCAACATCCAGCAGCACGATGATACCAACAACAAGGAATTCCTACAACTAGACTACCACTATAAGGACTTTACTACTAGAGACTGGCCCCTATAATTATACTCTTTATAACTCTTGGTCTTCTTTTATCACTAGAGCTGACAGTAGGAGCTATTAACTAGTAGGAAAAACCAGGGCCATAGAGTAGGGCAACGGGGGAAGAGTTCTATTGAACATGTTAAACCCAAACCTAAACACCCTTCTCACTATATATAGGGAACCGGAGGAAGAACCTTTCAACTATAGTGAGCCCTACCTACCTAACCCTTAGAACAGAGAGCAATGAGTAGGAAAGATACATATCCTACACAAGCAAGGAGTTTCACCATGATGACCTACATTCGATACGTTGTCACCCTACCCAGGGCGCCGCCAGTTTCAGAAAGAGAAAAGCATAATTACATAAATAAAGAAATCATCAGTCGGCATAACGAATCACTGAAAATGGAAAAAGCGTAATTACATATATAAAGTAATTGCTCTCAGTTAATAGTCAAATTGTGCAAGGCATAATTACATATATAAAGAATGACCCTCGCATAATTACATATCGCATAATGACATATATAAAGAATGACTCTCAGTTAAGAGACAGATCTAGTAGTGAATGGTAATTGCAAGTAAGAAAAGTGCTTGCATAATTACATATATAAATAATGACTGGAAGATCGCTAAGGATTATGAAGTACCTGTCTAATCAATACACTTCATATCCTCCGACGCAGACGCCAGATTCAGGAATTCTTTATATATGTAATAACGCGGCGATTCGGTATGGAAGAAAACTGGAATAACACTAGCGGTGTGAGTAGACCTAGGGGAGGAGCCGCTCGACCATAAGGGAGAGGGGTTAGCTCATCTTCGTTTCCCTTAGATATATTGATTTCACCCTTGGAAGAGACTTACAACTCCCCCCTCCTATGTGGACACTAGCTTTAGTCTTCTTGGTGTCCAGCGGAGAAACAAGCTTTAATAGAGCGTCCTCCATTGGAGTAAAGATCATCAGCTTTGAGTTCAAGCCCTATGAACCTGGACCTAGCTTAAGTCTTATAGAGATAGATATTTTACATATGCGAATACCACGGGCTTGGATGCTCCTAAACGGGATGGTGTAACCAGAGAATCTAAAATTAGCTCTATATTTAATGCTCTTTTTCTCCATGCTATAGCTTTTATTCTTATGCTGGTTATGGGTCAACTCGAGATCGAACTCCAATTGCAACAAGGTCATCCAGTGGAACCGGAACATGAAAAGGCTCTGTGACGATAGAAGAGTAAAAAGCAGCAAGAACAAGTCCAGGAGCAGGAACAAACCTTCTGGGAGCCTCGTATGGTTTATATTATGCAGAAGTGACAGAGTACGTTCCTATCAAGGGTAAAGATGCTTCAGATCGAGATTGAGGAGCAGATTATCCAAGCACATAGGTAGCATTTGGCTTAATGGCACCCCTTTCATTTAGGGAGTATACAGCATATCTCCCCTAGGTCGATATTCATAACCCACAAAGGCTACGGTAGCATAATAAGTTACAGAGCAAGCAACAGAGCCAATTGCGAAACTTATTGACCTATAGTAACCCTCAACTCGACGTTTGTGTTTACTAAAATCCCCATTTTACTTACGCGGTTCTGGGTATAATTTGATAAGAACAGTAAAAGATGGGTGGGAAGACCCTGGACATAAAAAGGCGAGAGAGCAGTAGAGAAGTAAGGTAAAAACGGGCAGGTAAGCCAGCACACAGGAAAAGCAAGGAGAGTTTAAATAAGTAGAGCACACAGTGAGAGAATACACCTTTCGGGAGCAGAACCCACAAGCTACCCTCTGAGCATAGGCTCCGTACAAACCAAAACAGCCAATTAGCGCATTCTCTATAGTAGCTCACAGGAAAAATTCTCTTGAAAGTGCGGGCTAGCATAATACAAGATCAGTGCACTGGGGGAAACGATCGAGAAATCATTATAGCCTACTCCCAAGTTACTTAGAAGTACGATGCTTAAGCCCCCCTCATATGAGAATGTCTTTCCGTCAACTAGTTGCACTGCTGAGGCTTTATCAATTAGCTCACCAGCCGGTTACAAGCCATCCAGTCTAAAATGGGAATTGGGCAGTACGGCTAAGGGTACAGTTGATCCTCCTTAATTAGCATTGTGCAAACCAATCAAGTTTTATTGTTGGAAACCCCAAGGTATATTTGAGAGCTATAGGGCTAGAGATTCCCTTGCTTGACCCTTCGAAATACAACACATGCAACGAAATTACTACAGACAGAATTGAAAATATACAAAATTTTCCCTGTCTCAAAAAATCCTTGTGCGATGTTGATCACGTTGGTATACCTTATCAGTAACCCTTCCGATGGACCCAAGTGTCTCATGATTTCCACTAGAAACATGAAGATGGATACAAGGATCCCCCCACATGAAGCCAACATCTATACAATATCCCAAAAGTATAGTTCATCCTTGACTCAAATGTGCAACTTCATAACAACATATTCACATTCCAAACCAACAATAATCAACTGGACGTTTGCAATGATAAGTCAGGGCAAATAAAATATGTTGATCTTCAACGGGCAGCGACCATCACACTTGCACACCCATTCATAACTATCAACCCAATATAATGCATAGATTGCCTACAATAGAGATCTTAATAAGTTCGAAGGATCCAATCCAACCAAATGGGTTTATTGCTTGCTTTCTTATAACTTTCCCGGGAGTTAGGAGACCGGGTAGGACAAAAGGATATTGCGTTGGCAACGGCAACTACGGATATGGATACGGAAACAACGGCAGCTACAACGACAGCAGATACGGCACACGGCAACTACAGCAGCTACAACGGAAACAGCCCTGCTCCTCATTGAGCCCCCCCTACCCCACGAATTACGAAACAAAGACATGCATGTCGGTTTTACTTCTGCTTCCTCGGACTTATAATTATTGCAGGAATTAAAGGATATTAAATTTGGGAAAGCCTGAGCCGGGAAAACTACAAGATACGAAACCCCCATGGAATTTAGCTGGTAGGGGGTTCGCTCGACTTCGTTTGACCTAAACTTGGTTTTACCACCTTGTACGTTAGACAGATATGACAGCAAGATACAGGCATCGATCTGCATCAACACTTTAGGCTTTCAGGAAACAATACTCATTCCACACCTTATTGAACCAATACCCCCCATAGCTCACATTTATGGGGCTGAGTAGCTCAAGAGCCAACGGGCGGATGATGTAGACGTGTTAGGTGCACCAATAGAGAAAAACATCTGCTTGTCGGGTTCTTAAGCTGCTTGCCGGGAGCAGTGACCAGAGAAGGTGTTTTATGCAAAAGTTGGCTACTTGCCGGGAACAGTAACCAGAGGTGTTGGATCAAAGGTGGGTGGGCTACTTGACACGGGTTACCACTTGCCTACTTGTTGGTTGTTGTTGATCGCTATCGCTTTCCTCCTTGAATGAATAGTTACCCTGGCAATTATTATCCCTCTTTGAACTCTTATAGAACATCTACCCTTGAGGACGGCGGCTAAAATGAGGATTTATTCTTAGGCTAATTCTTTTCCCTGCCTGCTTGCCTCCATCTTCGGAAGGAGCACTACTCGCTATCGTTTGCCCCATGAGGCGGGTTAATGATCACTACCACTTGTCCCCATGAGGAGTATAAAAGGATCACTAAAGCTCATGATACGCCCACACATTACCTAGCATACCTATATCGGAAAAGCTTACATGTTCGTTTACAACAGAATAAAGCATACCCGTTTAGAGCGTTTATCTTGGATAAACCATTATTTTTACCAGCATTGATGCCAAGCGTGCGTAGTACTTTCCTTATGGATCTACTACCCATAGCCCAGTAGTTGAGGTTAGGCAGGAAGAAGGAGGGACAATAATAAGAAAAACATATTGTTTTAGGTAGGTCACCAATTAGGTAGGAGTCCTTGGTTGATTATTAGTTCTTGTTTTTCCCCAAAGTGAGCATTCTTGCGGATGAATAACAGCCCACGTGAGGTGAGGCGGACCAACAGATGGATGATGTAGCAGGGTGAGGGGCACCAATAGAGAACAGGTATCTGCTTGTTGGGTTCTTAAGCTGCTAGCCGGGATCAATCAGCATAGGAGCTGGTGTCTGCAAAGGTGGATCGATAGAACGTTTACAACAGCTTGTTTATTTATGGTTAAACTAGTTGGTGAGGTGGATTCATTCACCCAGGACAGTCGCCCAGGAAGGAACATTATTCCCGCTTGTATAATAACGTCTATAATAAAGCTGAAATATATTATCAGATTTTCACTTTTATAAATGGCCTGGATCAGCAAAGGAAACATGTTCGCTTGGAACTTCTTTTTCAAACCCTTCTCATTAATGGATTCTCATTTATAAAAATGTTATTTTGATTTGTCTGAGGTTCGACAGAAGGAGAGTTCAACTAAAAGGAGAGGTTGCGAAGCACACTCGACTAAAAGGAGAGGCATTTTACCCATCAAACTGGATTTTATTCTCCATAAACTAGACCCCTTTACAACGTTTATCTATGATAGGTGGGACGGTATGGATGGATTGGATGGGATATGACTGGTAGTAGGTTTACAACGGACCGGACGAACGGCAGGCAGCCTTGAAGAGCTTGCTTTTTTGCTGGCTAGGTTAGCCAGCTGGCGGGGGAGCTGGATGGGATTAATTATAGAGCCTGCTGGAATAATTAATTGATAGGTTCGCTTTCGATCCAAATATGATGATTATGAAAGGAGGAGATTTAGGAAGCATGCTATAAAAAAATAAGTTAATAATGCACGGTTGTTTAATTACGTATATAACACACAATCTCATATTTATTACTGCCTTCGTTACTTGCTTCGAGTACTGGCTTATTAATTTACTGCTTGCCACCCGCATTCACCATACCCCTTGCCCAGCTATGCGTTACCTTTCGTTGATCCCCCGTACACAAAAGAGGAAGGTTCGTGCATGAACAATGTTACCAGGAAAGGAAGAGTAGTTGTTAGTGCCTGTTTCATTCCCACGTGAACAGGAATTAGGTGGAGGCGGTTCTTAGTGTTTTACCTGTTCTCAAGAAAATGTGCCCTGTTGTCCATACCCAAAATACCATTACCCGCAGTACGTGTTTACCAATTAGTCAGTGCCAGTCGATCATTGCCAATCAGATATGCCCGAAGGGACAGTGCAGTCGGTAGTTGTTGAATGAAGTCATAAATCAGTAGTAATTGCTGCGATGGAATACTCAGACTGGATGGCTGCTACGCTATTCAAATCACGGCTGTTTGAATAATCGAATGGGCTTGGCTCCAGGTTATTGAAAACATCCTCATTCGCTTTTTAATCAATAAAATCACTTTTGGGGGTAGGAAAAGGGTTAATCAATAAAATCACTTTTGGGGACCACTTCAATTATTGTATTCTTAATGAAACATGCCTTGTCCTCCTTCGACGGTCGTCGGGCAAGCGGCTCTCTTTGTACCTTCACTTTTAGGTCCCACAGCCTAAAATGAAGCGAGCTCGGGTTCGTAAACTCACCCCCTTTGCTCCTTGCCTGAGGAACCTTGCCTTCTTTCAATCCGCATGAAGCCGCTTTCCGTTGTATGCTTTCTGCGAGCCCCAACAGCCCTGTACGGGGGGGGCCCAACTCCCCTCTTGAACTAGTACCAGGATGCCAAACATTACACATACATGCATTAAGTGTTACCGATGGTTTTGTGTTGTGTTGTTGCCGATGTGAATGAGTTTTGTGTTTGTGAGTGAGGTGGTGCTTAGCTATTTGTGTGTGGGATATTTGCTTGTATAATGCAATCATTTTGACTATACTTTGAAACCTAAGCATTCATACCTCTTGGGGACCTCAGATTCTTACCTATGTATTTGAAACATACTTTTCCACCTTCTTTTTGACCCCCCCTATGCATCACACCTACTACTTGTTGGGAAACTCCCGAAACTCTTACTTTGGACCCTATGGCTTCATACCTACTACTTGGGAAAATCCTTACACTCATCCTTGGGTGGAAATAGACTTTGGAAATCAGACTTTGATGGGAATTGCCCTGATAACCTATACCTATAGCCTTGGGAAGTCAGACTTTTCAATATAGATTAACCTCAGCCTTGGTAACATTGGAAACTCATCAAATTCCTCCTTGGAAACAGCCTGAAACTCTGCCTATTACCTATGCCTTGGGGGGGACCTTAAACTCACCCGTACCCACAACTTTGTACGCTCCTTGGATGGGAAACTCTCATCAACCTTTTCTATTTGGGAACCATTGGACCTTACACTCAGCCTTCCTTTGTACCTCCTTGGGAGGGAACCTATGCATCTGACCTACTACTCGACATCATCCTAAAACTACTACCTTGGAACCTAAAAATCATGCCTATTGGGACTATACAACTCTGCCTCATCCTTCCTCACTTTACCTCAGTCATCAGTCTATGAACTCACCTATACATACCCTATTAAGTATACTTGACGACCCCTTCTTTCCTTACACCTTCCCTATAACACCTTGCCTTCCACAATCCCATCCTAAATCAAGTTTGACAAATCCTCCAAGGATTTATTCTATGGGAACCCTGTAAGGAGCACAATAGAAGACTATTCAAAACCTCCACAATGAACAATCACCAAATATGGCATAAGATCAGACTTGACATTAGGGAGACCCTACAAATTACCCAATGGTCAGAGGTGAACTGGAAATGCTAGGAAAACGAAGCAATCATCAGCAGAACTAGGAACTGAAACCCATCAGTTCCAACGAAAACATAATCTACATAAAACCCAAACCCTCCATCTCGGATAAATGGTCTCCCCCTCCGACAGGTTTCTGAAAATTGCATTTTTATAGGGCATCAAAAGGAAACTCTGTTCTAGTAGGATTTGGAGGTGCCATACGCAATGAAAGGGGAGAAATATAATGGATCTACGCAGGATCTCTGGGAGTTTAAAGCGACAATGCAGTATAACTCTTCGCTCTTGAATACGGGCTTCAGGTAGCAATCCAACAAGGTTTCCAGAAATTCATAGCTGAAGGTGACTCCCAACTAATTCTAAATTGGTTACAAAACTAAAACATGGCATTCCCAAAAAGAGACTATCCAAGAACTGGCACTTGGAAGAAGGACTGGAACAACTAGCACACTCCCTTCCTCATATTTTTGTCCTCATTCCATCCCATGTACACTGAACGGCCAACAAGGTGGCTGATCGCCTTGCCAATGAAAGAGTCAGCTGTTATCAGCAAGCATAGGATACAAAATAGTGTCCCAACCGGAACTTAAGGCTGGCTACTGACTGTTTTAGCCTCGCCAAGAAGGATCGCTACTCCCTGGATGGGGTGTTAGATGGAGCAAGCATTTGTGAAGACACCTGTAGCCACCAAGGAATAACGTGTGAGCTACCTGGTGGTGGGGAGAAGGTTCAAGGACTGCATGCTAATATAGATTGCCCAGATAATGGCACAGATGCAGATTAATGAATAAAAGACTCCGCCAGTTACGAAGCACATCGGAACCATGATGTCTGTAGTAAGGTCTCCTGGGTCACCAGAAAGGCAAATTATGGTATGGGATGGTGGTCTGAGAGACAAATGAACCCCGGTTCCTCCGCAGCAGGGGAAAAAAAGCAAGCTTGGGGAGGAAGAACATCTCTGTGTTTGCCCTGCTATGAGCGGGCAACCCGTCTTTGGTGTTGGTAATATCCTTAGTTGGAAGTTGGAGGGCCAAAGAAGATAAATAGAAGCACGTAATTATGTGGAAGGGCTTTACTTGTGCACGTTCATAAGGAGAGAGTTATGCCATCTTTATAAGCCCCCCCATCAACGAGAAAGAAGTAACCTTCATAAGTGTGAGAGATAAGTCTCCGCCATACCCCAGGAACGACTATGCACAGTGATGAGCGACGACTATGCATGCAGTGGTTGCTGCCAAACGAAGAAGAGAGGGTTAAAGTTGTTACCTTACAAAATAGCAATCAATAGAGTTCCATGGATTGATAAATAAATCTTCTGATGCTACTTAATACAGAAAAACTTATCATTTCATGTTTTGCCTTATTTAAAACTCCTTTTTTGAGGGTACGAATGGAAAAGAACTTTCAGGGAATCTAAGTAAGGACCCGTTCGGTGCTAACCTTCGTGTACTTCGGGAGAGTGTTGATTTATGGGTAAAACCTCCATCGATAAGCAAACCTAATTGGAAACACCTACCTTATTGGGAACATACCTGAATTGGGGAAACATACTCGCATCGAAATATCACTTATAGCGGGGACATACTAACTCATTGCGTAAACCTACCTGATCGGGAAGATACTAGATTGGGGAAATAATTCACCTCCTTCCTGTCTATGTCTCATGGGTGTGCTATTGGGAAGTCCTGCTGTCCTTCCTTCCTGTCTTATACAGGTGCTTTAAAGCTCTAAGGAACTGTGTTCCGTTAGGTTCAGTGCCTTTCCCGCTAGGATTTTTATCGCTATCTCTGAGTATGTATGAGAATGACTGTATGCCAATGCCCCTCCCTTTGATTAGTCCCATTGATTAGCTATATTCTCCATACTCCTAGGAAAGTAGAAAGCGAGCAATAAACTGTTCTTCTTTGCTATCCCGTGGGTCTTAAACTCGTCAACAACCTGCTTCCTGTTAACGTCGAGCTGGTAACACACATATAACGCAACTTCCTTCCTGGGATGGATAATTGCGAAGAGGTCAGCATATAGAATAACCTGCTTGCTTCCTGGGCGTGGACTGTAGTCTTCCGTCCGTTGCCCCACTTGAAGACCTACCCTGGCTCCTTACTTCCCGGGTGCAAGTATGAAAAAGCAAGCAATCCAATTACTTTCCTAACGTGCTAGGGAACTATTTTTCTATAGTGTATAGCGGGTGAACTCACTTGGTGTACTCACTTTACTTGGTGTCTTTCTTACTTATTGACGGGCGCCTTGCTTTACTTTACTTGGCTTGGCGGACTTCTCTCTGGCCGGTGGAAACTTGGAAGGGGTGTGACGTTGTATTGCTAACCTCCTAGTGGTTGCATATATTCGTTCGTAGCACCTCTGTATAGTCCCTGTTAGTAGAACCTCTGATAGCCTCTAATTGTTCAAAAAAGCACATAGCCCCTTTCCAGGGCATGGGGGAACTCCCTTTCTCGTGTATCTTGTGATGGAGTCCTTTTCTTCTCCTCTCCATTGGTGGGGGCCTTATTTCTCCTTTGGGTATGGGTATACTGGTGATGGGAGTATGTGTTAAGGTGACTTGGGTATCCAATGATGGGAAACTTTTCCCTCTCCCTTAAGGAAATGCATTTTATTAAGTAATAAATGACACTTTATGATTCCTGATGGATTTGGTTTGGTTCATCAAACCCTATAAAAATGATGATGTGAAAAAGGAGCGGAGCCGCTTGTCCTTCCGAGGGCAAGGCAAAATGCCAAATGACAAGGTTTTGCAAATATGTCCCCAACTTGCACAAACAACATGGAGGACATAATTCTATTCGGGAATGGTTCTTTGACCATGTCTCCTGAACAATCTCAGTACATATTGCATAAGAAAAAAACATACCCATTCGTGAGAATAGGATGGTCCAGTATTACTTTAGGCCCGCCCAAAGTGGTTCAGTCTTTTTTGGGACTTACTTCCACACAGTAAAAAAGAAATGGGGAACACAGAGCCCTTCATACCTTTTGCGTAACTGAAATTCATGCTAGCTTACAAACAAGCAAGCTAGCGTGAATTAATGTGAGTGATACGAGGATGCACACTAACACTGGCACACTGGGTCGGTTGCTATAGACTGAGACATGGCAGCTTCGAGCAAGTCAGGTAACCAGCAGTCCCAGCCTAATTCCCAGCAGCTGCGCAAGGAGCAGTATTCCCAGCATTAAAAGCATTATTTCCAGCAATTCCAGGATCATTCCCATCAACACCAGTTGAAGCAACATAAATTGAATAAGGAGCCGAGGGTGTTCACCGAGGGAAAATGAGGTTTAAAGGTATCGGAGAATAGCTAATTTTTTAATATACAATCTCTGAACCAGCACTGGCAAGGGAGAAATGAGCAACCCGTTCGGTATAATTACGTTAATAATATTAGCAGTTGAGCACATAGGAAAGACAGAATGGGAACGGGAATGGAGTAACATGGCCAATTAGTGAATACGGCTCCAGCTTGGATGCGTTGCTAGATCTCCAAAACCAGAACCAAGACCAAGCAAGAAATAAAGGGAGGAAAGGAGGTTCCCCTTCCTTCGCGGAGCTCTTTGAGGGGCAAGGAACGGTTACACCTTAGAAGGCCTTACTGTAACGTGTCAGGACCTAATAGAGTGATAGGCCTTATGTCACGAAGTAGACACCTGGCACACACAATAGTCATTTACAAATGCCGGCCTCTAGGGGATTCTCTCTCCGCCTAGTTACCGAAATGAAACGAGGCATTAAAAGGGAGGAAAGCTAGGTTACCCCCCTATAAAGTAAAGAATCCTTGGCGCTAGCCCTTACTAAATAGATCTATTTTACTATAGATGCTGCCCCATCCATGCTTGTTTTAAATGCTCTAGTAGGGGAGCGAATACAATAAATCCTTTTTTTCGAGCCGTATATTCGCACTTGACGGGAATTTGATCGACTTATTCCTTATCTTCCTCTACTTGCCATAACATCGATGGAACAAACAATCAGATTAAATATACATTACATTTTTATACATTCACTGGTCGGGCCTTGGCCTTTAGCTCCGCACTAGGAATTAATACAAGACATTTCCATTTATGACACACGAGGTCATTTATAACTGGACTCCCGTCAACATATCCATGTATACATAATTCGGTCCAATACACCCAAAGGGTAAAAAACGGGATATTACACATTAGGCTGGAAGGATATGCAGGAAAACTTTATAAAAGCATTCTCCTTTTACCCTACAGAAGATATGTTTGCACCAACAGTTCAGGATATAAGGGACATTATTTAGAATTTGACTTGCCATAGTTAGTACAATGATCAATAGTAAAGTTTCAACAGAACATCAACAGGACATCAACAGACCTACTCCTTCTACAAGACATAACCAGACCTGTTTTAAGCATCTTTCCGAAGATAAAATGGTTTATGCAGATTTTGCTCAACAGGCAGAGTACATGGCAACCAACGCTACTAATTGTGAAGCCATCCGGCTTTGCAAGTTATTAACAAAGTTGACAAGTCAGAGTTTGAACACTACTGTGATTTACTATGATAATCAAAGTTGTATCAAACTCTGAGAATCTAGTGCTCCATAATCAGTCCAACATATTGAGCACCATTACATAATAGATAAGATCCAAAATGGACCAGTGGTTCTTCAATACATTCCTACAGATCAGCAAGTTATAGATATCTTAACTAAGCACCCAGCAAAGGGGAAGTTTGAGATGTCCAAGGAGATGCTTGGAGTTGTGGAGAACACTTTCCTCGCTAAGGATTATTAGTCTTTACCTATGTGTACCTCGAACTATGTTCCAGCTATGGCACCTTCCTCTTTTAGCAAAGTAGACAACAAAGACAGTATGCCCTCCTTCAACAGTTTCGTACAAGAATTACCAATTGGCACATTGTTGTGTATGTGTCTAGATTCATTGTACCTTCTATTATTCCTAGTATATAAAGGAGAGGCAAGGGGCACCACTGCGGTGGTTCGAGAGATTTGGTTTTTAGCATGAATATTATCCAGTAAAAGTTGGAAGAACATGAGGATGGTGGAACACAAACACCCCAGACGTTGTTTATCTTGTGAAGCCTTGGAGCTAAGATTAATTCTGAGGAGGCATAATAGGCTTCTTAATGACAATCAGGTAGCATTTTCTAATGTGAACAATAGGGTCTCTAATCAAGAGGAAGCACAGAATTCAAGGAAAGCAAAGCTATTAGAGATTGTGACCCAACAGAAAAGACGGATTTATAAATTCGAACCTGACTGTGGTATGCTTTATCAATTGATCCTGGGGTTTGCTAAGAGCACTCAGTCTAAGGCATCAGACCCAAGGATATATATTGGGCCTATCTCTGATATGGCAAGAGGTGAAGAAACAATCCAGCAAAACCAAGAGATGGAAATGAAGCCTATGGACCAGGAGCTCAACCAAACAACATAAGCCATGCAAGAAGCCCATAGTGGGCATGCTTTTCTTTGATTTAAAGTTCATCTATGTATTGCAAAACAAATTTAATTCTAGGCCAATCTTATAGGACTTATACTAGTAGGCTTCTTTGGTATGCTTTTGAAATAGTTAGAACAATTAAATCTTTAAGCAGTCATTTTTCATTTTGAACTCTAAAGGACTAACTTCTAGAAAGCCTCTTTTTGTTTTTATTACTATGTTGCACATCGAGAGAGAGCTCGTCACTAGGCTACTCATCGAGAGAGGGCTCGTTACTAGTCTGCTCATTTGAAGAGGGTTCATTACTGGACTACTCATTGAAAGGGGACTAATCACTGGCTACATATCCGTGTCAGATGATGGAAGGCTATAAGAAACCTCTAGAAAAGGAGAGGGCCCTAATGAACAAGTAGTCCCATAAGTCCCTGGGGACTGTCCAATAAGTGCGGAAGAGCAGCTCAGATAAGTTCTCCCCACGGTGGACCGATACTCGATGAAGAGGTGGAAAGATCCACTACAACCAGCTAGGAGTTATAAAAAAGTAACCCAGCTAGGCAAGAAGACGCATGTTCCATAGATACATGCCGACAATCATCACTTGAACCATCGTTGGAAACAAGTGACGGTAGAGATCCTAGAGGACCATGAGGAAAAGGCTCATCAAAGATATCCTCATGATGCTCAGTCACACGGTGAGTAGTGGGGTCATAGAGACGAGACCCTTAAAAGTAATCACCTCTGCAGAAGTATTTCCAAAGTATTATTTATATACGTAATTACGCTCATTGTGGAGTATTTCACGTAACACCTCTCCCCCAGCCTGAGATAATTTATGGATGGTAAGGTCTTATATCTTTCGCGTAGCCGAGGCAGGCCAGAAATCCTTTCCCGTTTCGGTACTTAATTAGCATTGACTCCAGCCAGGCATGCGCCCATCCATGACTCAGCTACGCATATCCAGCTTGTAATGCGCATACCCATTACTGAGGTAGGCATAGTAACGCATGATACGCATACCCAGCTAGGTGGGCATACCTACCCTTACGCATACCTAGCGAGGTAGGCATAGCAACGCATGACTGAGGTAGGCATATGGAGGACTATAAAGATAGCCGAAAAGTGAGATTGGAGGTTCGCGTTCATTATATGTCTACATCGCCGATAAGTTTTTGGCGATATAGTTTTTTATTTCTAAGGGCAAGAGAGAGAAGCTACATCATATATAAGCTACATCTTATATAATATAGTTTACTAGGAGAGCTAGTAGAGCTAGGAGAGAGAGCGATCGAAGCTTTACCTTCTGAATCTCTTTGACGGGAATCAATATGGGAGCTGGTCCTATTCCAGAGCTCTGCTCAGGCTTTGGGGGGAATAAATATAGGCTGGTCCTGTCCCTCGTCTTACAAGGTCCTGAGGAAGAAAGTAAAGCGCAGGTAAGGTCCTGCCCGCTTGTGTATATTCAGCCAGGGCCCTCTATCTCTCCAAATACACAAAATCAATAAGGGGAACTCCTTCAAAGAATGAACAGGCCAACTCTTCATTCGGCAGAGATTGAAAGGAAGGCAAAGAATTCACCTTTCAAGATCCTTCATGCATGAAAGAAATAAGGAAGGGGTTGGGATAAAATCTGGGTTTACTTTCTGGCGGGATTGGGCATGCATAAAATGCCCCCTGCTTGCAGGCAGATGGCATTCGTCAAGCATGACCTGCCCCTGACTTGCCTGATTTGGGTTTAAAGTAACTCACTTTCAAATGGCCCAACCAAAAAGACATAAAAATGCCTGCCTGAAACACTGCTCCACGGAATCAACCCATGACCTTACTAAACTAAAGTGGAACCAACCCAACCAATGCTGCAAGACCAATAAGAACCAACTCTTCAAAAGGTTGATCCTGATCAATCTCACCTCACTCCCCTAATAAATGAACTGTACTAAGGGTTTACCCCGAACTCACTAAGGCGCTTGAAGGATCCCTTCCTTAAGGAAGGCCGGCACAGGACCTCCCTCTTGACCTCGAAAGACCAATCCCAACCTGCCTGTACGAAGGAAGGGTTGATCCCGACCTGTCCATACAAAGGTGCAATCAGAACCAACCCTGCATGCATGTAAGGCGGCCGGCGCGATACTCTTCGAAAGGTTGACCGGACCAACCTCAGCACTTACTTTAAGGAAGGACCAACCCTTCTATTTTTTCCCCTCAAAGCTTGCCTGTGCCTTACAGCTTTATTTAAGTAAGGCGCAGGACCCTCACTGAACTCAAGGTTGTTACCTCGAAGGCTCACTAAGGTTTTTTTTCTCTTTCAGGACCATTTGATTGAAAGGGGTTATCCTTCCTTACGAACGATTTAAAGAGGCTAGCGCAGTATTGGAGTTGACCAGCGCAGGACCATATTAAGTACATGGTCGGCGCAGTATTGGAGTGAACCGGCAAGCACACACAATTGGCTAATCGTAGGTAAACCGGCTAATAAGGATAGAGTCATATCTCCCCGCAACTCCTGATAAAATATTAAGACTGCCGCCGTGCCGTCCGTAAATAAAGTAGTCCTCTTTTTCACTTGATCTGCTCATAGGTGTTAAAATGGGAGGGAGTACGGACATGAACCTGGCGCTTAGTCCTTCCTGTTAATCTCGCTCGGGCCACACACAAATGGGTACTTCCTCGAACTCATTAACCTTTCTTTCCACGATTGAAAACTCCCATAATACTGAACTCCCAACCAGTTAAATACAGCTTTCCCCTATATCTCGGAATACATAGTGGTTGAAGTGAATATACTCGTAATTAATATGCCACGATGAAGAGGTAATGCAGCTGAGTCAACTTCATTCATTGTTGGCACGATGAGCCCTGATGTGTGTGTGTGGCTAATCGGCGAACAGCGAACCAGGCAGGATAAAATCAATTACATGCTCGCTATACTATAGTGGTTAATTGCACTGCACCGAACCAAACCGAACTAAACTAACTCACAGACGAACGGAGAGAAGGAAGACTGGGAGGGCCACCACTTCCTCTTTGCTTCCACCCGCATAACTGAATACTCTAAAAATGGCGAACCACTCTCTCCCTCTGGGGGGGACAGCGTTGTAAGGATCATTCACGGCTGGCAAAGGTCATTCCCCTCTCTCCAAGGTGGGTGAACGAAGAACCAACTGCATAGAGCCTTTCGCATTGGGGATCTACACGCATGGTAGTTTAGCTCTGACCGAGCGTCGGGGGAACGCGATTACTTACTAGGAATCCTCGACTGGAGAGATTCATTCTGGCAAGTGCTCCCTCTCTCCACTTAACTGGGGCTGCTGTGGTCCCCTATTTTCTATATAAAGCCCACGCATAGTCTTATTAATTCTCCGTGGGCCTATCCGTGATCCATCCAACCTGCTTGGGTCAACTTTTATCGTATCAACGAACAAACAGTCTGGGTTGGAGACCCTATTGTGCGCCTTCGAAGCCCCATTGTGCCTGTGGCATAGAGCATCTCCTAGTGAGGGTTAGTAATACAAGATCCGTGAATGAAGATGATAAGATTATGCTCCATGCGGGGTGGAGCAGCGAGCAAAGGAAACCAACTTCCTAAACTAAAGCGGAGACTGTCTATTTATCGCTGGCACTATCACCTAGTTCTGAGCCAAGTGACGTAACCTATTCCACAACCGAGGATATTAGTCTGATACAATATCTTTCCTTACCTAGTTGTGGTCTGGCACATGAGTCACCAGCTCCTATCGACAAATATCCATCCCCTCCACTATTAGCAAGGTCACTAATCCTATCGACAAATATCCATCACCTCCACTATTAGCAAGGTCACTAACCTATTGAATGTGCTTACTCTTAAACGTGCCCAACTATCGTTTCTACCCCTCTCGTTCCCTTTTTCCCATTGTCCATCGGTTGTGGGTGGGAGCCCTGGCTACATGGTGTTTCTTCTATTATACCTCGTATCCATATAGAATATGTTATGCTAGCGTACTTCCCTTACCATTGGGGTTATTCTGTAAATTCCAACTGCGTTGACATAACACTCTTCAACCTCGATCTCCCACCACAAATACGACAAAATGGTTAGGACATATAGCTGGGAAACAGACCTGGATCCAATTTAGGCGAGATAAACGGGCCGAGTCGTCGAAATCGGAATAGGGAAGAAGGGGGCCCCGCTTGGACTTTCTATTTATTCCCCCTACCAAATCCCCAACTATAGATCCAGGGTTTCCATGAGCTTCTTTGCCTAGCAACCATAGGTAGGAACAGGATCCGGTACTTACTTCTATGGCTTCTATAAGCAAGCAAGTTAGAAAACTAGTGAGGTGCTTACAACTCGAGCGTACTAGTCTCAGGCTCAGGTCTAGATGCCTGAGGAACGAGCTTAGATAACTGCCTCGTTGGTTGTGGGTGGAATAATTATAGGAGTCAATGCCTCGGATTAGGGGATGACCCAGACACAGATGGATCAAAACATACTTCGCTAGCATGAGTGAAGCAGCTCGAGTTAACGGAGCTTGTATTTAACCAGCCCTTTTCTTCGGCTCCGCATTCAGTAATAGTTGTTGCTAGCAACGAACCAATAGATCATTAATAACCTCTAGCTGTTTAACCCGTGTCTCTCCACTTGATAGAAGTATATATGGCGCCCTGACCCCCTCTTACTGGGATTCTATTTTATTGATAGGGCACCAACGTAATGAATAATAAGGCTGAATGACCTGTTGTTAACCCAGCTAGTAGTTAATTGCTAGGATGAGTTCGTTAGAGTTGTCTTTTAATTGTGCTAAGGATCGAGCAGCCGACCAAATGACGTTGTAGCTAGGATGAGTTAAGCAGCTCTCGGAGTTAGCTGTTGATGTACCGGTTTGACAGTGATCGAGTTTGCCTGTACCACGACGTTATTGGTGGTGACAGAGACGAAGATCTCGGCCAGACCAATCGGGTGGTGAGACTCCTAACGAATAGATGCCGGTAGACTCATACCAAATAGCATAGATATGGCTTATGCGTAGATGGTTGTGGGTGGGAGTATATAGTTGGGATATGCCGGCTATGTTGGGCTCCTGGCACCTTGCTCACTCCTTGCCCTATAAAATAAACTGATTATTTACCTTTTATTAGGTCGGACCTTGCCAACTTATTATTTACCTAAAGAAGGGGAAAAATAGTACCTTGTTTCTTCGCTCAATTCGTTATCCTTTGTTTATAGTTAGTTCTATAGGGGCCGCCGCCCGCTATTAATTAGTTGTCCTTGCTACAACATAGCCAACTACGTATCCATCTAACACTAAGGCTATGCCTACCCTGACCTCTACCTTGGCTATGTCTACCTTGAGCTCCATTACTTCCTATACCACACTTTGACTCAGAATGTTGGACCAACTGCGATGGTTTCATTGAGGGAATTTTACTCCTTCTTTGATCGACCCTTGCTTTTGTCCAGCGGTTACTTACTTCGATTAGGATCTTTACGCTGTCTTCCTGTGATCATGACATGGGGTGAGTGAGGTTTATATTATAACACGGAGATCCCGACGCTTCCCACCAGCCATTCAATTTGTTTTACTACCGGCATCTGCCAAACCTATTCTTACGCTTGCAAAGACGCTTTCTATCCCCGCAAAGGCTTAATCTCGTATGTATACAAGGCCCACCTTGTAATCAAGGCATTTACATCTTCGCGCACCCACCACTGGAATTTTCCGTTTCGGTCCGGACGGGATCTTAACGTGGTTTTATCTATGACATTTATATATTTATGCACCCACTATTGGACATAGAGTGAGAGATGTATGCACTTACCATCCATTGAGAGATGCGCCTACCACTGGACATTTAACGCGATTCGGTCATAACATTGTTATCTTTACCCACCAGCGATTCAATGCGATTGACTGCCCGCCCCTTTACCTGTGCTAAAGTCTTCCCTTGTAGTTTCACTTTGTAGTGGGGCATAGATATTGATCTTGACACGGCTCACTTTTTGTGGGGCAAACCAATCGACTATAAGCACCAGAATAGTCTCTCCCTCCTAAGGTACCTTCTATTACTAACGAAACTTGCGAGGGTTCTACGCCTGCAAAGGCCGTCCCAACCAAGCCAGAAGAGCAGTGGATCAATTTATCGCTATAGATCCCTTATGAAAGCACTGGAAAAGCAGGCGAAAGGGCGTGCGTAATAAAAAGGGGTGATTCGTAAAGAAAGCAAATAATAAGTGGTGTTATAAATCAGAGAACAACAAGAAAGGGTAAGGGGTCAGATAAAAAGGGAAGTGCGAGGACTCAACCAACCATCCATCCTTCCAACCTAAAGGGTAGTTTCTGTCTGTCCAGTTCCGAATGCCCACTTACTTATTGGGTAGGTCCAACAGAAATAAGGAATCAGCCTGTAACTAGGAGCCTTCAGCCCAATCAGGTCCAACAGATAGATGCTTCTTTGGACTTTCCCTTCTCACCGGAAGCCATTCAACAACAGAAACCTTTAGTCAGAAAGAGCCACGAGCCATGAATAAGAAGGAATCCTTCACCTTGAACCTTTCAACAAGGGCCTTTTGCCTTTCACCAAGGGACTTGAGCCTTTAGCCCCTCAACAGAAGGAAGCCAAGTTCAACAAAAGACATTTGCCAAGGCCACAAAGCCTCACCTAACGCAGGGAGGGGATTACCAGAAGCAGAAGCCTAACCTAGCCTACCACAATAAGCCTAACTTAAATATATTTACTTACGTTGAATCACCGTTTGAGGAGCAGAAGAGGCCAATTGAGTGAGGTTGAGCAGCTGGATGAATTTTATTCTGCCCACCGGGAGATGAGGAAGGAGTTTGATTGAGGAGCCGGGTTAGTAACCACTATAACAACAGAGCCAATCTTCTGCGAGGGGTGGTAGGAGAGAGCCTTTCACCTTTAGCCTTCAGCCTGAACCATTGGCCTTCAGCCAAGAGCCTTTAACCTAGGGCCTTTAGCCTAACCATCAAGCCCACCATAAGCCTACGACACTAGACCAGACCTCAGGGAAGAGGGGATATATAGAATCTTCTGGGAAGAAAGAAAGAAGCTTGATTTAGTCTTACGGGAAGGAGCTAGAGCCATTCAAGGAGGGGCTTTAATCTTCAGGGAGGGGAGGTTGCTTTTTTATGCCAAGTTATTTAGATATTTATGGACAGTTTTTGGGCAGGCACAAAGTTTGCTTGGAAAGAATATTTAGAATAACTTCTACATTGGGTTCTTATTTAGCAAAACTGGGGTTTTGGCACTTAAAGTATGAGAAGAGAAAGCCAGCCGATGGTTAAGAGAACATGGATTGGTAGTAGAGGGAAGTCCAGAGATAGGGATGGAGAAAGGTGGGATGTCCAGAGGATCGGAGGGACCAACAAAGGAAGTGCAGCAGGTAGGCAAACCTGTTCAGACTGATGGATCGGAGAAACTGCAGTGGGAAGTCATGACCGAAGAGAATTTTGATTGACCAACAGAAGAAGAGATGATCATCGAGCCGCAAGATGGTGAGGCACTCAACGACATGTTCCATCTGTTTGAAGGAGAAGATGTGGGAGCAGCAGACATGATACAACCTGGAGGTAGTGGAGCCAGTCCAGAACAGTCATCACCCCCTGCGCATCGTAAGATAACTGAGGTAATTGTTAGTCTTTTTTCTAGTTTTTATTTAAAAGCACCACCTAATAGTAGTTCCGGAAATACTAGTGGCGGACAAAAAAGTACAGGGGGAAGTATCGGTGTTGGTGGAGGGGNGTCTTTTTTCTAGTTTTTATTTAAAAGCACCACCTAATAGTAGTTCCGGAAATACTAGTGGCGGACAAAAAAGTACAGGGGGAAGTATCGGTGTTGGTGGAGGTGCGACTTTGAGTTTGAATCCTAATTCGAATGGTGGAACGAGCCTGGTCATTCAACCATGCCCATAGGGTTTTCTCCTTGTTAACGATCAGACCGACAATATGGCTGGAGTGGCTGCTAGTACAGCATTGCGCCTTCTCGAGTTATCGGGGAAGGGTGAGAGTGATGCGGAAAAACACTGGTTCCTATGTGAGTCGATCTGGAGAGAAAAAAGGACCACTGCTCTAGATGCTAAGCTTGTAGAGTTCCAAACCATATTGAGGGGTTGGGCTCTGCAATGGTACATTAAATTTGTACAGACCAATCCCCCAGGTACTGCCAAAACCCTGGATGAAGTAAAGACAATATTTATAGCCAAGTTCCAAATGCCTAACTCGGAGAAACAGAGCTACGCCGAACTAAAGGAGATAAAGCAGATCATTGGTTAGAGTGCTTGGGAGTACGATCAGTGGTTCTGCGACCTGATCAGTAGACTATCTTATCTTATTCATGAAACCCAGCATAAAGAATGGTTCATTCAGGGCCTTTTGCCTTTGACCAGATTGTCGTTGATGCAGTAGAAGTGGGCCACGTAATAGGAATCCTTGGTCCAAGCTATTAAGATAGAGGCCATGAATGGATACCCTGGGACTACCCGAGCAAGCGTTGTGGCTATGCCCTCGACTAGCGCAACTCCCGAACTTGAATAGTTCCAGTCCCAGTTGTCAGCCTTTACAGAACAAATATAGGGGATGAACAGAACCAAGGTAGGGAGAGAATAGGTCTGACGCATAGTATGTAAAAGGGAGGGACATACTGCTAATGATTTCCCCTCACCTAAGGACCAAGGTTGCGGCTCCCAACCCAACCCCACCACCCAACAGCTTTCCAGGCCACCTGGCCAAATAATATTGTGAGATCTACAGAGCCTATGGGCATCCCCCATAGCTTTTCCCGATGCTACAAAGGTACACTTTTGCCCCTGCGAAATTACTCTATGATTTCTGTCGAGCAAATACCCACAACACGAAAAACTGTCACACTTTGTAGGAACTTGTGGAATGATTCGAGAGAAGTTCCTTACAGGTGGAAGAAACCAGTAATGGCCCTGCTGAAGGATATGGTGGAGGCTATAGAGGAGGATATGGAGTAGGTTATTAAGGAGGACGAGGTGGTGGAAAAACAAGCCCTGTACGGTGTTACAACTGTGATGAGATAGGTAACATCTACAGAGATTTTCTCAACCTAAAAGAGTTCGATGCGGCCACTATAGGAACACGGGTCATGCAACAGAGGATTGCCCAGATCTATTGGCAAAATGGGACACAAGGACGGAGGGCTCGCCCGACCATTCAATTTGGCAGGGGGGTAATGCTATGAGATCCTCAAATGGTACAAGTTATTTTAACTATCCTCAGGTCTAATAGATATCCAATTGCCTTCCATCTACGGCCTTTGAATTCATATACCACTAATAACTTATCCATTTCCATCTAGTCGAATCCATAGTGATGAGGTACTAGGTTCCATATGCAAATGATGCCTCAGGATTTTATTTATGGTAATACTTTGTTGGGCAGTATTTTATGCAAGGAATGTAACAGGTCTAAAATTGTAAACTTCCATTCTATATTCATTTCTTTACAAATGTAGGGCTCAAAACCCTGCCTCAACCATTTGTAGTTCTTCCTCCAATAAAAGAACCATTGCAATTGTTTCCTCTTCCATATCTGATTGCTCATCCTTCAACATTGATAGGGTTATCTTCCCATTGACCCAATGCTCCTCTTGATTCTCAGGTTCCAGAGCCATCGTAGTTACTTCCTCTTCCGCACTTGGTCAATTTTCACGGGTGATTTATATAGGTTTAGTACACTATAAACCCATTGCTCCATTTCTTCTTGTGATCTCAGTCAATGAGGGTTAGAACAATATGTGTTATTATGTGTTTATTAAAGAGTGAACGTCTGATGCACTCTGGCTGGAAACCAAGATCCCGCAGACGTACCGCCTCGCTGAAGTGAGGCAAAACTGCGTTAAAAAAAGGGGGTTATCTTAGTAGGTAAATAGCTGTCATGGAAAAAACCTTGGAACGTTTCTTTCATAACCTCATGGAATAGCTTGGGGATAAAACAGATCTAAAAGTGCAAGTGCCCAACATAGTGTAGGCTGATAAATATGATATGACTATTCATAGTGCCAACCCGAGCCCATGAATGCTCAAAGCTCAGGTAATTGATCCAGTCGGTATATAAAGGGTGGTTAAGACACTAGGTTGTTAATATAGGTCCTTCCTTCCCCATAAGGTTTTCCCGCAGGCAAAGGTAATATGAATGTTCAAAGTGCCCAAGCTCTACCCAATATATAAATTCTGGGAGTAGTTTATCAATACAAGAAGGCAGTTCTGACGATCCAACTCCTACAGACAGGTTGTTTCTGTGCCACCTCCCATCTACTGAAATTCCATTGTTCTAGTAGTAGGCATAGAAAGGGTAAATACAAATGAATGGTCTAAGTGTCTGTCGTATCAAGTAAGAATATATAAGCAAGTATGTTGTTGAATGCCCGCCCTGCCCGTGAATGCTCTGTCGAACGCTGGTCCAACAGCTCCTCCCTCTATTTGAAGCTCGTCCAATCAATGCTTTAAGTTCAGTAGGTAATGGTTCCGGTCTGGGTGGTAAACACATTGATAGCATGCACATGAAGTAAAGGCAATAGTTCCAAAGGTAGTTCGAAGGATTCCACAACTTAGCTGTCCAACTAAATTAATGCAATCAGGCACTTCAAGTGAGGTTGTTTGGGGATGGGAAGCACTGGAACCTTCTCTTCTTCGTTGTCCGAAGACGCTAAGGAAGCTGTGGCATATAGAGGTTAGAAAAAAATGCTAATAAGAAGTGAATAGAAAAGATCCCACTCGATAGATATAACGTATATGAAGCTCAAGGCAAGTGTTGTATCAAGAAATAACATAATAAAGATAAACCTCGTTTGTCGGGGGTTAAAAGGCATATTCTTCATTTGGCTTATCGAACTCGATTTTGGCTTGAGCCAAATAGCTGAGTTCCTCCCGGCAAGTTCTGAATGCTCAGGAATTTATTTATTGCCCGACCGCTTCGCTCCTCGCCCGATCTCAAAAGTATGGGGAAAACAAGGTGCGGAGCCGCTCGTAATTACATATATAAAATCTAGGAAAGCACATGCACGCGCTAATTGCAAAACTTGCTTCTCGTAGTTAAGGCTCTTTCCTGTGCAACCAACCCACTTCCCTTCCATGAATTGTGTAGGCTTCAAAAGTGAATAGCAATGTTCTGCCCACCTAAGCCTGTCCATCCAATAACAAAGGGTTGTTGTTGTATAAGTGAAGTCTGAAATAGATGTTAGTGAAGCAAGTGGATCAGAACAGTAAAGTAAAGGCAAATAGGGAAGAAGGTCTAAATAGCGATAGTGGTACCCCAGCCCAGTACAAATATTTAAGCAATTGTTGTTGAACGCTCGTGCACCAATGCTCTAAGTTCAGGTAAGTGAGCCTATGGAAGGTAAATCGTAAAGGTGGTATAGCATATGCAGTTGTGTATTATGTATGGTGATATGGCTATGACTACACTACTGGCAATGACTAGAGCTTATAGCTATTAGACTGGCTATGACCTTAAGGCTGCTGCTTATGACCCTTCTGGCTATACCACCTTAATAAGTAAAGTACATGCACACTTTTAAGAGGAGTTCATACTAGCCTTTACAAGCTCTACTATATAAGCCTTAGTCTTTATTGCATATTCAGAGATTACATCTTATAGTCTCCATTCATTGAAAAAGATCTGGATCTAATTCCACTAGCTTTATTACTCTGAGAAACAGGGTTAAAGTGCATATCTACGTCCTGGCTAATCTCCTCTCCTTTTTAAAAATAGGAGAACACCTATGAAACCTAACCAGCATACCTCATATTGGCCGTATCTACTCTACCTGAACCTATTCTCCCTGAGCTCCAGTACTTGCCATGAACAGAGATACTAGATCTCTTTAACATATGATATAGCCATATCTAAGTTTTTTGCTTTATATATGATGTCACCATATCTACTCTACCTGTTACTATACGATGTTTCCATGTCTAACAGAGCAAATATAATAACTCTAGTAAAGACGTAGATATATGATGTTGCTATGGAGACGTTATTTTACTTGTCTCTAGATTTTAGTCCAATTATCTCTCTATAACTTTTATCTTTCCCCTGAAACTTGCATGCACCCTAGAAGTGCAGCCCGGGTTGTTGGCCGGAGACACTGCCATTTCTCTACTAGATCTCTACGTCGTGTCACAAAATCCTGCTCTCTCGTGCTCTGGGACCTCCTTAATAACGCTCTGTTTATTCTCTCCACACGTCCTGACTCACGCTCCTAAATCCACGTAGATAATCTACGCTCTGTTTATTCTCTCCACACATCCTGTGAATCACGCTCCTCTGGTTTATTCTCTCCACGTATATAATCTACGCTCTGTTTATTCTCTCCACACATCCTGTGAATCACGCTCCTCTGGTTTATTCTCTCCACGTATATAATCTACGCTGTGTGCTTCTAAAAGTGCATTCTCCAAAAAGCAAGTTTGGTATTCGTGGGGCGAAAAAGGAGCTGCTCGACCTAAGGAGAGGAGTTTATCTGGTCGATCCGAAAAACCTTTGCTAAACGGGGCGAGGTAGGAGCCCACTAAATCTTAATATAGTTAGCCGCGTATTTTTCTAAATAGAAGATGGGTGTTTGGGGAGGGATTCAAAGTAATATTATCTCCATCTGGGTTATATAACTATCTATTGTCAATAGGAAGGAAACTCGCTTGATGAATTTACTAATTACTAGCACCTTTGGCCTGGGCACCTTCATCCTCACTCAAGGGAAGGCAAGAAACTTGGAAACATTTTCAACCCCGTATGTAAGAAAGAAAAGATCGTGTTTGGGGAGTTCGAAGGCGTCTTGTTGGTATGGTTCATGATGTGAAAAGATCGAGTAGGTCGAGATAATATATCCTCAGGCATTTATAGAAAGATCGACGCAGACAAACAGGTATCAGGGCAGGCGGAAAGGTCGAAGCGGATAGAGAAGCAAGTAAGCCCGATTCTTCATTTATTTTATCCCAGCCGGGGTTTTTTGGACCAGCCATATAGACAAAATCATCACACACAATAGGGAAGGTAAGTCATCAGATAGGGAGAGCAAGGCAAGCAAGCGATATCGAACCGTGATAAAAATAGGCGCCATGGATGTAACATACAGAATGAATGAGGTTACCTATGAAAAAGGATAGTTTTATAAGCCAGATGGGGTATAGTGAAACGATGGGTACCCCAGGGTAACTTCCTCAGTTGGACACTGACTTCTGTGGTCAATGAGAGGATGTATCTCATTGCTCCATCCTCCATACGTGGCCTTTTGGTATATTATCCATGGATGGCATAAAGTTTCAATATGGCGAGTTGAGTTGATGGAGTATGTTGGACCATGCTATAGCTATGGAGATTGGTTGAGGCTGGTCCAACATACTCCAAGTATGCGGAGATATGCAGTTGCTGCAAATTATATACAGCTGAAAGATAACAATGAAAATAAAGGAGCAACTGTGTATATAGATGGAAGGCCAAAGGCATCGGAAAATATTGCAAGGCTAATAAAAAGTACAAGACCAGGGAAAACAATAAATAAACCAAATTGCATTCTTAAGTAGCGTGAGGAAAATATAATAATATTTGTATGTGCTATGAAAACAATAGTGGCAGGTGATGGGTTGTTGTTTGTGGATTACGATTTGAATCCAGTCGATACAGGCACTGCGATTAGCCGGGTACAAAAAGAATAAATCTTTTCAAAGAAAGAAAATAATAAGCACTCAACTGAGGTACGAAGGAGAGGCCCTACGGGTCATCGATGGGGGTACGATAGCTGGGTAATGAAGGGGACATGCTATTGGCATATAATTTAGTTGGAACTCGCTCTTCTGGAAGATGCAGACATAAGCAAGCTTCCAAACCCATACCAATTTTGTTTTTTGGGGTAAGGGACCTTCTTTTTTTATCTTCTCGCTCAGCCTTCTTATTTAGCTTAATTTACTTATAACGAACGAAGCCGAACCGCTCGCTTTAGATCGGACCTTCTATATGTTATTTATACATTTAAACACTGCCCTTATTTACTTTTAGGGAATCACCTCCTCGCCTGCCTACACGATTAATTAATATAAGTGGGTTGCACAGTAAATAAAGGAACAACCCATATTGGATGGATTTTAGGAACTGCCCAAATTAGGAACTACAGCCAGACGGCTGAGCTTATCCAGCATGTACGCTTCATGCTGGTTAAGCCAGCTGGCTGGTGTGGGTCCCTAAGTTCATCGACCGCCGTCCCTCTCGGATGTTTTAAAATTTTCCGGTTGCACTGTAGCCTACTGCTTTTTGGGTTGCACTGTAGCCTACTGCTTTTTGAAATTTAATGTGGGTTGTACCCTTCCACCGTTTCGAGCAGTAGCATCTCCGCATATGACAGATACGGGATCCTGTGTTCCGCCGTTTCGAGCAGTAGCAATAACTCAACCCCGCTTCTCACTTCATCCAGTATTCCAGTCGCTGCTTATTGATCACAGATTGTTTGTTTGTGAATATGGATTTTCGTGGAGTAGCGAAGATTCGCAGCAGCTGTAGCCGAGTAGGATCGATCTCTGCACAAACCGTTAACGCAGTATTACTATCATCAGCAGGTTCTGATCAGGCCCCAGTTCGCCTGCATTTAGGTGACCGGATTGACATGATGAAGATGATGGTGTCCCATATTCCTCTGAAGATTCAGCATAAAACAAGAAGATCAAGAAGTTTTCAAGATCATAAGAAAAGGATATCAGTAGTGTACTGTGCCCATGTCCAAACATCCATGCAGGGCTCAGATCAGTGGAAGAAGAGTAGTAATCTGTACCATGTTCTGGGATTAACGTTTGGGGCAACCAGGGAAGAGATAAAGGCATCATATCGAAGACTGGCCAGACTCCATCACCCAAACGCTGCGCCTCCTGATGGCAAGGATAAATCTGCCCAGGATTTTATGGACATACACACTGCGTATACCACTCTATCGAATCCTCATTCAAGAGCTGATTATGACCGCCTACACATCACCTGCATGAAAAATCGTTGGAGGGCATGAAGCTGGGAAACATATCAGTGCTGGTGATGGCAATGGATTATTAATCAGCATTGCTCCATTGAAAGCGCTATTTCTAGCTGTGAAAATCTACTGCTGTTCAAGGACTAGAAAATGATAGTGGAAGCATCAGAATGAATATTCAAAATTTTCTCCTGCTGGTTTTCGGATCAAGGTCATTGAAGAACAAGTCTGCAATTGAAACCGATACGCTATGTACTGGAATCATGCACTATGTTCCACATCTCTTTCCCACATCTTCTATAAAACATAATCCTGTTTCTATTGTTTTGCTGTTTTGTAAATCCAAAAAGAGAAAAGCTAATCTTGAGAAACAAGATAGGATCAGCTTTTGGAATATGGATTATTATGCTTTGTGGGGGGTGGGGGCGATAATAGGATCAGCTTTTGGAATATATTTCCAAGTGGATTATTATGCTTTTGGTCCAATTTTTGTGGGGTGAGGGTGATATTTTTGGATTCTAAATGGTTAGAGGAGTAGTGTTTAATTTAATGGTAAATATGGTGATTGTTTTAAAGATACTAAATAAAATAGAATTGGGTGTTTAAAAAAGGAGATCAAAAGTGAAACACTTACAATGTGAAAAAAATTGTCAAAAATATGTACAAATGAAATAAAATGATATATACAATCCATTTTAATTATAATTTGTTAAAATGCTGAATAAACAGAAAATTAAAATAAAAAAGATTGAATGATTAAAAAATGCAAGACACAAACAAATGTATGTCGAAAGAATAATTTTTTTAATAATAAAGGAGTTGAACAGTTGTCAATACAAAGAGCCACGACAGGTTTTAGGCCCTTGAAGGTAGGAGGATTTCGGAAGAATTCGCATGTAAGTTTTTTAAGATTGCAATATGATGATGAGACAATGTATTTTGATTGATTTTAAGGCACTTGTTAAAAACTTTAAAATAAACAATTATAGAAAAAAAATATATAAAAAATAACTATTAGTTTATGAATGGATAATTTGGTAAAGCTACCAATACAAGAATAACTCTTAGATAATGCATAGATGCATAGATAAGAGGTTTTTGATGGTCAACAAGTAACAAATAACTTATTATTGATTTATGACACTTATGACATGTAAGAATTCACCATCCACAAGTTAAATAGTTTTGTTAGTCTATAATATGATATAGTAAAATAGTCTATCCAACCAGAAGTATCCAGTCATGGAATCCATTCTAGTTGAATATGTTGAGTCTGTATTGATAAACTATTAATATGCAAGTCAATTGTTTCCTCAAAAAAATAAACGTGTTATTATAAATGCAAAAATATAAAATGTGTTACTATAAATATAAGAATAAGAATAAGAAGGTTGTTATAAGCTTTGCTCAGCCATCTCGGAGAGATGGAAGTTTTCTTGAGCACAAGTGTTTATTTATAATTATGGTTTAAAACCACTTACTCTAACATGTCAAGGTTTTTTTCATTTAAATGTATTATATGTTTATGATTTTAATTATTTATGTGTATATGTTTTTAATGTATTATATGTTTATGATTTTAATCATTAATGTGTATATGTTTTTAATGTATTATATGTTGATGATTTTAATTATGTATTTTTATGTGTTTTTTAATTATGTATGTTTATGTCAATTTTTTTTCATTTAAATGTATTATAGGTTTATGATTTTAATTATTTATGTGTATATGTTTTTAATGTATTATATATTTATAATTTTAATCATTAAAGTGTATATGTTTTTAATGTATTATATGTATGTTTGTGTGTTTTTAGATAGAATATATATGTGAATAAATAATATCGATCTTGTAAATTATTAAATGTATTTTTAATAAAAATTAATATTTATGTTGATAGACTTTTTTATTTATTTAAGATTTGGGTAGACTAAGGCATATGTTTTTTTTAATCTAATGAGGATGAAATAAGTGTACTCTTGAGATTGATTTTATGGTAGTTGTTAGAAATTCAAAATAAAAAATTATATAAAAAATTTAATAACTCAAAGTTGAACAAGTTTAACTAGAAGAATATGAGAAATTAAAAACAATTCTTCCATTCCATGATGTGCTATTACATATTTAATTGGATATGCATTTTTATTTGAGATTTGGGGTAGACTAGTCCATATGCTTTTTCATGTACTCAAGATGATGTTCTGGCATTCCTTTAAAATTCAAAATAAATAATTATAAAAAAATATAAAAAATAAATGGAATGAATAACTCATAGTTGATGAATGGATTACCAACAACTAATGGCATAGCTGAATATGAAATAATAAAAAATATATAAAAAAAACTGATAGTTGATAAATCTATGAAGAAGGTAGGTGATAACATGTAGTTAGATATGGATAACTAAGAGTTGGACCCATTTAAATAGAATAATATGAGGAGTAAAGAAAATTCCAAACCTTCTTCCATTCCATCTCTATTTCTCAACCATCTAATTTCTATTATTATTATATGTGTGTAAAAAAATGTTATTGTATATTTGTTTTAGAAAACAATTGCTTAAATTTCTTTAAAAAAATATTATGCATTAATTATTTTGGTTAGGTGTAATTTATTTAACATGGTTAAAAATATTCTTTTATATATTTGTTTTCAAAAATAGTATTGTATATTTGTTTTAAAATTTAATTGCATATTTGTTTAAAAAAAATTATAGAGTAATTATTTTGGTTAAGTGTAATGTTTAATTTTTTTATTATAATATAATAATATTTTGAATTGTTTTGGTTAGATGTAAATTTTAAGTGGTTGATAATAATAGGATATGTTTGTTGGGAGCTCCGTTTCGTGAGGTTTTCTTGATTAACGTAATTCTTCCTTTTATTTTTTCAATGGACGCGATGGTATGGTGGTAGTTTGGATTGTCGCCGGAGTTTAAATCTGTGTTGTTTAGGGTTTGCTTTTGGACTGGGCAGTGGTTTTTGGTCCTGGTTTCTGGTTTTGCTTGTGGTTTGGCATTTTTTGTGGGGCTGTTTGGATGTCACGATGCCTATAATGGAGGAACAGGAGGCTGTTGATTATTCCAGTGATAGGCTGGAGAGCATTGATATATGGGCGGTGACAGGTGGCGGTTCTTTGGGCCAGTTTGTGGATATCCCTAGGCTGGGACCAGATGATCAGGTTCCGGGTACGCTGCTAGGGTCGGCAGTTGCTCCTTCTCAGTCTTTTTGTCCTGTTTCCTCACCGGTGGCACAAGCTACGGCTGTGGCGACCTCTGTTCAGTTGAATGAGGGTTTGTTGGGATCTTCTAGCTGGTCGGCTGCGGGGTTAACTTTTCCTGTTTCTTCACCGGTGGTTCAAGCTTCGGATGCGGCGACATATGCTCAGTGGAGTGAGGGTTTGTTGGGGTCCCATAGATGGTCGGATGCGGGGTTTCCTTGTTTAGGGTTTCCGGTGTCTTCTTTGGAGCGTGGTTTGGGGCATGTGGATGGTCGCGAACAGGTGTTTGTTGATGAGGATTGTGGTCCGAATTTGCAGGGTCAGGGATCGAGTGGAGATTCTTTGGTGGAGGATTGGAGGGTTCCTTTAGCTTCTGCTGAGCATCGGGGGTGTGGCTCCTCCTTTCGGTATCCTTCGGTTGCTTGTCAAGCGGAGGTGGGAGCTTCGGTTATAAATCGGGTTGGGGTTCATGGTTCTTCGAAGGGGCGTCACAAAAACTGGATTAAGAAGAAACTGGTGCGGAATTATGCTGTTGGTGAAGATTTGGCCTGGGATAACATTCTGAAAATGACAACATGTACTCTGGTTGGTCGGGTTTTGGGGCGAAACTTCTCTGATAAGACCATTCAAGCTTGGGCTACAGTTTCTTGGGGCACACACTTTGGGTATGTTCCGGAGATCGAGCTACTGAATAGAGGCTGGTTTGCCATTAATCTGCAGAAGGAGGAGGATGTTGGTTGGCTCCTTTCCAAATGTTGGCATATTGATCATTCTTCGGTTCTTATGAAGCCATGGAACCCTCTTTTCAACGCCAGCAAA
>LPNX010879862.1:100756-111698 GCA_001517045.1 Pseudotsuga menziesii | reverse complement strand
CTTCCCAACGGTCACCTCACCATCGGCTCTGGTCATTCTGATTACAGTCAATCACTAACGCTCCTTAGAATTGAAGTACGCGCACAGAGAGGTTGTTGCTATTTGCCATGGATTGCAGTTATGGAAACTGAATTGAAGCTGCATTAGTGGGTGTAACCTCCACCACTCGGAAGGGCTCCATCCTGCCACATTGCAGCGTAAACTACGATCACTCACCCGCGATCAGCCACACGTGGACGCCATTTCGCTCCATCCTGCCACATTGCAGCGTAAACTACAATCACTCACCCGCGATCAGCCACATGGACGCCATTTCCATAACAACATTTAACTGATTTTATAAACAAACCTCTAAACTGTTAGTTAAAAGATCAGACGATTGGGATGATCTTGAGCATCCACTTGGCGGGATTTGCAGGATCTTGATGATCCGCTCAAGCAAGTCCATCCCCCAAAATACCATTGAATAACGCCTATCGGCGTAATAAAATGCCCTAAATAATAAAATTTCCTACTGAAAAATGCTGTTTATTTATTGCCTCGGCCTGCCTACCATTATTTTCTCTCAGCCGGGGGTGATTCGACCAGCCTGTCTAGGCAAGTTCCGAAGCCAGCCCGTGCGAAGTCAGCAGCAGTGGTTTATTATGAAAACGAATCATCATCAGTTGAAATGCCTAAGAGTCCTTCCAGGTTATCATCAGCTTCAAACGGACCAGTTCTTAATAAATCAATCCTAGCCGGCCGGCCAATCCCCTCCATTAATTGCAGCAATCATAGCTTTTATTGCAGCACCGTGCATTATCAAATTATAGTATGCTTTTTACTATATTCGAAGGGCGATCCAATCAATATATCTCCGTCTACCTTTCTGTGGAAAAAAGGTAATCTTACCTTTCTGTGGAAAAAAGGTAATCCAAAGATTATGCACCATATCCCCTAACGGTATCATAGGTTTCCAAGGAGAGTCCAAAGAAAGAGTTTAAAAAAGTATATTCCCAAGGCAGTATGGCTAGGATAGGGTAAGTCTTTGGGTATAGGTCGTAGGTTCATTATGTATGGGTGGGTTCCCAAGATATAGACCTAATGCATAGATTCCCAAGTATAGTTCCACCAAAGACAGTAGGTAATAGGCTGAGGTTCCCAAGGTAGAGTGTCAGGATGTTCCCAAGGAGGCCTGAGTCTGTGGGCTCGGTCCGTTGTACCGCCGCTCAGAGTTGGAATTTGACGGGCAAATGCCCGTTTTCGGACATTTTTCCCGTCAAATACTTGTAAAAATTTAACAAAGCCGTTTAACAAAACGGTTGAATATTTTAATAAAACGTGGTTTTGACGTTTTACAATTTTTCAAAAACGTCATGAGATTAGTAATATTATATATACCATTAGTCTAGGTCCTAGGGGTTATCCCAGTGTGTGAATAGGGCAAGGGACAAAACCCTAATGTGGGAGCCAGCCTGGAGTGTGGGTTCGTTAGGAAGTGATGGGAAAGCCCGCTGCCCGAGTCTCTGAGCTGGAAGCTGGAGCCATCAATGTGAATTCATAAATGTGATCTATGAACCTTAAATGCAAACTTGTGCGAGGCCGAGGCTCGAGCTATCATCTGGATTAGTATGCATTGTATGATGTATGATGTATCATTGTAATTAGTATGTGACAGAGAACTGGAGGATTTGGCCCTTTGAGAACCGCCTTTCGCTGGGCTGGAGTGAAATGAGGCCACCAGATTCATCCAACGAAGTCTGGGGCAAACAACTTCAATTCAATAGCAAATTTATGCAAGCTATCATCTGGACAAACAACTTCAAGTGCTTCGTTTCAGCTACCTTAATGTTTTCTCAAATCTCATTCATTCCCTTCCTTTGTAGCTGTGAATTTTTTTTTATCCTTATTCGTTGACAGATAAGCTATGTTAAGAAGGGATGTGATCGGAATACTCGTTGAAAGATCTGTCCTAGAGGGCAAGAGGCTAGCCGGATGAGATTGAAATCCAGGAACAAGGACTTCCTGAGTCATTTCTTTTTACCAATTTGATGAACTGTGTAACGCATTGGGGCAATGAATTCATCTGCTGGGGCGAAGCTTTAAGGGAATTGACGATTCTGCAGCTTTGCTGCAAGAGTCAGGCATAATTTTATTATTTGGGTGCTGGGCATCAAATAGCTGCTCAGAATGTAGGTAATAGGTATGTCTACTAGGTATCCTATGGACTTCATTGAATAATCGGAGATTCGGTGAGATGAATATCAAGATGGGCTGACAAACCAGTAGCAGCTAACCGAAGATCCTCTCGTTTTTCCTAAAAACTATTCAAGACTCGCCAGCCGCAGCAGCAAACCGAAGATCCTCTCCAGACTCCACCAGGTATTTGTTCTCAGAATTCTGCAGGTCTATATTGTTTTATTTTTTTGTAATTTAACGCCGTCAAATGCCTCTTCCTCTGCTTTGTTTAAAATTCTTTTTTTTCTTATTTTGAATTTAATGTCCTGAAATGCCTCTGCTAGTGCTGACTCAGAACTTAGAAGTGATAGATAATGCAGGCGGAATAGTAAACTATCATGGGTTTAACCTATTTGATTGTTTACTTTAAGGGTTTAAAATTTTTTTATGTGGAATTCATTATAATTTATGAGTATGAGGAATTAAAGTTTCAAAGAAATTGGGATATTTGGAATTTTGCTAAGTTTTAATATATCTCTGATTTCTCTTTGATTTTAATGATGGATGTAGATAATCTACTTTGCAACATAATGAATCCTAGATTTTGAATTTAATGTCGTGAAATGCCTTGCTAGTGCTGAGGTATACCATTCCTAGCAACAGAAAGACTGCATCGAAATAAAATATTCATGCAAATAAGAAAATGAACAGAAATAAATAACCTGTACAGTGTTACCAGCCTTGACTTCCTTGGATTTTGATGAAGTCCCAATCCTTTTTGTGGGTGCAGCCTTATTAAGGCCAATGAGATCAATCAATAGTAGTGTCAGCCATGCTTGAGAAATGGCAACAGTACCTGGTCCATGGTCCTCAAGAATACATGCAATAACTTTTGTGGCTGAGGACTTTGTGGCCTCTGCAGAATGTCTTCCAAAAATCCAACGTAAAAGAATTCCAGACCATTTTTTACTTTCTTCAAGAGAAAGGCACGTTCCCCTTGTCGACAACACTTCCAATGCCTTAGCTAGAACTTCTTGAATGCTCTGATCGTTCTCTGTCTGCTTTGCAATTTCCCGCATCAACTGAAGGCCTTTATCCATTACCACTTTCTGTGCATTAATGCTTCTTTCAATAGATACAAAAAAGGCAGAAAGTGCAACATGTGCAAGTGGGATGTCTTGAGATTTAGAAGCTTGAACTGCCATACCAAGAAGAGATGAACTCCATTCAGCTACAGAGTCAATCACAGGCAGACTTTTGTCCTCCAGAAGCAGTTGTGTTATCAAAGCCCCATGCCATTTCACAGTTCGCTCAGGTGCCATGAGAGCCGTCATAACAGCATGCCCATCCCTGTCTAGCTCTGCAATATTGGATCGATTAGAAGATGATGCCGACGCCCAACTAGCAAGTGCCCATGCTGCCAAAGGCACTGCAACTTGTCTACTTTGCAAGTCATCCCAGAGTCCAGGATAATCAAAGCTTTCACTTGAAGCAACTTGCTTTTTAGCGCTCATAGTATCAGAAACATAGGCATTGCCTCCTTTTCCAGATATAGTTTTGATGGTACTATAGTATTGCAGGTTGTTATTTGAGAAATAATCTTGAGCAAAATATAAATGTGGTAACATCAAGATATTTGAATGTTCTGGAATCAAAAAATCTGGCCTAAAAATATCCTTTAATCGCAATAATCCAATAACAGCTGTACCTCCAAGTACTTTAATTCCAATACCACGCATACCTTTCCTATCATCGTCAGCATCATCATCATCACTGTCATGTGACCCATCTAACTCTAGCCCACCCTCTTCAATGACCTGAAGAGCTGCAGCTATGTCTCTTAAGTCTGCACATGGAGGAAGCCTAGGCCTGAATACTTTTATCTTGGGATTATCACAACTGGATGTAATAATATCCATGATGGCTGCAACAAGCATACTTTTGCCTTTTAAAACCTCCCCACTGTCATGCAGAGCCTTTATCCTCTTTTGCTGTTTAGAGGGTAAAAAATTACAAAGACAATAAGCTTCAGATGAAAAGTTCAAATATTTTCAAATTAGATGCTTAAAGTGGCAAACAGACATACAATTGAGATGGCAAAATACAAATAACATCTAAAATAATTAAAGGCTGTCTCAGAAAGGTGTAAATTTCGTAGCTTCTATGTCTCTGTATGTGAAAAGAAATGGTCAGAGAGACAGATAAGCTGCACTTGCAGCGACTCAATGTTTTCAGCAATTGCATTATTTGCAACAATGGGGATATTTCAGACTCTGAGTTGGCATTAAATCCAACGACTACAATGTTTATTGGAGGAATTATATAAAGAGTAATTTTTGGGGGTTGGTTGTACAAGCAATGCACATGATGGATTTTCAAATGAAGAGAAATGTTGAAATTTTATGCTACTGGTATAACAGATACATTGCATTGATATATCAATTTATACTGTAAGTATTACTATAATTCTGGTGGCAGTTGAAGCTAATGTTAACTCTGAACTTAGCCACGTAGACAACAGGGTGCATGGAGAAAAAGTTCTCCCATGCAAGCTTGAGCAATAAGGTGTCACTGTTGTAAGCTGCACATTGCCACTGTGCAGCAAGCCTCACCTAATCTGGGATTATAATTATGTAACATAGTGGGGCTACAGCACTCTAGGAATATCCCTTCTGCTAAGACGCCGCAGGTGAGGGTAACTACTACGCCAAAGTCGCACAAGACCTGCACCTGGCCCCAACTACTTGAGTACCCTTCCCCAGTTTGGGAATATTATTATGTAATATAGAGGATTTACAACACTCTAGAAAGTTCCCTTCTACTAAGAAGCCACAGGTAAGGATATCCATTCAACCAAAGTTGCACAAGCCTTGCCCCTGGCCCCAACTGATTGAGTGCCTTCCCCGAAATGGGAATATCATTATGTAATGTTGCGGACCTATACCACTCAGAACTTAGAAGTGATAGATAATCAAGGCAGAATCGTAAACTATCATGAGTTTAACCTATTTGATTGGTTACTTTAAGGCTTTCAATAAAATTTATGTGGAATGCATTATAATTTACGAGTATGAGAATTGAAGTTTCAATGAGATATTTGAAATTTTGCTAAGTTTTAATATATCTCTGATTTTTCTTTAATTTTAATGATGGATGTAGATAATTTACTTTGCAACATAATGAATCCTAAGTGATTGAGAAACAACACACTTTCAAAACAAGCCTAAAAGAACAGTATATAAACTACTCACTAAGTCACTACTCAAAACTTGTTTACAAGTAAACTATATCATTACATTCGTCTAATCACTTGCAAGTCAAAATCCAAAATATTATGTAAGTTATTTGCTTTAGCTCTGTTGTCACCTGTGGACAGATTTTTAGTTCGTAAAAAACTAATTTTTCACTTATCAGAATAAAATTACAGTGGTTACCTAAGAAGATTAAGCCTTTTTGAAACGGCAAAAAATCTTCAGACTTACAAATGCAAGGATTTAAAGATAGAGTCAATCGCTTTCAACTTAAGAGAATGGGGTAGCTGCATTAGTACACGTGGACACAGTGAAATCGAAACAGATTAATGCAATATAAGTATAAAAAATTGTGTTTGTTTTAGAGAGAGTGTGGACAACACAATGCGAAAACCGTAACTCTTGTTCAGTATGGGTGTGGATAGCACACTGGAACCCCTAGCCCCATAAAAGCCTCATAATAGTAAGATCCTGAATACTTTCATTTAAGGTTTGAATACTTTCATTTAAGGTTTGTTGGGCTCAAGGAGAGTGGCACAGATATGTTATGTAGATTGGATATCTTGCATTTAAAGTACGCATGATGAAAGGGAATTTTTAAAGCAGCTTCAGACAGTTTCATAATGTATTATGTATATATTACATATGATTTGTTGACATGGAAAGTAGCATTTGAGGGTGATTTCAATTGGATTTCTATCAAATAAAACGTTGGTTTGTGTTGTTTTTGGTCATTTCAGTTGGATTTTGTGGACACATTTAAACTTTTGATTGATTTGGTAGGATCTCCAAGGTTTTATATCAATATAATAAAATGAAAAAATTAAATATGTAAAGGTAAATTGTCTAATGTAATGAATAAATGTAAGTGATAAGAATGTTTCCACCTAAATGTGTTAGTATTTTTATTTCATGGATATAAAGTTAGTTTAAATTTTTAATTAAATAGTTGTTTTAAATAGTAAACAATAATAAGAAAAATATATTTAAAAGAATAAGTTAATAAATTGACCATTTAAGAGGTAGCTTTGTTGGTTGAAGTTTTAGAGTCTAATACAGATTATACTTTCAAAATAGAAGTGTTATGAATTAGGGAAAAAAGCAAATCTAGATACTTTTACTTTAAAATGTTTTTTCATATTCTTATCACATAGGAATTAGACTGAAAAATATAGTCCCAATTATTTCATAAAAACCTTGATCAAAAACTTTTGAGTTAAAAATTTTTCAAACCTGTTTTAAAAATTTTTAATGTCAAAAAGAAAAATGATCACTTATAAGTACCTCAAGTAACAAATACAGATCCATAGCCATAGCTGACATCAACACCAACAACATCATAGGTAGAATCCATTGGTTAAGCAGTCATACGAAACTAGAAACAAAATTTATACACTAAATTAACATATTCTATTTATTGAAAATTGAAATTTAAAAAAAAAAAAAAACTAAATTAACATATAACTTTTTTTTGACATTCAACGGTCTAGACTGAGATAAACTTAGAGAAATAAACATATAAAAATAAAGTTTTATCATAAACAAATGCTATACATATAAATTTAAAAGAAATAAACATGTGAAGGTAAAGTTTTATCCTAAACAAATGCAAATAATGATTTCTTAAAGAGTAATTAAAATGGTTTTTTCAAATAATTTAAAATAATAAGACATGTACATATTTAAGTAAAACGTTATTACTGAAAGGTATATATTTAAGTAAAACGTTTAGTGAAGGGTAATGTGAAACCCAAAAACGTCAAAAAAAAATTGTTTGACAGGTAAAATTCTAGTGAAATTCCAACACTGCCGCCGCTCTCTCTCATCTGGCACAAACTTGGGTCAAATATGAAACACGTATTTAAATCACGCAAACTCCCACAAGACGAAAGACTTAGTAGGTATGTTAAATCTAAAGCCCACAGCAAAACTCACACCCATTTAATCCTAAGAGACAAGGAACGAGATTTATTTATTCCCTCACTAATTAATATAATCTCATGCCTTATACTTGTAATAAACAGGGGCATCTTCTGCATCCATTTTTACCTTGTAATTATAGCTGCAGAACTAATTGTCATGAAGTTCATTTTCATTATAAGAAGATCCGTGAAGCTATGTCGTTGATAATCCTCATCCTGATCCTGAAACATAACCCCCCACCATATTTTGTGTGGGGTATACATGTACCACTCACATCTACTGTATATATGTTGTATAGGCGCAGTATTCCCATCTCGGTGCTGCCCCTCCCCATTAATTGAAAATCTAAAATGGGATCATTATCTCCGCATCAAAGATGTTGACGTTTTGGATAAGAGGTCTGGTAACAGGCTGGCATTGCCATTGCCTTTCAGTGTAGTTATTATAAGTTAGCGTCCACATACAAAACGCTTGTGGCTCTATGGATGAATCCAACATCCTTCGCATCCATATAACATGAGTACTATTCCGGGCAGAGTAATAACAACTAAACAAATATGTGTCTTCCATCATTGGCAAGTACGGGAGTCTCTTCCACCGACTATCGCCTTATCTCATATCAAGGCA
Source organism: Pseudotsuga menziesii (assembly GCA_001517045.1). Taxonomy (NCBI): domain Eukaryota; kingdom Viridiplantae; phylum Streptophyta; class Pinopsida; order Pinales; family Pinaceae; genus Pseudotsuga; species Pseudotsuga menziesii. The sequence continues at coordinate 103,740 of LPNX010879862.1, read as the reverse complement.
CGTTGTTCACATTGTACACATGGCTTTTATACTTATGATGTTATCAGAAACGAAAAACGGCAACGGAACAATAAATGATACCAGTAATAAATAATGTGATTGGTTCCATTAATACGACATGAACAAATTGATTCAGCCATTGACTAAGCCCAGCCAGCGATCTAATTCATGTCACCCAGCTAGGACAGACAACAAATAAATAAGCCCGGTTATTCAATTTATTGTTCCACCCCTCTTACCATCCCCCGGACTATCCCTGCTCGGACCAGATAAAACTTATTATACTTCAGTTTAACCTTTTTCATCCAATCGCATGTTGTGCTATATACCCGGAGAGAGGGGGATATAAAACCGACGGAGTGCACAGAACTTGGAGAAGGAGAACCTTAATTGGTAACCATAAATGGGAGCCCTACACCTCAGCGCACCTTTCCATTCCGCCCGAAACTGTACCGACCAGAAACTCCGAACCCATTGCGCACGCTACAAAACACTCCGCTGCTAAATCACCCATGAAGGAACGCACCAAATACAGATAGGCTAGAAAGGAATTAAGGATAGGAGGACTACTAGAAGTAAGGTATGGAAGAACTAAAAGCAACATAGGAAAGAAAAGCTAGGGACAGCTGCGCGAGCGAGAGACGGAGCAGCTATGAAAGCAGAAGGAATAAGAAGGAAGGTGCAACCCCGAGACTGGGAATTATCCAGTTTCTTATGATTTAGATCCAGATGCATTCCTTCCCTAAAGGTCGATAAAAATAGCCAGCGATTACATTTATACCAGTATCATCCCAGCAATTATAGCAAGACTAGCAAGGCCAGGCAGACATTGCCCTAGCAGCCAGTGTCCCTGCTAAAAAGCCATTTTTAATAAAGTAAAAGCCACTCTTTCAAGGTGTTGTGAATTCATTTTAAAGAGACATTATTGCTTGCTCCGATCCCGGTAGCCCAGCTTGAGTATCCAAGCCAAGTATTCCAGTAAGTATCCCCATCCCGGCTATGAATGCTAGAACCTGTGGCTAGACCAAAAACACCACCCGTTACGCTAGAACGTTACGCTCTAGATCGCGGGCTTTACAAAGAACACGGACGGACCAATCCACGCTAGGAGAGATAATCAACCGGGGCTGGTACAATAAACCAATGAGCTGCTGGGAAATGAAACAAAACAGGAGGGGGAAGAACGCACAGCTTATGAAACGGTTAGCTAATAAGAAACAATAAGAACTAGCTAGACGGAATGCGGCTAAGAGAATAAATTTACCTATAATTGAAGTGAGTGAGTGTTGCGCGCCCACCTACCCTTTACCTTCCTACTTCGACCTTTTATGCTTCGCTCGACTAATACGACGACCCGCCTTTCTCCAACTTACCTACCTGAATACCTAGACATCTGTTGTTATCCTATTGAATGAATCGCTTAATGGGAACAGCTATAGATAGACACTTCTCTTTCCGGACGGGATAAACCATTGGTTTTATTAAGGCTTGTCTGCAGAGTGTCAGGTTAGGTATAAATTGCATTCTAGGAAAATGATCTCTATTTTATATTTTAATATATTATGAGCATTGAAATATACTTATCACTATTGCATTGATTTACTTTTAAACCATAAATCTCACCACCTTTCATAGGTTTGAAGCCTTTCACTTCCACTTTGAACAAATATTTGGAAGGGGTGATGCTGGAACTTAGTCTCTCTTTATCTAGATCATTTTATGGTTCAATCTATTTTGTCTCCCAATTTCTTGCCAGAGCTAACTTCATGTTATAGCTACCAAACTCCCTGCAAGCTCTGAACTTTATCTCTAGTGTTGCCATGAGGATCACCATGTTGTGAGAGATGTAAAAGAATTGTGTTCTATCTTTGAAAATATATCCAATGATTCATCTCTTTAATTGTTACTACATTCTCCATGGCTATGGTTTTTAGACTCCACTCAATAAGCAAAATTCTGGACCCCAAAATTTACACGGTGGTTGCCATATAAAACTTTTTATACAAATATGATATGCCCTGTCGTCTTCCTTATTAATTGAGGGGAGGACATTCATGGCATGGCTAGTCGTAGTTTTCCTTCTCGCTTGATCGGACGCTAGGAGATAAAGGGTTAAATCACATCGGAATAAAATGGGATAAAGTATTTTTTACGAGGTGCGAAGCCGTTGGACCAAAGGAGAATGAGGGATTAGCTCAAGGAGTACCGAGAAAGGTGCTAACGCCAGTGGGATTACTGTTAGGGTAAGATTGGATGCCCCGCTTGAGTGTGGGAACATAACCTTCTCTTGAGATAAATTTTATAATTGCTCAAGTTTGCAACATAAAAATTTGAGTTATGTAGCCCAGTGACCTAGAATAGTTCCATGGAATAGAGAATGAATAGTTAGAAAGATAATAAGGCACTAAGAATATTGAAATACTAATAGCGTCTCTCTACAATGGGGAACTTATAGAGCTAGAATTAGAATAGTTCCCATGGAATAGATTTGGAATAGTTCTCAATCTCATTTATTATTAACTACTATTGGAATTACTATAGCTTCGCTAGGAACAACTATAGATTATAGAGAGAGCGAGCTTAGCGTAAGCTAAATAGGAGTTATAGAGATAGAAAATCACTATTAGAACTAGAGAGATTGAACTATTGATGCACCCTTTCTCTTTTGGTCTCATCGAGGCAATGGCCAGATATTGCTCGGGGGTAGAGCTTTTGGTTTACCTGTAAGGCCCATGCCTTAGAGATTGCAGGAACCTCCTGCCATTCTATCGGTTTCAACTGCATGGTGAACTCTAAAAAGAGTATAATATAGGATTTATTCGTTTCTTCCTACGTATCCACAAGTATCAGATGGATGCCCGGATTATAGGGACGCTTCCCAAGGGCGAAAGGTTGACGCTTATGTCGTAACTGAAACTTATTTAAAAATACCTGGCTACCACGGAACTATAGATCTCCACATTTCTGCTGTTTCATTTAAATAG
>LPNX010879862.1:93716-100419 GCA_001517045.1 Pseudotsuga menziesii | reverse complement strand
TCTTGTAGACTGTGTCCGTGTACTATATCCTATCCATATCTGGCCATATTCTCGAATGCCAGGGAACAATGGTGCATTGGGGGAAGTCATTGTACTTTGCACTTGAAATGGAAAGGTCCTACGGTGCTTGTCCGCATCGGGCAAGGGTTGCAGGCTTTTTTGCCAACTGTTTGGTAGCCTGTTTTTATGAAGATTTGTCCTCATAGATTAATATGATAAAAACCACTTTGGCATCATCAATGGGCTACCATAGAGAATGGAGTCACCTCAGAGCTCACTTTAAAAGCCTTATAACTGGGCATTGATAGAACATCTGAAAAAAAGTTGATGAAGAATGGTTGAGATGAAGGATGAGATATTCCTCATCGAGACTAATGTTGCTGGCATATAAGCGCAGCGAAATAGAGAGAGAAGGCCGCGATTGATCCCCACATCAACAATGTTGGTGCTCTAAGTTCTGCCATGATGGCAAGTGTGGGCTGCCAAATAGAAACGTTCAATGCACTTTAATTAAATAGCATCTCTGTTTTGTCAATCGAAGGCCTGAGCATTGATCTATGGCGAGTTGCAAGTCACCTCCAGATACCATTCAGGGACACCTGGTGGACTTGTGCCCGATGTGCAAAAAACATCACAGAGTCGCAATTTTGAATTCTGTCAAATCCTGCTAGCATGTTTGGGAATGGGAAATATGGAAATGCCAACCGCATCCCCACCATCCATGGCTTTCCAGCTTTGGCCCTCGTTGGCATGACTGCATTGTTCCCTACTGAGAAAAACCATAGCTTCAGAAACCACCGTAGATGGAGGTCATTGGGCAATGGACAGGAGGGAGAGCCCCCCCCCTAGCTAAAATCCCATGTCACAAATCCAACAGAATCAATGGTTCGTCAATCGGAGGCCCGAGAATCGATCTATGGCGAGTTGCAGGTCACCTCTAGATACCATTAAGGGACACCTGGTGGACTTGGGCTCGGTGCGCAAATAACCTCACGGAGCGGCAATTTTGAATTCTATCACTCCCGCTAGCATGATTGGGCATGTGAAATATGGCAAAGCCAACCACATCCCCACCATCCATGGCTTTCCAGCTTTGGCCCTCGTTGGCACGACTGCATTGTCCCCTATTGAGCAAAACCCTAGCTTCATAAACCACCGTAGACGGAGGTCATCGGGCAATGGACAGGAGGGAGAGGGCCCCTGCTCACTAAAATCCCATGTCACGAATCCAACGGAATCGACGGTTCGTCGATCAGAGGCCTGAGCATTGATCTATGGCGAGTTGCAGGTCACCTCTAGATACTGTTCAGGGACACCTGGTGGACTTGGGCCCGGTGCGCAAAAAACCTCACGGAGCGCAATTTTGAATTCTGTCAACTCCTGCTAGTGTGTTTCGGCATGGGAAATATGGCAACGCCAACCGCATCCCCACCATCTGTGGCTTTCCATCTTTGGCCCTCAGTGGCGTGACTGCATTGTCCCTTACTGAGCGAAACCATAGCTTCAAAAACCACCGTAGACGGAGGTCATCAGGCAATGGACAGGAGGGAGAGGCCCCCCCTAGCTAAAATCCCATGTCATGAATCCAACGGAATTGACAGTTCATCGATCGCAGGCCCAAGCATCGATCTCTGGTGAGTTGCAAGTCACCTCCAGATAGCGTTCAGGGACACCTGGTGGACTTGGTCCTAATGCGCAAAAAACCTCATGGAGCCGCAATTTTGAATTCTGTCAACTCCTGCTAGCGTGTTTGGGCATGGGAAATATGGCAAAGCCAACTGCATCCCCACCGTCTGTGGCTTTCTGTGCATCAACGACTTAATGTTACTTTTGAGTTGTCGAGCTGTCATTGCTAGTATGTTGTTTTGTTTCAGGATTTTTATAATACATGATCAATGAGAAACATGAGGAAATGAGTTTATTGTTATCTTTTAATTGGAAATTAAACTCCTTAATAAAATCATATCTTTTAATTGAAAATTAAAATATCACAATTTCAAGTACACCAATGACCCAACATGTCAGCCTCCCAAAATTTTCTATTATGCATTACACGAAACATTAACCTTTCAAAAGCATGAGAGGTTCCAAATTTTGTTTGTTTATTAAGTTTATCACTTAATATCTTCACATGCATGATGTTTCCTACTTCACAAGCATAATGTTAGTGCATGTTACTTTTGAATACTTCATATGCATAATGTTGAAGCATGTTACTTTTGAGTTGTTTGTGTCAATATTAGTACATTATTTTCTTCCACTTTCAATGTTCAAAAAAACATAATCAACTAAAAACAAAGTTAAATAAATATTTTATTATCTTTTAAGTAGAAATTAAACTTCTCAATAAAAAAATGAGATGAAATTCCAACACTACTAGGCACTACCCCTTTGGCAATGGACATGTAGGTATAAGAGGTGAGTTGTCAAGAAGGAAATTATACAAGCCTTAAAACATAAGTTTATCGTTGCGCATCTTGTTTCCATCATCCTAATTGTATATATCGGCTGAAAACATTGACAATATTACCTACTTAAAAAATTAGGGTTTTAGTCCTGTAAGAGAGCCTACAAAGAATTTTGATAGGTATGACCTACAGAGGTACATGTATGTATTCTAATGTTATGTATATCATGTGAATGAGATCTTGAAACGTTCATATGATTGATATATATGGTTTATTAACTTGACATACAAGAGAACTTTTGGCATATTTATAAACAACATTATGGAAAATTTTGCATATCAACAACACAAAATTGACATATTCATAAGAAACATACATGGGGAAATTAAAATTATGATACATACCTCATCATGCTAGATCCCACCTATTATCAAACAACCAAGCCCTCCAGATCATCTCTTATAATAATGGTCTCCATTAGTCTCTTGTGCTTTGTATCCAGCAAGAAGTAGCGTAACTTCGATGATTTCGGCTAGGCATTGTTCGTACCTGGAGGTTTGTACCAATGATTAAGTTGGTAAAGTGATACACACTTGCACTTGGTTTGTAATCCCTGTAAACATATCCACCCTTCTTTTTTGCATTGTTGTCATGTGTAAAATATTCACCTTTAACAACCATAGACCCAATGGGGAAGTGGTTGTTTTCATCATCAGTCATGGACATAATGAGGGTTTGCTTTCCCTCTATACAACTTGCCAACCAGTAATCACCACCCCATTCACTATCTTTTGAGGCAACCACTGCATATATGTGTCTTGCATAGTATGATTGTAGGTATATGATCAAATATTTTTCGTGTGATACAAGGCCATTAATGTGAGTTTCAAGACTACGTAAATTTTACAAAAAAATGTTAAGGAAATGCATCATACCAGGTTGTACAAGGTCTGATACATGATCAAAATCTGTAGAAATAGATGATTGGTCTTCTTCGAACGAAGTTAACTCAACAATTGCACGCTGATCAAGTGGAAGTGATATGCGATCCCATCCATCAACCCAATCCAATGATTCACACACATCCCAGTCACCATCACAACAAGATGGGAAAAAACAAGCAAGTTTTCTGGTCCAAATTTCAAATATTGGGTTATTAGAGCTTCAAACCGAATGAAAGCCACGAGTCCCAGGAACAATCTAGCATTCCCATGCATCCGAATGATCTATGTCTACCACCTCCCAAAAAAATCTCTCTACATGTCTCTTTCTTGTGGATTCTACTCGCATAGTTGATTCCTCTCCCATTACTGACATGCACCACCTGACTATAGATTGAGCATTTCGAATAGTAGATATTGTAGATAATTTCAATTCCTCTCTTTGAAGGGCTATTTTGACACATGCTTCGGCTCTAGCATGCTCTTCGTTACCATGCCCAGTCTCAAAATAGTTCCACATATGTGGAACTTTGTAGTTTTTATGCAATGAATACAACCATTGAAATATGTGTGCATTTTTGAACTGACCAGCACATCCATCAGACCAAATCCAATGTCGATCCATCTGTATGTTCCTGCCCTTCAAATGATCATAGAACATGATGAAGCAATGACGTACATAGTGGAAGTCATGGCACCTATCATCACTTATGTAGAAGTGATATTCCTTTAGAATTTCTCTTTGCTATTCACTGCTATTTGGGCCATGCCTATATATGATATGCACCATCAATGAAACTTGCTCAGAGTGATAATACTGACTTTGGATCTCATTTTGAGGTTGCATAGTGTAGTTCTTGGCAAAACCAACAACTGAAAGTATAGTGCCACGAGGAAATGTATCTCTGCATATTCTAAACTTCTCATCTTGCCATCGTGCCAAGTGGACATGTTGAACATATTGATGTGTCTTTTCAATAAATTCCTTGACAAAGACACTAACTTGTACCTGTTGACACAAAATGATCTCAATATCAGGGTTTTTTTTAAGGAATGAAATGCAACTATTCAAACATAAATTTATAGATAAATGCATGTACCTGAGATGTCACCAATTGTATTTTTTTGCTTTCTTTCCCTAGAACTATTTCATAGTTGATATATTTGAAACTTTTCATGTCTGTAACCATATTCCCAAATTCATTGTCTTCAGTCTCGTGCATACATTGGCTCAATAATGCCATTCCAGCACAGTTGGAGCAAGTTCCATCCAAACAGGATTTTGCATAGTAAGTTTTCCCCTCAGGCCTATTGCACATGATACTATGAATGAATTCTCTTGATGAAGTCAGAGGTATTGTCAAGGAGAAATCCTGCACATGGTTAGTATGCAACACACGACGAATGTACAAAAATGTTTCATATTAATATTCATATTCTACATGGTATCTACAACAACAGGTGTTACGAAGAGTATTTATTCTAACATACCAGGGCTTACATTTCTCAAAAGATCTTTGCTCCAAATTCAATTGTCTATGTTCATTCCTAAATTTCTCATATAGTTTTGTTTGTGTTATATTAAGAAGATGCTTAATATGTGGTTCACGGTCCTTTGAACCCCTTCTCAGTTTTAGTACATCCTTCCGGTTTGAAGAAGGCCTTGTGTGATCATGCCAAAAACTCTGCACTAGTCCCTTTACTGCATCAACTAGCTTCATGTCACAACGTGGCAACCAACCAATAAAGGCCCAAAAATTTGTCTGGGCGGTTGTGTCAAGATGTTCTCTTCTAATAGAATACCTATAGAGGGTTTTTACATTCAAATTAACTAGTTTAGATGTAGGCTTCAGAAAACAAAAGACCCTGTTGTTCTTATTTACAATTGCTTGTGACAACACACGATGAGCCGCATTGCAGTCCTTTGACCGTGTGTTCTTACCAATTTTACGAAAAGCATCTGCTAAGCTTTTAACTATATGAGAACTTGGTCTAGAAGTCTTTATCATCTTTATCCCTAACGATTTCCTAACGATATTCATGCCCCTAGATTTTAACAATGATAAAAATAATCTACATTTATCTCCATCCCATTTAGAAACAAAATATTTATTTAGTATCTGTTGAGTTTGATAAGCAATACTACGTTTAGATAGTGTACCTTCAATGGAATTGAGAAGTCCTTCATCAACTTGTATACGCTTCGGAGTTCTTCGACATGTTCTTTCTAATGGAGGTAAGGGGGTTGGATTTCTATTATCTAGTGCATCAACAATATGCTCAGGCGTTTCAGTAGCAACATGTTGTCCTTCATTCTCTTCCTGGTAGTTGGATGGTGGAAGTCCAACATCCTCATCGATGGTCTGGATAATATTTTCTTCTTCAATAGTAGGCTCCATGTCCAACGCCTCTTCAACAATAGACTCCATGTATAACACCTCTTCATGAGCTTCGTCTTGAGATGGTAACTTATCACTTTGACTTGATGTGGGATTTGAAACATCCCCTAATGAGCGCCTATGTTTTGCTTCTTGAATACTTCCATGGGGTGCTTGTTCAACAACTATTGTGGAAATTGAAGGTCCCTCTAGTGAATGCTTCCTTTTTTCTTATGCTGGATTAATATGATGAACCACCATATCCTCTATAATTGGATTTGGATTAGTTTCCAAAGAAAGCCTTCGATTCATCATGTCTATTCTTTTCTTTTCTTTTTCTTCTTCGATGACTTCTTGAGGTCTTTTCTTCCTTGCTGATTTTCTTCCTAGGTTACGTACATTCCCCATCACCACAATGATCAATTCAATATAGTTTGTTTTTGTTGCTTCTCAATTACAAGCTTTCAAACCTTTAACTTGCTTTATAACTATTGATCCTTCAAGGTGCTTCAATCTTCCTTCTCAATTGTTCATATTTCCCATCAAAACAATAATGAATGGGAAAATTTACCTTTGGTTCTCTTGAATAACAAGCAAATGAAAGTTATATCCACCATCACCATGAAATGACATTGAAGCTTGATATCTTATCCTGTGTGCTCCTCAACCATGAAAGATGTCCTCAATGCTGCACCTGCATAACAAAAACAATGATGGAGAATGTGTAAATTGTGGGTATTTCCACAGGCAGGCTCGTGCTCTTGAAAAAAAACACGCGGTAATCAGATTTTCATAAAAACAGAGTGAAGTTGCTCTCGGACAAAAACAATCCACTATTTTTACAATCCCAAAATGTGCACGCGTTATATAGAGTCAAAACGCGTACGCGATTTGTATAACCAAAATGTGCATGCGATATGTTTAAGCACAATTAATGGGGTGGGTGCACGGCTAAGGCTTTCTTAATTTCTTAATT
>LPNX010879862.1:86216-88716 GCA_001517045.1 Pseudotsuga menziesii | reverse complement strand
GGAATTCCTATGCCTATGTGTCTGCTTTGTACTTTGCTTCAGATTCAACATGCCTATGCCTTGGAGTATGATAAACCATGGCTAATTCAGCATTATATCCAAATTTTCAATATGCTCGTGTTTAGCAGTTCGTCTGATTATGCTGCACACCTCTATTTTTTATGAGATTTTAGAAACAGATATGGTTTTTTTTGTAGATTCTAAATATGTAAATTTTAACAAGAATACATAATTTTTATTTATTTATTTTTTATTTATCTTTTGTCATCACTCCTCAACTCAAAAAACACACTGCTAGTGTTTCGTCCATATTTCTTTCGTTTCTAAACCATTAAAAAAAATAATTGTATGGTGCACTAAAGAACACCAACCTATACATGCTATAAAAAACCCATTTCCAAATAATTCCATTAAGACATTCAAACATTGCACCCACAATTGATGTACCGTTTTCGAGGTTTGATCTCTTAGATAATTAAAAAAAAATTAAAAATATTATTTTCATTATTGGAAAAATAGTCGTGCACTAGTCCTATATGTTTTCTATATGTATATCGGTGTTTGTAAGCTTATTCCATCATTTAGACACTTAGACGCTACACCCACAAAAACATATACCTTATAATTTGTCCAAAAAATAAAAAGTGCCCGTTAAAAAATATCTAACTTTAGATAGTTAACAACATTTTCAATAGAAAAAATATATATATTTGGAAAGGTCATTCAATTTTCTACATTTCTTTTTTTTTTACTGATCACAAGATTCATTGTGTAAGTGTCTCAAAATATCCATGCAAGTTGATGGATGTCTGTTTTTTCAGTTTTGTATTGCATCTAACATGCCAAAAGAGACCTTCAACTTCTTGCACACACCCATGCCTGATACATCATATAAATAAATGGTGAAAGTGTAAGGGACAATATAGAGCACATACATTCGATCAATAGGTGAAAGTCTCAAGGGAGAATATGGATCACATATTTACTAAAGGTAAAGGAAAAAATTGTAATATGTAGAGAGAGAGTTAAAAATATAAAAAAAAATATATATATATATATATATACTTTTAATGAAGAAATAAATACAATTAAGTATTCTTATTTCCGACTATTCCTTATTTATGAGTAGTGATGGAATTTGACGCCCAAAATGTTTGTTATAGGGCATTTTAACAATAAAAAACCATTTAAAATTTTGTTTATTAGTTATTTATGAAAAGTAATAAAATTTCAAAAACTTAATTTTGAAGAGCATTAAAATTTCTAAATACTCATTATTTTACTAGTGGTATTAATATATTTGTCTTATATAAAACTATAGTTTCTAAATTTCAATTTACAAACTATACCATTATTAAAAATTAGAAACATATATTAAATTAGAATTATTTTGTTGCCTTTTTATTTGCAAGTTGCATTGTTTTTTCACAAAAACATAAAAACTCATATAAGTCAATGTTTTTTTCGTTACTTTTTTATTTTTTCATTATTGCAATAAGCATCTACACTTTACAAATTTCAGTCCTCAATGCTCATTGATTACATTAACATCTTGGAGAGTTGGAAGGTGAGACTCATGGGAGTTAGAGGGCCCTTTGAACATAATTTGAGAGTTTGAGGTAACCCATTATATCTTTTATGTTATAGTTACTAATGAGGTAATGCACTATATTTTTGACAATATATTTATTGATTTGTTTAGATTGAGGGATTTGCTTGAAATCTATAATTTTGGCATTATATTTATTGATTTGTTTAGAATGAGAGATTTACTTGAAATATATGATTTTGAATAATTGTTATAGAGTATTTCTGTGTATTTTTAATTATTTTAAATAACACATTTGTCCCATAATTAATGTGATTATATAGATTCACATTTAAAGAAGATTGATTAATTCTCTATAACTCCCATTGAAATTGAAATAAGAATCTCTTATATTTCTTTTATGGTTCATTTCAGTTACAGATTCAAAATTTTAATGAAGCCTAAAGGCATTGAGAGACAAAAAATGTGTATTCAATATTTGAAATGAAAAGAGCCTTGTAAGATAAATCATACTCAAATCAAATATACAAAAAAAGTCATATACAACTATATTTTATTTCAATAAATTAAATATTATTATACCTGCCGCTGCACATATATAGTAATCGGTTGCTAGTCAAGCAAACCTTTGACCTTCTATTAGTTGCCACCACCAAAAAATTAAAATCTGTTTTCTAAAGTTAAACTTTAGAGTTTGCAAAAAAAATATTTTAAATTTTAATAAAAATATTTGTATTTGCTATTTTGTAAACTTCTAATTGGCCAATCAGAAATGATGTCATTCTTGGAGTTTGGTATCTGGTTTTCACTTAACACATGGCAATGATGACATCAATTTTTTATTATATTATATTATTTAAAATAATAAACAACTTGGAGAGTTAGAACCCATCTCCATACAGGTAGTTAAGATTTTGAATAATATGCCTGTTAAAAAGAGAAAATCTGGTA